>OY751492.1:1933263-2342798 GCA_963565915.1 Entoloma clypeatum
GTGATGTTTGTCTTTACTTTTCCGTAGGTAACAAACCATGCCTGCGGCGATCACGGTATCGATAATAGTCGAAGTTGCGAACGTAGCGTTGAGAGCCCACTGCGTGTGTGAATACGCTCAACAATTGCCACGAACGAGCCGTTTCAAGGGCGTGCTTACGCTGAATTCCCGAATATCCGTGTAATAGGTCGCGGAGTAGCTGCGCAGGCGTCGGACAAGGATGGGTTACAGTGATAATTTCAGCGCTTACACTTTATAGCTGAGGACTAACAGGAGAGCCATTAGTGGCAAGTTAGAAATGCATCATATTCCAGCATGTCATTTACTCATTCCAATTCCTGAGAGAAGCCGGTGAGTTCGAAAATCATTGAGGAATGTCTTGAAACATACCAAATCCCCAGGTTACCACAGCAGCCTTGAATCAAAAAATGATTATGTGCTCTAAGGGACGACTTCACAAGAACGAAACACACCGTCAGATAACCCAAAAGGCTACGGTGATAACTGCCGACTGATCTACGGATTTTAGCAGACGAGAGTCGCCAATTGAAAGGTACTGACGTCGTATGACTCGTATTGCATAGAGCCTGGATTACATTTGAATCATTGGGGATGAATGAATAGGGATGGGCTTACGATTGGACCATCACCACAATGATTACCTGATGAGTGGTTCAATGCCATTGGTTAAGAGAAGCAGTGTGAACACTTACGTCGATTGGCATTTGGAGCTTCCGGCAGGTCGATGAGAACGAGTGAGAGTTGATAGATCACATTCTGGTCCGTACCTTGACTGACCTGTGGGGCGGCCCAAGGCAGATTAAGTCGATGCTATTTCAAACCACCAGAGTCTAGCGACTCACCAGACGACGCGGTTCAAATTAAGGAAATTCCCCCAATTCGGAACGGCATAGAAATATACAGCGTGGATGACCAGCATCAAGTGAAAAGTGTCGAGAGCCCTAGGAAACACAAATTGCCGATTAACTTAAGAGCTGACGCAGATTGAAAGACGTACCATAAAATAGCGACCTTAGCAGTCAGTCAGCTCAAAACCGAGCCGCAAAATATGTAGGGAGACTCACCGCAGATTTTATTAAAAGTGTATCGCGAGGAAATCGGTGGAAATACAAATATACTTGGAGAGTCGACAAGCCCACGAAACTGACGCGGAAGAACTCGAATATAGCGCTGCTTCAAAGTTGACTCGCTTATCACTCACAAGGAGGCCCCCGCCATGCCTAAAAGTATCGCTCCCACTGTGTTGTCCGATGTTGGCTTCGCCAAACTATGCATCTTGAACGAAGACGAAAGGAGCGAGGAGTCGCAACCCGTCTTCAGCGGGTTGCATTTTTAAGCACAGATCCCAACTTGACGTTAGTCATGTGGTTTGTAGATGACGCAATAAGTATTGGGTATTCGGGATCACTGAACCAAGGCCTCCGGGGATGCTTGAAGTGCCTAAATTATTATTGTTCAGCGTCGAAAATATTTGAGATCCTCACCTTGAGACTCAGCCGAAACGACGCCGCAAGAACAAGTAGGGGGCCAACCTTTTAAGCACAATAGTTAGCACAACTTCCCGTCATTTCGTGTTAGGATCTGGTGACAAAAAATGCAAGGTCATCCATTCAATCAACCATATGGAGTCCATATGGCTTCCAGAAATCCATATTAAACCCGTATGGGACTGCGGTGACCACTTATGGATGCGTGGCAACTCACGGAAATCGCTCGGCAAAGATCGGCTCAGATACTAGAAATAGCCAGTTTCTTCCACGAAGGACAGCGCAGGGCGGCATGCGACGTGGGCTTGAAGAGGCTGCCGGAACTGCTCCAGGGTGAGATGTACTGCTCAGATGTGCTGGCGGGGCTGCGTGGATTGGTGCTCGGCCCACTTCGTGGCCTCGTGCGTGCGTCGGGAGATCTGGAAGAACAGCCCTGTATCTTGTCCAAACGTCAGCGGTGATCGGGCTGGAAGTATCAAAATCTAAAATCTAAAATAAGTATGACGACCCCCCAACATCTAACACATACCTCCGGATAAGAGTTGAGCATGACCTAATACGCCTCAGCACTGTCCAGATAAAAATCGGCTTGATCGAGGCAAAATCCCTGAGCTGTCTGGATAAAAACAAGCGGGATAAAATTTGCCCGTTAAAGGGCCGAATGAAGTGTCGGTCTCAAAAAGATACTGATTTGGGATGTGTTCAATGGATCGACCAGAAAACATATGAGAAAGACCAGGCGCGGTCCTAATGTGGCGGAAATCCATCAAATTTCCGGGGGTCCATAACTTTGTCGACACCACAACAGTACCCCAGGGCCGGTCGACGTCCAGTTTGGATTTAGGGTTGAGATCGTTGAGAGGACACTTGCAATCTCTTGCAATCCTTTGCAAACCGAGATCACCAGCGAGCCAGAAGTGATGATCTACCCAAGTAAGGCAGGTCTTTTACATAATAAAATACTTGTTCGAGTCTGAATTTCTGAAGGCGAGATTCCAAATACTTATAGGCCAAGACACCGATTGATCGCCGCAACTGCCAAAGTCTTAAGAAATCAAACAGAGATAAACAACCTACTGCAAAGCATGTCAAAGAAAATCGTTATCGTTGGGGGTCATGGAAACGTGAGTACTAAGTGACACAGCCGCACCAGTGCACCAGATCGATATCGAGTGTAGGTCTCACTGCGGCTTGCGCGTCTACTGTCGCCTACCCACGACGTAAAATCGGTGATCAGAAGTTCGGACCAAGAAGAAGAAATCAGAAACGTCTCAGCTAAATCGATTCTGCTATCGTTGGAGGACAACACCATTTCCGACTTCAGCGCTGCGTTCGAGGGCCAGGACGTTGTATATTTCTCAGCGGGAGCAGGTGGCAAGGGAGGCGAAGAAAGGACGAAGAAAGTTGATTATGAGGGGGCCGTCAAAGTATTCGACGCCATCGAAGCAGTCAAAGGCATTAGACCTAGACTCATCCTCGTTTCCGCCGTAGACATCAGGGATCCCGAGAAGATACCCGCACACTATGTGATGACGTCTTCCTCATCACATTTGAAAGGGTCGCTGACGATTTCCTATATGCAGACGAATGAAGACATCGCGTTGTCCAAAAGAGTTAGATCAGCCATACCTGCGTACGTCCACTGGAAATACGAGGCGGATAAGAACTTGGTAAAGCGGGACGGCTTCGAATGGACTATCCTCCGCGCTGGAGGCTTGACAAATAACCCTGGTACGGGTAAGGCGTCGGTCGGGAGGACGCAGATTGGTGCTACCATCTCCGTAAGCTGCACTTAAACCGGTATAAACGCTCTGACTTTCAACCAACAGAGAGACGATGTAGCGCTGGCGTTGGCTTTGCTTGTCGATAGAAAGGATGCCGCAGGGCTGGCTATTGATATCGTTGGTGGAGAAACACCAATTGAAGAGGGACTGGACGCAGCGATTACGAAGGGCGAGACTGACTTCTTGGGTTGAAGAAACAAGCGAGAATGTCCAATAAATTTAAGTTGAGAGCGTGGGCCACAGTCCACTATCAAAGATTCATTACCACCATTAACCTGCCCTAAAGTCACGTGTAGAAGTGTTCGTTTGTGACAAGTCACACCAGTCCAGCCAGCCCACGTTGAAGTTGTTAGGATGGCCAGAAGGTTTCTGTGAGTTAGTCCTATTGATCTACTTTTTGTGCCCAGGGCTTTTGTCGCATGATGAGATTTCAAAATCTTTTCAGTTATCCCTGTCTTAAACACGATGTCGATTTCATGAAACTCTGATCCTCCCTGCATCATTTGCGTGACGTGGGTGGAATGCTGATACTTTCCAAACAGGTGAGAAAGCTGCTAACACGCACGAGGCTCGAACCCTCTCAAGCCTACAAGCTTGAAGGCTCTAATTGCATGGCGTAAAAAACTGCACAAAACATCAAATGAGGTTGCCTGGAAATTGGATCATTTGTGCTCGATACGTGAGTGACCCTTTCCTCCCTTTGGTCATCTGGACACTGGAAGTGTCTTTTTCGAGATGAGATCTATCTTTTTCAGTTATCCCTGTCTTAACACTTGTGTCGACACCATGAAAATCTGATAACGCCTCTTCAAGTTACAGCAGTGTAAATCGATCCTTGCTGACCTTTTCTTTTTGCATAGAAATCCATTGCGACGTTCATAGCTACAAACGCCCCGCTACCTGGTGTTTTTTGTCACTGCAGTGTTCGGGTAAGAGGTCTTTTTTCTTCCAGCCAGGTTTTGTTTTCAGGCAAGGCACAAAGTTGCCTGGTTCTCCCCTGTCTCGTTTATGGACATTATAATCTTCGATATGTCTTTGTTCATATTTTCTCGTCAATAAATATGTTTTCTGAAACGACAATATATCCCTCAGAATTCACTTGCCCTTTTGAAACTCTGCCAAAATCTCCGTTCTTGATTTCTTTGAACCTCTCATTTTCAGTAATCCGATGCACAACGTATGAGTCGCGGCCTGCACTCGTGGAAGCTGTTATGTATGTGCCCTATGATTTGCAAGAACATACTCTACACACTAGTCCTAGTTGAACCCTTCAAGGACTACGTATATCTATCATGAGGACCCGGGATTCTGCGTCGTTCTGGTCTGGTCATTTGTGATCAGAGGATTCTACATAGCTAATGGGGCGCATACATCCTGTGAAGACAAGTTCTTTTGAGGGCATTGTGACGTTATCTGACTGTGACTGATCGCGATTATCTGTGACTCACCAAAAATTTAATCAGTTGCAATCGTTCTTCTCTCTTGCTCTCCTCCTCATCCCATCCAATGTCGAACACACTCTGGACAGTCCCACAACAATCTTCCGGTAAAATCGTACGTTTTCTTCACTTACTTGCGATGTTAGGCTTGAATTTGACTCTTCATCATCACGATAGATCCTGGCTGCTGCTGCCTGGGGAGGCGTTCCCATCGAGGTTCCAGCGTCGTACATCCACTTTACGGACAACAAGAAGCCCGAGTTCCTGGACAAATTCCCCCATGGCAAGATCCCTGCACTCGAGACCGCCGATGGGTTCAACTTGTTTGAGGGCTTCGCGATCGCGCGATACGGTAGGTGCATCTATTCCTCTTTGTTGTCAAATCATCGCGGACGATCCACTGGTTTTTTCTTATGCGACGGCGTTTATCGACCCTCTAGCCCATTTGCAATTGTGGATGCGTACTCACGCGAGATTGCTCTATAGTCTCCGCATTGGCCCCCAACTCTGGACTGCTCGGAGGGGATCTCAAGGAGTCCGCGCTTATCGATCAATGGGTCCACCTTGCAGAATCAGAAGTAGACTTCTGCTCGGGTTTAGTCTCCGCGCTCCTTCGTGGTTATGTCCCTTACAACAAAGCCGTATGTGATCTTATTTTTTCCCATCCCCATGTCCCCTTCTCACACCACTCATCCTAACCTAGATTCACACCAATTTCGCCGAGCGTCAACTCCGCGCTTTGACGACGCTTGATGCACACCTTGCTACGCGGACCTTCTTCGTCGGCGAGCGCATCACTCTCGCTGACATCGCCGTCGCCGTCGCCGCCCAACGTGCCGCTACCATTACTTTTGACGCCCCCCTCCGCGCCCAGCGCCCTCACCTCGTCCGCCACTTTGAGACCGTGATTAACCAGCCTCAGCTCAAGAGCATCCTTGAACCCCTCGAGCTAGTTGAGAAGGCTCTGCAGTACGTGCCCCCGCCAAAGGAGAAGAAGGAGTCCAAGCCCGCTCCTGCTCCTGCTGCACCCAAGGCGGAGAAGAAACCAAAGCCTGCAGACGATGAGGAGGAGGATGATGCGCCCCCGCCACCAAAAGTACACAACCCCCTCGATGATTTGCCAAAGTCGACCTTCAACCTCGAAGACTGGAAACGTGCGTATTCCAACAAGGACACCCGTGGGCCTGATGGTGCCCTTGAGTGGTTCTACCAAAAGTACGTGTTCCATACCAGCCCCACCAGTCCCGATGTTAATCGCAGGGCAAATCATTAGCTATGACAAAGAAGGCTTCTCCGTCTGGCGCTTCGACTTCAAATACAACGAAGAGCTCACACAGACCTTCATGTCCGCTAACCAAATCACTGGATTTTACAATCGCCTTGAGGCGTCCCGCAAGTACCTATTTGGCTCTGGTGGTGTCCTCGGGACAGCAAACAACTCTGTCATCGCTGGCGCTTTGATCCTGCGCGGACAGGACTTCAAGCTTGTGGTGGAGGTCGCCCCGGATTGGGAGTCGTATGAGTACAAGAAGCTGGACTTGGAGAATCCAGAGGACAAGGCCTTCTTTGAGGCTGCGCTTGCATGGGATTTGGAAATCGATGGCAAGAAGTGGGTTGATGGCAAGAACGTGAGTTTCTTGTGTTTCGATCGTTCTTTTTCATGGCTGATGAAACCCCTAGTTCAAGTAAAAGTCAAAACTTGAAAAGGGGGATTGAGGACAAGGTCGTTTTACTTGCCCATATCGTGTACATATATTCTTGCCCTCTATCGCCTTCCTGCCTTTGTTGTTTCATTACGCATAGTTGATACATTCTCGCTGGGATGAATAAACAGAAGTTTGAGATCACACAGTTGAGACGACACGTATCTTGTTTGCACACGGTAGGTTTCTTTACAACTTGCAGAGTTATCCTAATGATCTGCCTAGAATCTGTCCGTCTTCATGAACTCGAGCTGTGAGCGAGTCTGCCATGCCGCTCGCGTCCACTCCACTCCCTGAAGCCGTTGCCCTCGTAACACTCCGGTCAACCTCCCTCATCTTTTCCTCTATAAATTCACGTCTAAACTCACGGTTGCGTCTTCCAGGATCTTTTTGTTCCTCGGGTGCCGTCAATACCTCCTCCGCAGCCTCTATTCGGACCTGCAGACGCTGTCCGCAGGACCAGCGGCTGATGTCCTTGGGCTTTCGCATTCGCATTCGCCAATACCAATGTCAGCATCCATAGCGAACGACAGCCATGACATCGAGCTGAGCGACCTCCCGACGCCAGCAACGCACTCGCTCAAGCCTCCACCGAGCACTGCAACTCGCCCGACGTCGTCAGCTCTGCACTCGTCCATCGCGCGCACGGTGTTCTCGCTCGTGTTTGTGGAGAGCTCCATGATGTTCTTCGTGCTGATGCTACAGGGACTTGGGCGGTTCAGTTCTGTGTAAGTCACATATTCGTTTGTTTCTTCAGCTGAAAGTCTCTGATGATGGCGTTTCTACTCAGAACACGATTCGCCAGCTGGAAATTCTCGTTGACGTCTCTCATGGGTATCATCCTCCTTGTCGTCCCGCTGTCTATAAGTCTCGTTCTCGCCATTGGGAGTAAATCGGCTCCAGGTTTGTTCACCTTTGCTACTAGCATATTCCTGTCGCCCTCAACCTTCTTTTGCAGTGGCACCGAAAAGCCTTCGAAGCCGCCTCGTCCCCCGCCTTATCTTCAGCCTCGTCCTCATCGGCTTCTACATCTTCTTCCTTTCCAAGATTCCTCTTCCGCCCGCCCTGAAGGCACCAGACACATTCACGGCAGCGCTGGCGCGGCTCGTGGTCTTGGGGACGATCTTTCTCGGAGTGCTTTCCGGCTATGGAGCCGTGAGTAATGCATGGGGATATCTCCCTTTTATGTCGCGATCGGGGTGTGTAAATGTGCATTTTCTTTAAACTAAATAATGGTAATGATGTTGCCTGGGTTTGTTAGGAGCGTGGCGACGGACCATGAGATAACGACGGCGGAGCATTCGTTGCAGAGTGTAAGGAATGACCTGAGGGATCGGAAAGAAGCGGCTGAGAGGAGGGCGAATAGTAGCGCGGTTTGTGCTTTCCCCCGTTTTGTAGCTTGGCTTTCATCCTGACACTCATGCTTCGTATTTTCCCCCCCATTGATCAGACAGAAGGGACCTGGATATCGCGCATCGTGCCTGGTTTTCGTGGAGAGGACAGCAGTACGTGACCTTTCTTTCTCCATTTCCATATGTTGCCTTTTGCTCATCTATTTGTCCCTCGATCCGTCATCAGATGCGCAGGAGCTCCGGGGCCTCGAAGCGCTGGAATATCAGATGAGCCGCAACCTCGAGTCGCTCCGGATACAGAGGGACGCAGCCCGGTACGCGCGCACGTTCCGAGGGCGGCTGGTAGGCGTTGCGGGGCGGGTGTTTGCGGTGTATTGCGTCGTCCGAATCGCGAGCGTACGTCTCGGTCTTACCCTTCAAGTTTTTCTGAGTACTAACTTTGCTACGTACGACAGTCTATAATCAACCTGGTGTTCCCCTCTCGGTATGCTGGCGTCCCGTCTCCTGAGAGCCCCGCCGCGACGACTGTAGGAAGAACAGCGGATCTCGTCGCTGACCTCTTGGCGAGGGTCCTGAAGCCGGTGTTCAAGGGCTCGAAGGCAGAGATGATGCAACTGGACGCGGAGAACGTGGCGTCGTTTGCAAGGCAACTGAGTCTGGGGATGGTGGGGGTGATTATTCTGACGAGCGTGAGGAGGGTGCTGAGTGGCGTCACGAGGGTGTGTTTCTTCCATTCTCTTTGACGAGTTGGAGCGCTTATCGGAGCTGATGGTGCTTTTGTTCAGGCGTTGAGAATCACGAGCAGGAACATGGGTGCATCGTTCATGATGCTGTTTCTCGCGCAATTGATGGTCAGTCTCAATCCTTCTTCGCCGTTTCGAAGAAGTTTCCACCTGACATGGTCCCTGTAGGGCATATACCTACTCTCCACAATTGTGCAGCTTCGCAACTCCTTTCCGCCGCCTCCCCCTGAGTCGGAAACCATGGGCGGAGGGAATGCTGCTGCTGTACACAACAACCTATTCACGACCATTCCAGAATTTGAAGTGTTTGGCGCCCTCTTCGATTGGTCATTTTTGTTGGCGGCGGGCGTGAGTGCGGGGACGAGGTGGGGCATGGAGAGGGTTAGTGGGTAGTGCTTTTTGATCGTTCGCTCAGGGTGCTGTTTAGAATGATAACTTAACTGTACTATGATAGATTTCAACGTTGCAATATGCACTGGACATTTCACAATAACTTCTCTTTCGCACACCCGCGGAAGCAAATGAGTGGTCCCTTGTGTTGGTATATTATGTTATGATGCAAGTGCATGCCAGGGAGGGTCAGGGACCAAAGGAATAGATTGATCATAAAATAAATTAGACGTAGTAGTCATCTCCAAGTGTGCACATCTGTGCTCGCTGGATCCTTTTGTTAACCTTCGATGACAGAAAAATAGTAAAACGGATCTGGCACCTTCAAGTTGGCGATGTCAACTTTCCCAGGGCGTCAGCATATCACAAGGTGGGTTTGGCCATTTCTATGGTCGAAAGTCAGAGGCCCCATAGCACCAGTTGCAGGAAAGCTGGAAGTGACCTTCAACCATGATATAACAGCAGCTCTAAATTCAGGGGTCATGATCGCATCGTATACTTGCTTCGGGAGCCCTTCAATGCTTCTAAGCTGAGCCATCAACTCTATATCACCAGGCCTCGCCAGCTCGATGTGATACTCGAGCACCTGGAACAACAATGCCGTTACAGCTGAGTTGGAATCAGCGGCCGGGTCACTGCAAAGGCAGTAAAAGAAGATTGTAAGCGTTTGAGTCGCTGTGTAATATTACTCTTTGGCTCACCTACGGCTGTTGAAAGATTGAATCAAGCGAGTAGCGACAAAGGTATGCCGAACTTCTGCGTCATTATAGAAGATCCCGGATCGTGCTGGTTCGAGCTGAAAGCCCTCTAAAAAGTCAAGGGTCTCAGGACTCTCTAGACAGTGTTGCATTCCCAATGTGTCATCAATCTCAGGAAAGATGCCAAAGGCCAGCTTCGTAAAGGTTAACAACGCTGGCCATTCTTTGCAATCGCTGATAGAGGCCGCACTGGGAAAGCCGCAGTGAAGTGTTATCATCACTTGCACGTATTGAACCTCTTCTGGAGAGTCCGCGACGCGTGAGAGACGGGATTGCAACATCGAGTCACATCGTTTGGTCAGCTCTTCAGAGAAAGATAACTCGTCGCGCTGCATCACATGTATTTTGATTGGCCTCTCCCCAATGCAGATCGATGGTGACGATGAGACTTACCTGATTGAACACACGGATGAGTCGGAGTAAACCTTCAATCGTGCTCCAGAAATCATGGGGCGAAAGACGACCTTCGTCTGAAGGGCCAAGATTCATAGCTCTTCGCATTGTTTCCATGTATGGAACGAGGTTGGGGCAGAGCCTGAGACACATTTGAGCCAACTGGAAAGGCGCGGACTTCACAAAAGAATCATCATCATCAGTAGGGCTGGAACAGTGGAAACATCGCATTAGTCATTTGAGCCAACCGAAACATGGGACTCACATCTTGTAATCGCCACTAAGCACATGAACTCCCACACGGTTACACTGCAGCGCAAGGGCAGTCTGGAAAATGTCCTCGAACCACTCCTGTCGGTCAAGATGATACTCCCCAGAGCGGCTCGGATCGAGGAGAAAGTCATGGAAGGAGGCGTGGTGGGAAGTGATATGGAAGATAGTTTTGGTATCGGGGTCCAACTTGATGAGTGAGTGCAACCCCCGCAGTGTCAACAAAACTTCTCCAGCTTTAAGCCGGAGGCTGCTTTGAATATGATACACGGATGAAAGAATGTCGAAGAAGAGAATAAATCCCAGAATCTTCTTGAGAACAGGGATCCGGGACCCTGGACACACAAGCAGAACCTGGAGGTAGAGCTTGTCGAGCTCCGCGAAAGGGGATGAGTCCTGGTCCCGAGTCGAGACGCCCAGAACTTGTTCGAGCCGTTCCGTTGGGCTACAGTATTCTTCATCGATGTATCTGATGACCGTGGCTGCATGGATGAAGTATCCTCCCGATTTTGCGACAAGCTGTTTGATAGCATCGCCTGACGGCCACGGCTCGTCTTCACAGCTGAGGGTGTCCCGGTGCCGCTCTGAAAGGTATATACGCGAAAACTCGCTCCGTAGATACTTCGTGACGTCTTCACGGGCGCCCTCATCCCCATATAGTGACTTCACCTGCGTAATCCGTCGCAAATCGTCCTGGCCAAAAGTATGCTTGAGATGGGGCTCGGGGCGGCTCACGATGAAAAAGCGCAGAGGGAGTCGGCACCGGCGGCAAAGGTCAACAACGCTCTTGAGAACCAAGGATTGATCTTCATTGCCCTGGCACTCATCCAGGCCGTCTATGATAATGATGCAAGGCGGAGAAACTTTAGGGGTCTCTATCTCGCCTTCGAATAGCTGAACAATAAGGTCGACAGCGCCTGTCTTCCGGTTGGCAATGGCTGGGTCCTCAACCAGTATCTGCTCAAGTCTGTGGCGTATCGGTTCAACAGCAAGCGCGATTTGGACAGCGATGGTGGGAAAGAGGTATTTAATAGCACTGCGATTCTGAAAAGACCGCGAAAAGAAGAAGCTTGCGGCGAGTAGCTGGCCTTGAGCCCACGTTTCTGCGATCGTCTGCGCGATCGCGGACTTTCCCGCCCCGGCGGGCCCATGTAACCATAGGATCTTCTCGCCGGTTGTACCGGCATCGCACCAAGCTTGTATGTCCTTGAGTATCGCCTCTCGAGTTCCTGGATGGCACCGAGGAGGAGGATTGCGTTCTGCCGAATCATGCGTTGCCCCCCATGAGACGAGTTCCTTGAGCTGCGGCCAGTCAGATGCTGGTTCGAGGATCAATAAGTATGTAAGTTGCACAGGAATGGGGATGCATCACGTACTCGCGCGTGGCCGTTCGATTACGATGTTTTGAGCTTTGTATTCTGTAACCGGGCCATTATAGACTTTGTAGTCTCTACCCACATTTGTTAATATTGCACCCGAAATTTGAACCACAGGTTGGATTTCAGGACTGTCGGCCTGAACCAGTTCGGTTGTTACTGGGTGTTGTCTGTGAAGTGAGGACTGTACATACCGTGTCACGGCCTTGAGAAACATCGGGCCGACCAGAATTTGTGGGTTTATGAGGGCGCGGTCTTCGTCGGAACCACTTGAAGCATCCCATCAATGGACGTGGAGGACAAGGATGAGCGTCGCTCAATAGGCAGTTGCCAACGCGGCGGAGAACGGTCTTGAGCGGTGGACATGATGAATTATAATAATATATAAGTCGCCTTTGTTGGAACCCACTTAAGGATATGACACTGGATGTCACGTGAACATTATCCCTTGGAGCAACACATCGAGAGTTTGCGGTCACTGTTACAGAGGGCGATCCAACGTAATGGTAATAGTATGTACAGGAGCCATAGTTCTCCATCATAAGCAGTAAACAAGTAATACTTGGAAAATACGGCAATTTTAAAGTTCAAACGGACCATCGTTACCTCCCGGCTTCTCCAACGAGTTCGCATATACGCCTCTGTAATACTGCTTCGCGGCAGTGTCCATGTTGGTGAATTCCTTTCTCTTTCCATATTTCTCCTCGAACTTCTTCTTTTGTGCCTCGGTTCCGTCCTTCGCAAGAATCTCATAGACGCATCTCCAAGCCGAGTCTAACGCTCCAGCGACCCATCCGTGATGGTAGCTGGCTACCTCGCCGCCAAAATGAAGGTATCCATCCGAAGCCGGTTTGCTGATACTCGGATAAAGGTTGCTGAACTGCCCAGGCCCGAAAGATGCGTAAGCGCCCATGGTGAAAGGGTTATGATACCAATCATAAGCGTAGTAGTCGATCATCTGCTCCCTGTACCAGCTTGGATGTCGGCCATGGAGCTGGGCCAGGTCGGCGAATACCTGATTGAGGAGATGTTTCTCCACAGCTGGATGCTCGCGATCCGGGTCTAGAACTTTGCTCCAATCTTTGGCCTCGATGAGGGAACCGTAGCGGAAGGCATCTTGTTTCCTTGTGAGGTTTCTCAGCGTCACTGTGTCTTTCGGTAGGAAAGATACCTACCAGTTATAGGTCGCCGTCAACACGCCCGGAGTATCCTTCGCGCCATCTAGCCCGTAATCCGGATACATGACCACCCGACTTTGCCTGTCCGTTTTGCTCTGTCCTCCTGCCTTGGAAGGGTCCGACTCCTGCCACCAACGTGTCCGGAACTTCATTCCTACTTTCACAGCTGGACTATAGTGCAGGGACCGGAGCGCCATCTCCTGCTTGTAGTCGAGGCCGCATTCACTAAGGTCGATGGCGCGAAGACAGGCAAAGGGAACGGTCGAGACCGCGTGTGAGTATGTATTGGGAACGAACGACTCGGGAGGAAATTCTGAGGTAGCATCTTCGGCGGTAACTGCCATAACAGTGATGCCACCGATCCTTTCGATCTCGACTGGCCATTTGACAGTGTGATCAGCCACTTTGATCTCGGCTGGCAGCTTGCCTGGGCAATCGACTGGCAGTGGCAGTTTGATCTTTGCGATGGATGTGACTCGCTTGCGAGTTTGTATGCCCGCCGTGTTTTTCAATGATGCATACATGGCTTTCGTGAGGGTCTCGGCACCACCTTCGACACACCGCCACTGGATATCTTCAACTTTGGAATCATCCTGAATGCCTGTGGGGTAGTCAAATTCTAAAGACTCCAGGACGCTCTGAATAGATGTCAGCTCAAGTCGCCTTGCCCGCGAAGGGAGGGGGAACGACCCACTTCCGTGAACCCCATATGGTCGAATCCCGCTGTCCCGCTGTCGCTCCTTTCCATCCATTGCACGACCGACCACGGGTAATTCATCACGTCAAGCATGTACGACCTGGTAGAGCGATGGTCTTGCGTCATAAGGAGCGCCCATCCAATGGTCCAATTTCGCGCGAGCGCTTCCTTGAAAGGGCCATAGGCAGCCTCGAGACAGGCATCCACGCCATGGTAGATCGTACCATTAGGCTTCTGGTACGTCTTCTGGATGTATTCCTCAGGGACCTGCCATTTGTTGAGCTTCGGCGACGGCGAAAAAAGAAAAGATTTCCTACCAGTCCTCCGTTGTTCTTTCCGTCATTGAAATGATCGGCCCCTGGATTCTGGTTGACCTCTCCCGCACTCTTTCTAATACCTGGACAGCGTCTGTATCAGTATGCGTCTTGGAGAGTATATATATGGAAACGCCTCTCACGGTTGAAGAGCAAGATATTGCTGGGAGACTGCAAGTGGTAGGGTAACAATTTTCCTCCTGCCCCTCCTTCGTCCGTAATATCCAGCTCCTTGAACAACTCGAACAAGCTCGCGTTCACCGCATTATCAGGGAACCTTGTGGCACCGACGTCGAAGTAGTTTTGCGTTGTCGGATCTTCGGGCTCCTCCGTCTTAAAATGATAGGCAAACACCCTACCGCCATACCGCCCGCCGACCTCAAAGAGCTCGTAGGGGATATCCAAATATTCTAGCATCATAGCGATGCGCAATCCAGCCACGCCACCGCCGACGATGGCCACTGGGAGTCCTTTCGAGAGAGGCGAGGGGGGGCGGGGAAAGTCTATGATAGTACTTGGGAGGTGATACGGAGCGGGGAAGAAAGTAGAGGATTCGTCCGTCTTGAGGTCGACCAACATGTCCCAAGTGATATCATTTTGGTGGCTATCAAGCCCGAGACGAGGGTTCCGCTTAGCTAGTCCTTCGAGCTCGAGCTCGACAAGGTATTGGCCGAACTTGCTATGGAAGGAGGTGAAATAGGCCATCGTGGAGATGGATAGGGAGGATCCTGCGTTCAGTATACTAAATATTCAAAGTGCTCGCCTGGGTCTGGTTTCCACTGAGTACGAATTGTTCGTAGAAGGCCCGTTGCGGCGGCACGGGGCCACACCTGTGACTTCCTGCTTCTGTCGAATATGAACCAGCAGAAGCCAATGAGGGTATGGGAATGTCTGCGAGAGGTTGACGGGTTGGGACGTGGTGGCATCCCCATTGACGATGGGGCCGGTGTCTCTAGCCATGCCATTGATCATCGATAAAAGATAACCCTTGAGAGTATTGTATACAGAGCATGGAGTGGCGTAGTCGCGGGCGTCAATATTGCGTGTCAGCTGACAACTTGGCATTAGTTTGGCGTTAAACTTAGGCCCCGTTCGGCTGCGCGAGTTAGCTAGAGTTAGCTAGAGTTGAGTAAGGTAAGACCCTTAATCTGGTAAGGGTCCTCTCTAACTCGACGTAGCCTTGTCACGCTAGTTTAGATAAACATTTGATCTTATCATCAATCCATCTCTTTACGTCTGCTCAACGTGTTGCATTCATCTCCAACTGCCTTCAGGCAGGCTTAAAGAACGGCAAAGTTCTTTTTCTTTCGCCACAGAACGTGGAGAGCCGGCGACGCTAGCGGCGAGGATCTGGATGCGCGATTCACAACCATTTGTTACAGCTGGGGGGCGCGACGCGCGTCAGACGTTATCGCACGATGTGACTACTTGTGACTAACTTGACCTAACTATTGATCATTTTGATTGGCGGGGCTAATCTAACTCAACTCTAGCTAACTCCTGCAGCCGAACGGGGCCTAACGTAGCTAACTGTGGTTGCTGAGCAGGGCCTTAGATTTTTAGTCACAAGGCATTATCAAACAAAATGGGGCTCCTGCCTCACCGCTCAGAAGTGGTCGGGGTCAGAACTTCACAACTCATGTGAGCAGATTTGTGTCTTTGGAACCATGTCATCTGAACCCCAGAAGCAGATTTCAAGTTTCTAGCACCTCCTATCCAGGGAGCCAGAGACGTGGTTCAATTCAAGCCTGCGATTGAGAGGGAGCCACTAACCGCATCTGAAGGATAATAATCTTGACCAATCACCAGTGACTTGAGCTATCATGCAGAGGGAATTGTCACTTAAGGAAGACACTGTTCTATAGAGGATTTTCCGCACCCCAGCCTTCTCCTACCCACCCCCACGCCACCCATTCGCAATGACGAAAATTCCGACTGGCCTCGAGGCAGAGATCAATCTCCTCCAGCTTGAGATTCTTGCGCTCAGGAAGGAGCAAGGTTCTGAGCTGATCACCATATCCGATTACATTCTCGCGAGGCTTGAACAACTGGGCGTTAGGGTGAGCCACGGCCGGAATGTTCTTGATCTTCAGCCTGACACGAATCTCGGTGTAGTCCATATTTGGAGTTCCTGGGGACTTCTTCCTTCGTTTCCTAGTACGTGTCGCATTGTGAGAAATACAATGACACTCATCGCTATGCATTCCAGGATTTTATCGAGGACCATCCGACAATCAACTGGGTGGGAGAATGGTAAGAATCACTCCCCAACGCTTACTCTCTTGCAAAGGCATTTGATGCGACGCTCGACAGTAATGAACTCAACGCGGCATACGCAGCCGATGGGTACGCTCGCGTTAAGAGCTCCCTCGGGGTCGTTGCTACCACGTGTGTTCAGCTTTTGAGCTTTTTATCGCGGTTTTTAACTACGATCGTACATCTAGATTCGGAGTAGGAGAACTCTCTGCAATCAACGCTTTCGCAGGATGTAAGTGTTGGCCAGACCCATCAATCCTGTCCTGATGGTTTCACTAATTCTTCTTCAGCTTTCGCAGAGGAGCTTCCCGTTCTTCATATTGTCGGACAACCAAGCACTACTCAACAGAAAGAAGGGAACATCATTCATCATACACTCGGAGATGGGAGGTATGTGCTACTCCGTCCTTCCTCTTATATTGGCATCAACATGACTGCCCAGATTCGACGCATTTCTCCAGTGTGCCCAGCAGATCACGTATTCTCAAGCAATTCTGACCAAGAAAGACGATGCAGCTGAAAAGATCGACCGACTCCTCCTCGATTGCATTACCCAGGTATGTCAATATTCGTTCTCTTCGGAAATGCGAAGATGCTGACGTCGATAGTCGCGCCCAGGGTACTTGGCACTTCCAAGCGACCTCATTGAGGCAAAAATATCTTCGGAGCGTTTACGATGGCCACTAGCTCCCATTCGAAATCAGAATCACAAAGGCGCAGAAAATGCCGTGCTCGATCGCATTTATAACCTTTTCGTGGAGGCGGATGCAGACGCCGTGGTCCTTGTAGACGCCGGTGTCGTTCGCCACGGTTGCAGGGATGAGGTTTATCAGTTTCTGGTGGAGACAAAGCTTCCCGTTTATGCAACTCCCATGGGCAAGACCATTATCGAAGAAACATACGAACGCTACGGAGGGGTAAGCGCTCGCGAATTTACCTCGAATCACTGCTTGACCCATTTCTTAGATTTACTTCGGGGCTATCAGCACTGACGAGATCAGGGAAAGAGTCGAATCGGCAAAACTCGTCCTGTTCATGGGCCCCCTCAAAAGCAACTTTAACACAGGCAATAATACCCATAATATACCGAGGGACCGCACCGTCGAGGTTGGTGCTCACCTTCCTGCCTCATCACGCTGATAACATGAAAAAAAATTACAGCTCCACTTCGATCGTACCGAGATTCTATATGCAACCTACCTTCAGATCGGGATGAAACCACTTCTCCCCAAGCTAACAGAACGTCTCAAGGTATTCAAGGATCAAGCTAGCAAAATTCCGGTTCCGCGGTTCATGAACGTGACAGTTACGATTCCCCTCCTCGATATCACGCATGCCTGGTTTTGGCCCCGTGTTGGCCAATGGTTCAAAGCGGGAGACGTGATTTTGACGGAGACTGGTATGTCGGAGAGTCTATCCCACTTATTGATTTTCAAGTCTGCTCTCACCACAGGCACCGCGAACTTTGGAATCCTTAATGTACGCTTGCCAGAGGGTTCGACATTGCTGGCTCAGATGCTTTGGTGCAGCATTGGATGGTCCGTCAGTGAGTCGGCCAGTCGTCTCGTGTGAGACTTGACTATCTAAGAAACTGTCTTTCTGTTACATAGGCGCTACACATGGTGCCTCTTTGGCGCTTCAAGAACCTGTCAATCCCATTGTCCCCCCAAGGACTATCCTCTTTATCGGCGATGGTAGCTTGTAAGCTTTCTTCCTTGCTGAGATTCCTAACAGAGGTCGACTCACTTATCTACAGGCAAATGACGGTCCAGGAGCTATCTGTCATGATCCACTCGGGTGTCACGCCCATCATATTCGTCCTCAACAATCGTGGTTACACCATAGAGCGACACATCCATGGCGAGGACAGGTCAAAGTTATCTCGTCAACATGCATCCATGCCCATGCTCATATGGTTTTGGGAACAGGAAGTATAATGATATCGTGGACTGGGAATGGACCCGTTTGCTCGAGGTCCTCGGCGACACCACTGGCGAGTCCTCGCGGACATACCAAGTGAACAATAAGCCAGAGCTTGAGGCGCTTCTAGAAAATGAGGAATTTGGGCAAGCGGAATGTATTCAGCTTGTGGAGGTTGCTATGGACAAGATGGATGCTCCTGAGGCTTTGATTCGTTACATGAACGTGATAAAGCCTCAACCCGTACTGTATGTCGAGAAATGAATGATGCCTGAGTCGGACATTCTCAAGTTTCGTTGATTTGTGTAAATCAAATTTCATTATTCCATCGGACGCAAACGATCGACTGGAGGGCCAGGCGCAGATGGCAGAGGTCTCTACTTCCCGCCAAATTTCGCTACCTTCATCGCTGCTATTGATCCTACAAGAGTGTCTTGCTCAATTCCTTTGCCACCCAGTTTATATAAGCCGAGGTGACGAAAGGGAGCCGTGAGTTAGTAATGGAGGATGTTGAAGCAAAGAATGACGCGGCAAAGTAGGTGAGTAGCCTGTGTCGATGGCGCCCCCTAGAGGCCGCCAGATCCAGCCTTCTACGGCGTACCCGCTCAGCAGCCAGCAGCTGGCTTCAGAAAATGTTGAAGTCTTGCATGGTGGTTGACTGAGAGGACTACATTGACGTCGAACGTGCAGGGCGGTGATAGACAGGTTGTGTCATGCAATGTGCATGCTGAAACCGCATGGCCTGAGCCTGCATAAGTGTCACATATGTATGCTACTTACAGTACCTCGTGTTTGCGATGGAGATGAAATGAGGCACAGAATCCCTGATTGTTACAAGAATTTAGGCAAAGGCATGACGGTGGATGCAGGGTCAGGCGACGTACCCGAAGTTTGGAACTGTAAACTGTAGACCGCGGATTGACGACAAATGCAAATGCTAGTCGTTGAAAACAACAAACGACGCGATCTGTAGCATGGAAGCCAGCGTGTCCGTGTCCTGTGGCGGGTAGGACTTAGTCCTGACGAACACCCCCGTCAACGTTGCAGATAAGGTCATTCGATGTGTTCAACGTGCTGGAAGAGGCTGGAAGCCTGACGTCTGGAGTTGGTGACCCTGGAGTCAGGGCCTGTCAGGCAAGGAGTTGGTGAGAAGAACGGAGATCCGGCTCCCGACGTTTCCCCCTTCTTCATGGCTCCCGCCACAACCCCACAGCTGTGCGGACAATGCGTGTAGGCCCCGCATTCACACCCCCACACTTCTCCACATGGAGGTCCAAACGAAGTCCGACAATTTACAGGAACGTTCTCTGTTCTTAGGGGGGTATCTTTCAACTTTCAAGAAATGCGAGGGGACTCTGGAATGACTGTGGGCCTGCTTCAGCTGCTTCACCCTTGTGAATTCCAGAAAATTCCCAGAAACGCCACGATCGCTAAATCCAGGGACGCTATCTCATACATAGGAGCTTTCCGACGTTCTGTTCTTGCGAATCACCGCCGATGAATAGTGCAATGTTCAAACTCCACGATGTCCATGATGTTCAAGGAGAGCTCTGACACACGAGGACTCGGAGGCAATACAGGTGAAGCAAATGACCTAGGGGCAGACATTTCTCGCCTCGTTTTGTTGCGTTGCTGGAATTCAGCCAACCATCTCAGAGACTTCGGAGGCTTTTGGAATATAAAAGCAGCCGTTTGTTGTGCTATTGCCAGCAGTCACCGCATTCCCTCCGTACACACTTCGAGAGTCGACATCTTATTATATATCACTGCCGGCCATGGTATCTATGACTCTCAATGCGCCTCAACCTGGTATCTACCTCATCAGAAACCTCTGGTCCGCTTGTATAATGGATCTGGCTTATGACCATGGCATTGGTATGTATGCTTCGCGACGGTCTCATCTACAACGCGTCATTGATGATATTCCCATTTCCAGTCATTGGATGGGCTGAACATGGAGGGTTGAATCAACGTGTACCGCTTCCTTCCTCCCTTTGTTTCTGCAGCATCTGACATGCGCATCTCATTCAGTGGATCGTCAAACAGGGAAAGAAGCCGAACACTGTCACGGTCCAATCTGCGGTGAATCATAGCTACCTGGCATGCGATGTCTCTAGCGGTGTGCACGTTCAAGAAGATTATACCGAATGGGCATTCACATCCGTCGGAGACGGTGCATATCGGTCAGTTCCCGATAAGACTCTCTCGATTCAAATCTCATTTATGCCCCTTATAGCTTCCAGACTGCCCATCATGTTGCCTGTCTCCAGTCCAAGATCGAGGGTGAAGCAGTGACTTTGCTTCCCGCGGCCAAAGTTCGGTTTAGGAAGGGCGATTGGAAACTCAAAAAACTCTAGACTCTGCTTGCAGAGTCTAGTCATTAACTGCATGGTGCCGGCACCTATCTCAGTATAATTCCGACATTACTTATGCGCCTCTTCGAAAGAGCCGGTGTACTATTATTTTTCCTCTTGCTTATGCTTGTATGATCACTAACTTATGTGGCGCATGTACCAATATCTATAATTAGCGGCTAGACAGTTTGAGTATGTATCGTGGCTCTCGAAGAGCCATGAAAGTGTCCCTCTCAGCTCGTACGCGTCCCGCGCGACGGACTCGTTGCTCCAGAACATTGATATTTGGCAACCACCTCACGATGCCCCCAGCATCGACAGGTCTTTACAACGGGATGTCTGGTTCTGGTCAAACTACAAACTTTGGCGTGAACGCACTGCATACTAGCCACACCTTGCATTGCGTCTCGCGCTGATCCGGAAGGTAAAATTTGACGGAGGCGCTGGAAACACTGGTTCCTGGCATCATACTAAAGTTGTAGTTCATATACATTCAAGGAGGGAAGACATTGCACCTCTGGATAACAAACGAATAAGGGAGAGGCGTGAATTAAGTAGTAGCCAAACCGCAGTATAGCAACAGCAAGGTTACACGGACGGGAAATGTATTTGCGGGCACAATGATACGAACGTCCCACATAAATTTGCAAAAAAAAAGTCGAAAGGTCGAGTGCGTGAATTGCTCCTAACGCTGATTATTCTGTAGTAAGAATGATGAGCTCGTGTTCAGACGCATCGGTGCATATTTCTGCTTACCGTAGTACAGGAGGGGTTGATTTGCTTCGCCGCCAACTCGATCAGATTCGTCTGCCCAGGTACATTCTGGGTGTGCCTGGCGTTGAACTTCATCAGCTTCTTCAGTTTATGCCAGTCGTCCAGATCAACATTCAAAGTCGCGCTCGCGACGACCCAGGTTACGCCCTCTGTGCACGGCGGCCTAGTAAATGAGCCCTTGTACTGGTAGAGATCTGAGGTCTTGAAGAGCTTGACGATAGAGGAGAAATCGAGGGGGCCGGTCTTTGTCCCCTGCACGGCCTTGTCGATGTTTAGAATGGCTTTACTGACGACAGGATTGCTTTGCGTCTTTGTGAGACCGAACAATATGCCGAGGACGAGCTTATTACCACCTGGAGAAGAGGATCAATAACATGTGGCTTTCGCTGCAGGGACATACCGCTGCCTGTATGAACCATATGCATCTCGAGCGGGAAATACTCTCCCTTGATGAAATGCTCAGATGGCGTATGGAAATGAAACTGATCCAGTGTATAGTCCTGTCCCCCGTACTTGGTCAACATTTTGCTTTCTGTCATCGTCACCTTGAATGTATGGCCATTCCACATACAAGGCATCGCCGAGGCAGAGGAGGCAGAAAACTCAGGTCTGGTATCGCTGAGTTTGGAGGAGGAATCGAAGTTGATCGGCGACTGGTTTTGGCCGGTAGAACATACAGAGTACTTGTGTTGCATTCCTGCCCAACCGAGAGGACCAGTGGTGCCAATGTAAGTCCAAGCGGCGGTAGCGTCACGCTCAGAGAGCGTTCGATCGGTGGATAGTGGATTACCACTGGAGACATGAGCTAGGAAGAGGGACGGTATGAACAGTGTTGCGAGGAACATTGTAGGCGAAGAGATGTCGGGGAGATGGCGTGTGTGTGAGAGGAAGAGGTGTGGTAGTAGGAATGTGTCCGGCTTACAGGAATTTTATAAGGCAGCATTGCGGGGTGCGTAGACGCGAATTGGACCCGAAAAATCAGTGACCTGTCGAGACGGATGGAGGTGAGTGCTAATTGCATAATGTGATATGGTTGGATAATAACCCACGGCGACAGGGACGCTCCCTATACAACGGCCAGTTTGCGTCGCTGGCCCAGGGTAGTCTTTTCAAGATTCGTAGTCAAATGGAAATATCTATAATCAATCCACCATGAACCTAACATTCATCTATCAATTTGCAGCGCTAGCCGAAGGGAAGGACTTACCTTTCCAGGCTGTATCATTTACAGAACGAAAAACCTACACAACATTGATGTATTGTGCTAACCCAAAGGGGAATATTCGCTTCACTAAATGAGGAGGGTCACCTAAAGGCTAAAGAACTTCGAGTTTCGTCGGCTGAAGGTGTGAAGGTGGAGAAGTTTTCACGTCATTGATTCTGTTATCGGTACTCCTTGTGTGAGATGGAGGCAAGAGGTGAATTTCTGCCTCCTATATAGGATTGGCCCCGGGAAGTGGAATATGGGCATTGGAAGTATGGTCATGAACGACGGCTGACTCGGCGAGCCGACGCTTCGCTCACGTAAACGCAAGTAAATGCCGGTGCTACAAGTACTATCCAGCACAAGATCCAGCACGTTATGGTAGTACATATTGGCCAGCCTTAAGGAGCTTTGGGGAGGGACCAGGTATTCTTGCCACTCCGAATTCCCTGTTCTCTTTTTTTCTTCTTCTTAACGTCCACGTTCTCGTCATAATGCATGACGGTGTAGACCGTCCAGGGAGAACCCTTCCGAGAGACTCGGACCTGGGCTGCGCACAGTTTTGGTGATTCATCAGAGGAATGGCTAAGAGGGTAGCTGATAATGTTCGGCGGGTCGATGTGTCAGGTTATCAATCATCGGGGGGTTGGGAGTTGGACTGAGCCCTTTGCTGCGAGTCACGGTCGCCCAGGGCAGCGCCAGGCAATAAACACTCATTCACCAACAATGATAGCTCTGGGGGCGTCACGGTAGTTGTTGCTGGAGGTTAAAACCTCTTCCGTTGTGGAGCGTAGCGCTATGAGGCCATGTATGACCACAGTTTCAAAGTTCCAAGTCATGTAGAAGTGCCGTCCGAAGCTGCGGCGCCAATGACGAATGGAAGAGTTTGGGAAGAATTTTAGAACGTTCAGCATAGCCATGCCAAGAACGCGACGAAGATATGTTGAGTCATATCAACAAGGAGGGTGGCGATAATCATTATTTAGAGGCCTATGATATTACATGGGCAGCAGAGGTTTCAGTAAGAGGATGGATGCAACAGCGGCAAGGTGTTGAGTATGTGGCCAGCGTCTGCGAACTCGTCTAGAGACCAAACACCACAATTCCTGGCCCGCACCGGCATGAGAAATTTGGAGTACAGAAACGGCGGGGGAACACTTATTGGGCGTACCGTTTCAATGGGACTGGGGAAGCGTGGATGCCCCCCATTTGATCAAATTCATCTGCCCGGGTGTATTCTGGACGTATCTCGCATTGAACTTCATCAGCTGTTTGAGCTTGTACCAGTCGTCCAAGTCCACGTTCAACGGATTCTTCGCGACGATCCAGTTCACGTCGCTTGTGCAGGGTGGCACGGTGAGTGAGCCGGTGTAGTGGTAGAGATCCGAGGTCGTGAGGAGGTTGTTGATGGCCGCAAAGGGAAGCGGGCCACTGGTGGATTGCTTGTCACCAGAAACCTTGTCGATGTTCTTGATAGCGCCGGTGAGGAATGGGTGACTCTTCCCCTTTGTGAGAGAGAAGAAGACGCCGATGACGAGACGACTGTCATCTGGAGAGTGGCGTTGACGATTCAGTATAAATTTTCAAGCAAAAGCAAAACACACGCACCGCGGACGCGATGGTGAACGAAATGCATCTCGAGCGGGAAGAAATCTCCATCGATAAAGTGCTCAGCAGGCGTGTGGAAGTGGAATTGAGCCAACTTATAGTCCTCGCCGCCGTACTTGGTCAGCACTGTGCTGTCCGTCATGTTGACCTTGAACGTGTGTCCATTCCAGAGGCAGGGCATGGGCGGGGCGGTGGCGGCGGAGAACTGAGGTCTGGCGCCGCTGAGTTTGAAGGAGGCGTCGAGGTTGATGGGTGACTGGTGATCGCTAGTGGCGCATGCGGCCCAGTTGTGCGGATCCATCCCTGTCCAGCCGAGAGGGCCTGTGAGGCCTGCATAGCTGTACTTGGCAGTGATGGCACGCCTATGCATGGTTTGGTTAGTGAGCAGAGGATTGGCACCAGCGAGGGCGATGGATGAGATGAACAGGGTCGCGAGGAACATCCTGGTGAGCGCGCAATGCAGTGGGTTGCAGGGTGTTCATGCTTGCGCTCGACGTTATATAGAGGGAAGGGCAGGGTCGACCTCAGCGACATTCCATCTTGTGGGCCGGGAGTGCTTTGAGTAATCATATTACGTTGGCGGTGCAACCAAACCGCCTATTAGTCAGCGCTGTTACTGACCGTGGAGCCACCACCATGGACGATGCGATACCCGGCCCCAAATCAGAGCCCTCGACGTCAAGAGTCACCGCCGAATCCGCAATGGCGACCAACTTAACTTTCTCACATACTCAGGAAGCCCATGACACACCCGAGGTACGCACTTGACCCCCGCTTTCATTCTGCACTAACTCGTTTCACACAGATGAATATCTTTGTCGCCGCACAAAGAGGCGACATCGACCTCATCCGCCACCTCATCGAGTCCGGCAAGGCAACAGCAACAGACCGCGACAAGGACAACGTCACCCCGCTCCATTGGGCAGCCATCAACGCTCACCTACCCGCCTGTCGATATCTTCTAGACCAAGGCGCCGAGGTCGACGCCCTAGGCGGGGAACTCATCGCCACCCCCATGCAATGGGCAGCCCGCAGCGGATTCATCTACGTCATCCAACTCCTCGTCGCTCACAACGCCGACCCCACCATTTCTGACTCCCAGGGCTACAACTCCCTCCACCTCGTCACCCACTCCTCCCAAATCATGCCCCTCCTCTACCTCCTGCACCAACCGATAAACGTCGACTCCCGCGACTCACAAGGACACACGTCCCTCATGTGGGCCGCCTACCAGGGCGACGGCCTCTCCGTCGAGTTGCTCCTCAAGCACGGCGCAAATCCGAATGTCAAGGACGATGCGGGGTTGACGCCGCTGCACTGGGCTGTCGTCCGCGGGAACCGGATGATCATTCGCAAATTGATAGAGTCAGGTGCGGACCTCATGGCCAAGGACGGGGAAGATAGAACTCCTAGAGACATGGCTGTCGAACTTAAAAGTTCGGGAGCTTGGAAGAGGGCCCTCCAGGAAGGAGGCATGAACGAGCACGGCATAAAGCGAGGGAAACCACTCAGCGAGGTGAATATTGTTTGTTGGACTCCCGGACCATCACCCACTAATCCTTTCATAGCGCAACACGAAAATCGTCATCTTCATTTTGCCCACCTTATTCTTCTATCTCATATTCATGACCTTAACTATATTACCCTGGTATACCGGTATTCTTCTTGCATTTGCAGAATTTTTTGGAATGCATCACGCAAGTGCTCTCCAGTCCTTCTGTGTATTCTCTTGCTAAATCTCCCCTAGATTGTAACACGTGTACTATTGAACAATAACACATATACCGATAG
This sequence comes from Entoloma clypeatum, assembly GCA_963565915.1. Classification (NCBI taxonomy): domain Eukaryota; kingdom Fungi; phylum Basidiomycota; class Agaricomycetes; order Agaricales; family Entolomataceae; genus Entoloma; species Entoloma clypeatum. The sequence continues at coordinate 1,959,076 of OY751492.1, forward strand.
CGTCAGCTCAACTCCTTATTTCGCCGGCATCATTTTTGGCTCCATGGTCTGGGTCCTTTACGCATGGTTTACCCGTCTCGTTCATCGTAAGTTTTTCACTTTTCTCCCATGAACTCTCTTGATTTCTGAATGCCTAGAAACACAATCTCACGCCATCACCCACCTGTCCTTTGCCCTCACCGTCGGCCTGTGTGCTTACAACTTTTTCCGTGCCGTCACTCTCGATCCTGGAACATGCCCAAAACCTACCAGCGATGCTGAGCTCAAATCTGTGAGAAGATTCGAGCCATTGTTGAGATTGTTGTGTGCTGACAGTGCTCAAGATAATCGAGGATCTGGCATCGGAAGGGCGTTTGAATGGGCAGACATTCTGTATTCAATGCATGGTATTGATGTCGATTATGCAAATCGGCAGACACTAATTGTAAATTTTCAGGCCCGTAAACCTCTGCGTTCTAAGCATTGTCGGGTGTGTGACAAATGCGTTTCCCGGAGCGATCAGTATGTATCTTATTCCCCTCCTACCCACGACCATTTCTCAACCTGTTGATTCAGCCACTGTCCATGGGTATGGAATTGCGGTGAGCTAAACTGCCGTCTGTAGATCAACATCCACTCACATCACGCTTCCCCAGTCGGCATGAACAACCACCGACAATTCGTTCTTTTCGTCACAACCCTTGTAATTGGCATCATCCTCTTCGACTACCTAAGCTACGCATGTGAGTCCTGGCCACCACTTCCACCCTCATCTCCTAACACTTGCGTCTCCCAGACTTCTCCAGCATCACAATACCCACCAACCCCATAGACGCCTCCTGTCCCCTCCCCGGCGACCTCTGCGTTATCACCGCCTCGGACCCCTTCCTCGTCGCCGTTGCGTCCTGGGCGACCCTCCAGCTCTCCTGGACCCTCGTCCTCCTCGCGTCCCAGCTCTGGCAGATCGCACGGCAGATGACGACGCTGGAAGTGTCCAACCTTGGGCGTTACGGCTACATGGGGGGGCGTGGGGGCCAGAGCCTCGCCGGGCAGATGGGCCACCGCCACGCACAGCGCGCGGCGAGCGCCGTCATCGTCCCCGGGGTGGACTCGGAGGACACGGCGCTGGTGATGATGAACGGGGACGGCGCGTCGACGTCGAGCGGCGGGGAGCAACACCACAACGGCAACGGCAACGGCAATGGCAATGGCAACCACAGCCACCGCGGGGGTGGGTGTGGGGGCGGGTTTTTCATGAACCTGCTTGGGTTTGACAGGTTCACGAAGGGCAAGGCGGTCGATGGGCTTGCGCGGGCGGGGAAGGCGACGAATCCGTTTGATCTGGGGATTGCGGGGAACTGCAAGGACTTTTGGACGGCGGGGCGGGAGCTGGGGGTGGAGTATGAGAAGCTGTATGATGTGCCCCTTGAAGGGTTCCGGGAGGCGAAGCGGAGGAGGCAGATGGAGGAGGATGAGGAGGGTATGGGTGCTCTGCCCGGCCGTAAAGGGGGAAGGAAGAGTTTGTTTATGGGCTTTGGGCTGGGGAGGTCAGGAAGCAGCAGGGGTGCTTATGAACCCGTTAATCAGGTTTGACCGAAAAAAAAAAATTGCTCGTTTTTTGTAATGTACTGGGTTTTTTTGCTTATGACCATTGAGATGGACTGATATATAGTATCTATTGGGGCTGCCGCTGCCGCGATTAACAGAAAATACATTTGGGAAAAGCTTGGGATAGGCAGTTTACTCCATCATACTTTGGCGATCAGGTCCTGCAACTCTTGGAGATCCAAACTCCACCGATCCGCCAACTGCTTGTCACCTTCCTTCTTCTCTGCCTCGATCCACCGCCTTAACGTATCTCTTTGTGACTCAGAAAGCTTTCCCTGAACCAACACAACGTAGGTGTACAGCAACCTGCATTGCAAGCTCAACAAGTGGTGAGAGAAGTATAAAAAAAAAAGTCCACCCCGCACCGTATACACTGCTCTTCGAACGCAGGATCTGCTTCCTGGATATCCCCGTCTTCGCCAAACGGAACCGGGTCCGTGATGGCAGAGATCACCGCGTCCAAGAGTTCGTGTTCACGGAACGCGGCGAGCGTCAGCTCGGACGTGGACGAGCGTGCGGGGTCTTTGATGTGCACTGCGTGGGAGTTGTCGTAGACAGGCTCTGCGGGCCGATCGCGCGACGGGGCGGAGGGGACGTGGAGGCCTGTGTGGGGCGGATCTGGTTCTGTGGGGGTATGGGTAGGTGTGGAGGGGAGAAGGAGGGTGGCGAGGAGGAAGGCGGTTTTGCGGCGGACGGTTATTTCGGGATCTGGAGGGATGGTTATGAGAGAGAGATGAGTGTGGAGTCGGCGGACCTTGGAGGGCGTCTCGCAATTTCGGCCATCCGTCGATGTCCGGGTTGTTGAGGGCTTTGACGGCCGGGGCGTTGTGCTTCAGGAGACCAGACAGTGCGTATATGGCTTTGGAACGGGTCTGGAGGGTGGATGAGGGAGATGGAGTCAGGCAGGATGTGAGGACTGGTAATGGGTTGAGTGCGAGGTACTGAGGAGGGGGTGCATCATGAACTGGGCAGTGAGGATTGGATTGGGAGGGACGACATACGGCATCCTGTGCTGATGGGTTGTTTTGCGCTGCGGTGCCTATCACCCAGAGCACATGCATCTTGATAGAGGGCGTGGCGTCGTCCGAGATCAGGAGCGACTGCAAGGGCTCCCATAGATGCAAATTCGCCAAGTCTTCAATCCTAACCCTTTAGTAACCCAAGAAATCTGGAAAGGGAAACAAAGACTCAACTATTCGCATTATCAATCTGCTCGATCAACTGCGTACATTGAACTTTTAACGCTCTTCAGCGTCCAACGAAAACATCCGGGATCCAACGCACCATTTCGAGATGATCAAGCGCATCGACGCGATCTTCCTCTGAGCGCGTCGGGTCAGCAGCGACGCCCACGTCTTCTTTCATCAGCTCTGCGTCCGGGCGTCCCAAGATCATGTCGATTATGCCGGGATCTAGGTCTTTGGGTGCGACGGGTGGCCGACTCTCGCCAGCGGTCAGTGGTGTGGAGTTTTCGATGGACCATCTGAGTAGGGATTGCATTGTACGTGCGGATGTATACAAAAAATCCTTTTTGAGCTCGACGCGGTACTCGTCGCGAAACTGGCGGAAGGTGCTCGAAATATGTATCACATGACGTCAGTGTTGTTATTTAGGCGGAGTTCGAATGGTTTCTCTTCAAAGATTCGATGAAAAAAGTTTTTCTATCCTGCTGTCTCTCCTGTGAGTTGATGTTCCGCTTTCCTAGCATCGACCGTGATGATCCAAATCTCAACCATACTTTACCACATTCCGAAACTTGCTGTGGAATACTTTTATCGATTTCAGCCTTGTCTGAACCCTTTTCGCCATCTTCTCTTTGTATCTCCTCATACTCACCTTGTCCTTAGCAGGTACCCTCCGTTTTTTCTTTTCGTTCGTACTTGGTGAGTATCTGATTCACTCTTATTTCACCTCCCACCTGTTTTCACGCACCCTTTTCATTCTGATGAAAATTCTTCGATGGGCGGACATGAACTACACTCCTGCCTACACCAAAGTCTTCCAGTGTACAAAACGGAGATGGGTGGGGGTGTTTGCTGAAACGCATCGAGTACCTGAACCTTTCTTTCTCTAATTCTGCCACCACTCCCTCCTCAAAGTCAAAAATACTCATACTATTCGTTCACAGTACTGCCCTCTTGTGCTTCTCTCTTATTACTACTGTACACACGTACAACCACTCCAATCAATGTTGGTCCATAGTCTTTGCAGGCATGAATAAACAGAGGATGCACTACACCAGCCCTTCCCAAACTCCCAAGCCCGCAAACAGCGATCCAAGAGAAACCAAAGAGCATGTGTACACCACCGTAGGCACACCAAGAACAGGCAGGACAAGAGGTGTATGCAAAACCGCAAGTCCAAACTGAAGAGCGGCAACCACGGGCAGTGTTATTAGCAGCGGCGTGTTCGTCGCTCCCTGTTGTTGCCCATCAGAGCTGAAAGAAACGACGGCTGTCGAACACATGTATGCATAAGAGAGCAAGAGGCAGACGCCGAGCGATGTCAGGATGGAATTGACACGCTGTAAGCAGGAGATGAAGACCGGGATTCGCTGAGGCACGTTCAGCGAAGTGTAGTTTGATCAGTCTAAAACATCAAACGCACAATGACAGGCGCCCCATACATCTCCTCCAGCTCCTCTCTGTTTCTGAGTGCGATCAACTCATCGATGTCTTGATCGACCTGTATTTTGAGTGCGTCTTCGATTGGACACTTGATTCCATTCGCACGAGGGGATCCGAAGCCGGAGAGCAACGGCTGCCGTTCGTCGCCCTCCCGACTCTGCATACGGAGCAGGTCGTCTGTGCTTGGCGGAACGCTGTCCCTTGTAGTGGCAGGAGTATATGCACCGGATCCAGATGTTCTTAAATCCGGCTTGACACCAGCCTCGGAGTCGTTTCTACGGGCGGTCACGAGGACGTCGCGGTAGAGCGCGATCGCCTCGTATCCTTTTTTGATAGCCACCGCGGCTTCCGCTGCGGCCCACCCCAGGGCGATCCACCATACCCGTTTGAAGGCAGGGTTGGATGTAGTGGGGTGGTTCGAGAATGCATAGTGGGGTATGAGGAGGAGGGGCAGCGCAGATTGTTGGAGAAGGAGGGATAGGAGGGTGTGGAGGCCTGTGGAGACGAGGATTGGAATCGCGGTAGGGATGAATGGGAGATAGGATGCGATGGCAGAAATTAGGCTGTAGAGGGGGTCTCTGAGGAGGTATGCGAGACACCATAGTGCGGCGGATAGAAGGAACTCGGGGACAGGGAAAGGGAAGAAGGGCGCATATGGGTACGCGGAGGGTCTGGAAGGATATGCGACGGAGGGGAGGACAGCACCACACACAAAGGCCACCAGGGATGTCAAGGGCACCAATGTATAAAGCGCGAGCAGGCGACGATACGACCCTATTCCGCTCCTCAGATATTTACCAACAGAATACGGCGGAATTCCTTTACCTCTGTACAATCCTTGGTCTTCCAGTTCCTCATCGAGTTCGTCTTCCGCTTCTTCTTCATCGGATAGAGTTGCGTCAGAGTAGCCTGAACTCTCTGCATGGTCAAAGTGCAGCGTACTGTCCTCGGGCACACGGTCCAGAGGCAAAGAACTCTCCCGCCGCAGCCGTTCAGGGCTGGGACGGAGTGACCCGCGTCCCGGGGTGTCGGTGGACATAGAACCATAGGAACCAGTGCGTATGAGGCCTGGCGAGTTCGTGTCGGCATTACTGCTCATAGTTGTTAATATGGGAGTGAGAGCATGGGACAGAGCCCCTTCGACGTCATGGTCTGGAGTGGCAGTGGACCTTTTTTGTTGGAGGGCTGCAGCAGTCTTGAGACCGACACCGATTCCCATGTTGTCTTGAAGTTGGGGGAAGAACCGAGGTGGGCAGTCAGACCTAAGTACTAGTAGTCGTAGTATACATCATGTGGGCAGTGAACGTGAACAGTGGTTCTCGACTTCTGAGCGAGTTCGTTCCTGGACGCAATTCTACGCAATACAGTACAGTACATACATCATCATCATCATCTGCTCAATTTCACGCCATAAACACTGATGATTACTGTAAACGCTTACGAGCGTGTGTAGATCTTCAACAACTGACTCCTCAACCCTCATTTTTTCAATTCGAATTCCTCAAACAACTCTCCTTCCGGGACCCAACTTCGCAGCTTCTCATTGCGCCACCAGAGACCCGGTCGGCCGCTTCCGCAAAGAGAACGCTCCCACCGAGCCTCAATCTCACCGGCAAGAAGGCCCGTCCCCCCACCGAGCGCAGGGTTCCATATAGCAGTGCCTGTCCAGGTGGTGTTGGTGTCTTCTTCTTCAGCAGCAGGACCCCGTTCAGAGGTTTCTGCGACGGGTGGAAGATGAAGGAGGAAGAAGGGAATGGGAGACGAGATTGCACGGAGAATGGTGGACTTGGTAAACGGAGACTCTGAAATGAGCAGCCCGACGGCAGGAGACTGGGATACCTTTCCCGATGGTCCATGCACTGAATCGTCCAAAGCTGACGTCGGGGTTGACGACACGAGGTACCGATGCAGGACGCCCTCCATCTCCCGGACATACTTCGGACTCATCTTTTTCTTTTCTGCCTTGCACTGCGCGATGACACGAAGGCGCCGGCGCGGGTTTGTTGACGAGCGCGGGTGCGAGCCGAGTGGGGGTAGCCACCACCAACCGAGCAAGTCGATTCCGCCATCGGACTTGCCCCCGACGCGTCGCAGCGACATCGATAAGTGAGCCTGCAGGATTCTTAGTGAGCGCTCTTCGAAAGCCGTGCCGCGGTGAGTTGTGGAGAGTGAAGACGGCAGAATACGAGGAATGCTCATCGTGGATGGGAACACTACTGTACTTTACATAATTATGACATGAAACTCTGTCCAACATTTCAACAAGCTATTAGTTAACATTGCCATGTCAAGAAATTAATTGGCTACCAGATCAGAGCCTCCGAAAGTATCTTCATGGTCTAAGCAGTCATGATAGTTTCTTTCTCGTGAGTAAATTCAAAATCACTAAAACGTCGAATGCAGTCATCCTACAAGTCAGTTTGAAAAGGCCCGAGATTGAACCAGTGTGTTGAAAATGTCATACAGCTTATTACACTCAGCATTGTCAAGGAAAATTAAAACCATGGGCGAGATGTCGATAGAACCGCACTCCCCAATCCGAAACATTTGTCCGGCGCGACATCGTTCTAGGTTATGTAGGTAGGCTGCCCAGAGCGTCGGATTTCTGAAACGCATGGTACGCAGAGAAGCGGTTCACCAGGAAAAGAGCGGATGAATCTGGGGTAAGTTGATGTGAACATGTATCTGGAGTCAGCCTAATCTGTTCGTTCAAACTTTGCTGGTGCAAGCATAAAGAGCGCATAACACCGGAATTCCCTATTCAGACAGACAAAAAAAATTTCGGATCTTTATATCAGAGTAAGGACTTTCAGTTGAACGTCGTTTAAGAATGTCGAGCACACACCATCAACGCTTCTGAAAGAGAACTAGTTTGAATATGAGTAGTCGAATCACATAGTAAGGAATGCAGAAGTCCTCGGATACTTGGACTTGAATGAAGCAAGAGGAACGTTCGGAATACAGCCAAGTTCTATAACTTTCCTGTTTGGACATTGTTCGAAGTTTGTCTCGGCGCGCAACGAGAGGTGATGTGTCAAAGATAGTGACCCTGAGGGGGAGTGGAAGGCCTGAGCCGGAGGAATGCATACTGTGCAAAACAACACGGAATGTGTGACTCGATATGGGGGCGTCGCGAGTTGGATAGCAGGTGACTGACAGGATTGGAGGATGCGACGCGCTTCTTGTTGGGGGAATAAGCCAAATGTGCACGAATGTTGTTCAGGATCTCGGCCCGCGTTATGGCGGGGAGAGAATGACACTTATGTTTGTTTGAACTAGGAGATGTTGCGGCGTAATGTCGAGTCTGAGTTTATCTTTGCTTGCTTGCGCCTCAGGGGCCAAATCTCGTTAATAACCTGATGTCAATCAAATCTACAATGTGTTGGATCGTCAAAGTCGCCCTGGATGGTGTTCGGATCCTATCAACTAGTTCAGCATGCTTCAAGCCAACAATGAAGTGGGTGAGCTGGCGGAAAATGCAACGAGGTTGCAAGAGCTTTTGGTGTAGTTTGACAAGATTGAAAAGTGCGCTTTAGAGCAAACTTTGAAGGCGAAGTGCAGCCATTACTTGTAGCATAATGGTGAGGGTATAACCTGGAATGAATTCAGAGCCCTAGGAAGGAGGTATGGTGAAAAGACGATGAATGCCACGAGAGATAACGCAGCTAAGATCCATGTTGCCACCCGCTAGATCAATCACGCTTCTACCCTGCCATTGGGGAGGTTTTCGTAATGGGTGCGTCGACTTTCGCGGCAACAGTCCTTGAATTCGTCGATCCTTTCCGGCGCCCAAAACCCAGCCACTTCCATGGACCATTGTTGCAATCACGATCGTTGATATTCACAATAAGGCCAGCGGCGGTGTTGACGTGGGAGTTGGAAAGTCCTCTGGGTCGGGCGGGGATGCATGGAGAGGTGGCTTGGAGATGAGACCAAAAATTGCACAATCCTGCTAAGCTCTAATGGCTCTACCAAACGATGATAGTGAAACACAATGAAAGTGACTCATCGATTATTCAGACCTAATTGATCGCATGAAAGGTCGACGAAGGTGGTCTTAGTAGATGGAGCCATCCAGATGGCGGACGCAAATCTCGTACGGTGAAATAGGAATGAATAGAAGTGGGCAGGCAAGCCGGCGGAAAATGCATTGAGGTCGCAAGAGCTTTCGAGTTTTTGTTGTGGGTTTCATCTGATCTCGAGCTCGCTGTCTATGAACATTCTAGACCTGGGCCCCAACAAGCAAAAAAGTTTTTAATTTATATTATATAAATAAAAAGGCACAACCGTTTGAGTTTTGGGAGGCTCTGCATTGTAAAGATGTGTAATTGACAAAATCTAAAAGCGTCTTGGAGCAAATTTTAAAGGCGAGGTACAGCCATTAGTTATAGCATATCGGTGAGGGTATAACCTGAATTATGTAAATTAAGAGCCCTAAGAGAGTGTTATGGCGAATAGACGATGCCATGAAAGATAACACACCTAAGATCCACAAAAAAACTCGCTAAATCAATCACGGCGAAGGTTAACCTTCGCTCGCAGCCGCACTGAGCATTGGCCCGTCTTTCGCGCTATCCTTGGGCGCCAACACCATAGGGCGGGCATCGTAAGGCAGCACTTCATTATCTTCATCGAAATCGTCTTCCAAGAACTCGCTCGCAGGCGGCCCGTCGTCTTCACTGAGCCGTATCCGACCTTCCGGCCGCGTCATCACTTTGAGCCTGCGCGATCATGCCGATTATAAAAGATGTGGAGGGTTGCGGGTTTTCTTTTGGACGCACTGATGTGAAACAACCCGACGGAGAGAGTCTGACCTTCTCCAGAGGATATAGAGTCCGCACAGGGCGCATATGGTGAACAGCGTAATGGTGGGCATGTTGCCTATTGGCTCCGGCCTGGGGGACTCGCGAGGGTCTACAGCGGGATCAATCTTGGGGCGCATGAGGGTAAGAGACATGGAAGCTGACGTCCAACGGGTGGCATTGTTGGTATCTGGTGTAACTCCGAGAGGTATGCTTGGGCACTGGGGCTAGACGGCACGAATCCTGAGACAGCGAGAATCTGCGTCGAGGTTGGAAAGCCGCAGTTTATTGGAACTCCGAAACTCTCTAGTTAACGCCATCAACGACCTCAGCCTACCCATAGTCTGCCCCATCTGCAAAAAAAAAGGAGCTGAAGATCGTGAAAGATGAAGCTCGTAAGGTGTGTGCCCTCTATTCGTCTTCATCGAGTCATCCTTCTGGACCGATATCCATCCTTTAATGTTGGTTCGTTCCTCCATGCCCGCTCCCAACACTGATATCTCTTTCAAACCCGTGCAGATTCTTGATGAAATTAAACAATGAGAGTGTGACGATACAGCTCAAAAACGGCTCGCTGGTCCATGGGACAATCACCGGTACGACCTCTCGTACTCTCATCTCTAATCCTTTGCTCAACAAGGCGCCCTTTCTCTAGGTGTAGATATGCAGATGAACACACATCTCAAAACCGTCAAATTAGTGACGAGGAACAAAGACACCACCCCGCTCGACTCCCTCTCCATCCGCGGCAACAACATCCGATACTTCATCCTCCCCGACGCACTGCCCCTGGACACGCTTCTTGTAGATGACGCACCCAAACCAAAAGGAAGGAAAAAGGATGATGCAAGAGGACGAGGGCGCGGGGGACGAGGTGCTCCCGGCGATCGTGGAAGGGCGAGAGGCGGCCGTGGGCGTGGCAGAGGACGTGGTTTCTGATCTTTTTGAAAATTTGTTGTATCTGTGTACGTGCTTATCATGATTGTGCACTTGGAATTATGTGCCTCCCTTGACCAGAGGATATATGTCGTGGGTTTCTTCCCAGCCTGTCGACGACTGTGTGGCGTTGCGTTTGTTGCTCCACCGTCTCGAGGTTGGTCTTTCTGAACCCTCACGGCCAGTTTGCGCATTTGCATCAAGCAGTTCCACTGAAGAACCAGTCATGCAAAAAAATATCCATTCGTATTGGGACGAAGTCAAAAAAAAAAAACGAAAACTAAGTGCTATTGGCGACCACATCAACACTTTCTTCAGCAGGTACAAGGCTTGTTCTCTGTGATGCAACCACAGTTGTCCGCAGCGCCCTCGCAGGAACACTGGAAAGAAACGCCATCAGCCGCCATCACCTTGATCATTGGTGAATGACTCACATTAGCGGTATGCTTCTTGTTCTGGCAGTTGTTACAGTTGCAACTGTTCTTATCACAGGCACAGCCAGTCCCCTCGGGGCCGCATTGCCTGTAGCGCAATATTTGAGTGTCCAATATCCCCTATTAAGATATGTATACTGACGCGCAGTTGGTTTGGCAGGTACAATCTTTGCCCATAGTTATGCTGTTCGCGGGTGTGTACGATTGGTGGTGCGTGCGCTCCGGAGGGAGGAGAAGTTTACGAAGACGAGTCTTATATGCCATGGAGTGCAATGACGTAGAGTGTGAAACGGTCTCAGATCATCATCGACACGCGGTGGATACGCCTGACGAGTTTTTGTAAGAAGATTTCGATGAAGTGCCGCCTCACGATGCCCCTATCGAATCAGTGTGGTGCGAGGGGAGGTCAAACTCTGCAGATTGACTTAGCAAGTTCTCTTGGGGGCAACGTAGGTGAGTTATCTCTTGTAGCACTTATCGTCTTTTCACCATAACTTCTATCTCAGGGCTTTTGTTTTATTTCAGGTTATGTCTTCACCCTTTTATCGCTGTAGCTCGCCTGCTCCAAGCTGCGCAGTTCATTTCGTAAAATAGCATCACGAGATCTCACTGGTGTTGCGGCCGAAGTTCTAACGTTAAGCAAGGTTCACGTCCCTCATCTGGATGGCTCCCTTCGGCACGAGAGCGGGGTGGCGAAGTCGGGATTGATACCATTTCAATCCCGTTAATTTGCACCAATCCATCGCCTCTGCCTCCAGATCATTGAATAGAACACCGTTTGGCGTTCGCTTCCGTGTTCCACAGTAGAATCGTTCCCGTCTTGAACTGGGCACTGTCTTCAGGCCATACCATCAACTGATAAACATTGCCCAGCCACTCACCTCCACCCCCTCGCCCTCGATTTCCGCACCAATAATATCCAATTCACAGGTGTCAGAGCTGGAGACAACAGTAAGTCCGCGAAGGACGTCAAGGGTGGTCAAAAAAAAAACCCCACATGACCTCCTTCACAGCGTCCTCTTTCACGAGAAGATGGTGTGTTGCGGAGCCTGAGATGACCCGCGCATCAAAGTCGAGGATAGCTTACCTGTCCGATGTCTACAATATGCGCAACGTCAACAGGATAATTCCCACATAGGACACATGCATCCCCATCACGAAAAATTACTGTCTGACGACGTGAATCCGAGTCGGAGATGACGCTCGAGCCATCCATATTGAAATCAACGCAGAGCAGAGAGGTTCTTCAATGTTGAGTGGCCATTCGAACTCCGTCCTCGTCATGACCAACCCTATTTCTTCGCAGGTTTGGGAACTGGGAGGGGTTAGGGGTTGTGTATGTTCGCAATGCGCATCCATGTTAGGAGTTCTCCAGAACGTGCATTGGCAATCATCTTTCCACCTCTCTTGAGTCTCCTGCATCCACCAGCACCATTCAGCATTCAAGGTGTCAGCTTCGCAATCTTGTCTATCGAAAAGAACCCTTCAAAGTGTCGCTATAACAAATTCCTATAGAAGCAAAACATACAATAAATCGGTCTGTAAGTATACGGTATGAGGTGCCAACCCTCACAATACAGGGGTGATCGGGCATTCGGGTCATATCTCCTGAAGCTTCGAGTAATTCTCCGCGAAGACCAGTTTCAATTTGTCGAACCCACTCCCAATATGCCCCGCATCCACATCTATATGGTGCCGAACGTCAGCTTTCGCCACAGTGCATCGAGGAAGGGACGTGCCGTAGTTACTATGCTTCAAGCTTGACTCCCTGCCGTCCAGATCCGCAATCTCATTGGCGTATGCTCTCGCTTTGTCGATGCCAGCTTGTCTTTCGTCCACGCAAGACATTCGGTGCTTGATCACGCCGGCACGCCGCTCTTGGTAATATCTGCAGCACGAGTTTGGGCTTGAGTGATGGATGGATAGTGAGGTGTGCGGGGGTAACGCCTCAAAGATCGACCGTAGCTATGAACAGGGGCAGCATTCTGTACAAAGCTTTGTTCTATCGCATGACGGAAGCCTGGACTAGACACACCTGCAGCATATTCACTTCCGTGTAGGGTATTTCGCGCGTCCTATCCACAATTGGGACCTGCATTGGATGAAACAATTGTAAGCAGAAGGGAAACAAAACGTACCAATATCAAAGAAAGCCTGATAATTCGACCGTCCCCCGGCTTCAGATCTATCACAGCTGGTAGCTGGAAGGTACCTTTCTGTCGGGTGAGACTGTGGCTATCTGGAACATGCCCTCCTTCTCTCCGGCCTTCGCCCACCATTCAGTCGTAACCGAGACCAATCTCGAGGTGCAAAGATGAGCGCCCCTGCGAGAAACTGGGGGACATTGAGAATGCAGCTTGAGAACGAATTCGGTGACAACGCCAAACTTCGACCCCCTGCCTCTGAAAGAGATCGGATGAAAATTGACCCGCCTGGGAACAATTTACAAAAGTGCGTTGCAAGATGACTGGAGATGCATCATCAGACCCGTCCGAAGACGGAGAGAGACCATCACCCACCAGGCGAGAAAGCCAGTCACATCTGACACCGGTGGGCATCAGCCGAGGAACTGGCTTGTGAGGTGCAAGACGAGAGCCTGAGAGCTGATGCAAAGTCCTTCTGCAGGTCCCGATGAAGCGGACGATGCAGTCCTCTGAACAGGACTACGCCAGTCATCTGTGCACGTACGAGGACTCGCGTTGGCGCGTGGGTGGGGATATGCTTGGGCGGTTTACCTCAGAATGTAGGGATCTGATACATTTGAATTACTTATTGGGCGCTTGAAAGATCAGCTGAGGTATGATTGTGATCAGGACCTCGTGCTATCAACGAGGGCCATGAGCCTCGTGAAACTCTGGACAAGGCTAGGGGGCATCGAACATGAGCAGAGACAATCTCAAGACGACCCACCAGGCCGCAACCTCCTTTCAAGCTTCATGTCCTTAACGCTCGCGTCAAGCCGACGGCAAACCTCAACGAGGGATACCCCGCCCAATACCACTGTGGGGTCTCCGCAACCTCGCAGCCGTGCTCCACGAATATCCTCTCAACCAGCGCGCCCTCTATCGGACTTCTCAACTCCTGCCGTACCCGACAGCGCATGGTGTTCTTACAACTTCATGCTCGGCGCAGGGATGGTCATTATCCAACCATCTACCGACCAGGTGGTTGTCTTGTACGATCAAAAGTACAAGTACTGGTTTCTTCCGAGAGGGAGGAAGGATGTAGGCGAGTCGCTGGAGACCACGGCATTGAGAGAAGCGTACGAAGAGGTATCGCATTTCGCTTCTTACGACCATCCCAGCCTCCCTTGCTCAAGCGAAGAGGATCACAGTCTGGATACCAAGTGGACTTTTTACCCCTGTACAGTTATACAAGGGCGCCCTCTCCTCCAGGCGACCCTGCGGCCGGCTGGCGGCCACATACGGAACCCATCTTCACGACGGTGACTTCGTGGAGTCCAGAACGCCATCGAAACCGCATGGGTGGGGAATATATCACGTTTTGGTACGTTGGTCAGATCCCAGAGGATGCCGTACGTGCTGTTTCCCTATATCCCCCTATTACGCACATCATGATCAAATGTGGCAACCAGGTCCATACCGAAGGCACGGGAATGCCGGATGAACAGGATTATACCACGCACCTGCGTACGTATGAAGACGCAGCGGCGCTGCTTATGGACCCCGAGAGAACCGTCTTGAGTTATGCATGGGATGTGTACCTCCAGAGCTTAGATGTCGAGAAGAGGCTTGCTGCGACGAGGCCTCAGTCCGAGCCACACTCATCACCGGTAAGCAACTCGGTTCCCTCGTCTTTCCCGCGATTGAACGGCAACTTTTCCACAGGATTTTTCGGAGCCACTTGAACGGGGGGAATCCAGGTGATTGAGTTGCTATATGGCAGTTGATTAGTAGTATATCATGTATCACTTGAATGTATGATTAGTAGTATATCATGTATTACTTGAATGTATATGGATGGCAAACAACACGTCAATAGTTACAAATTTGGACCGTCCTCGGGCCAGCCAACTGTCTCTTCTTTCCTCCTTGCCACCGTCTGTGGTTCCCACCGCCCCCATCGTTCAAGCCAGCGCAGGCTTGGAGGGCCCAGCCGTCTCGCGCCGGCTGTGCCTACTTGTCGACGGCCATGACTCCCACGACTGCACCTATGAATGTCGCGCGGAAAAGGCTCTTGTCGATGGGGGAGGATTCCGTCGCACCCTCTCTCCGCAAGAGACCTCGCGTGTCCTCTATATCGAGCGACTTCCAGATACAACTGATGGGCGGATCCGCCGCAGTCAACTCCAGCGTACTTGCCTATTTTTTTTTTCTCGCATCGATCAGCCCTAACTTTTATATGACTCCCAGCTTGACCGCCTGCCGAGGGCACGTCCCCTCCACAGCGGTGATTTCGACTTTCTCGCAGTACCTCCTGCCCCGCCGTTGAGCGCCTGCTCCTCGTTCACCACCTCCCGGGCATGCAGCCCGGGAGGTGTTGAGGACGAACCCGGGAGCTCCGCGTTCATCAGCCGTGCCGGGATGGCACTCATGCGGAGCGTGTCCTCCGCATCCCTGAGCTCAACGGCCACGAGTGTGCAGTCGTATCCCGAGTCGTCCGCCAAGTATCACCTTCGCAACACGAAGATCACCATCGACTTCTCATCACCACCAGCCGACGATTCTCCCGACTTGGCTCCACTCCTGAGCTGCTCCTCCCAGAACGTCCTCTTCTTCAGCCGAGGCAATCGGGTTCATTATAAGAATTTGACCACCTCGGAAGATATCGGACAGCTCTGCAGATTGCAGGATACTCATGGTGACCTGAGGATCATTGAATGTGGCGGTGTCGACAAACCCGACATAGTCGCCGTTGGGACGAGCAAGGGTATCATCCAGCTCTGGGATGTCGCGACCAAGAAGAAGACGGCGAGCTGGTCTACCACGAGCGTGACCGCCATGCGGTGGAACGGCCCTGTCCTCGCCGTCGGTGGTTCGAAGGGGACCATCCGGCACTACGACACGAGGATTTCACCGACGCCAAAGATGAAAGAGCAGGTCCGCAAGGTGACGCGACATCAGGCGAAGATCACCAGCCTCGAATGGAACGTCGACGGCAAGATTTTGGCTAGCGGTGATCAAAGCGGCACGGTGTATTGTTGGGACTCGCGTGAAAGGGTTCCTCTGGACGTCGGCGACTTCATTCAACGGCGCAAGAAGATGCAGCATCCTAATGCCATTTCCGTAAGCTTTGCTTTTGCTCCAATCAATGCCTAAAGCGCGTTCTTACTTGATGGTTTAGGCTCTAGCGTGGTGCCCGTGGCAGCCCAAGCTACTTGCATCCGGTGATAAGGAAGGGACTGTCCATCTGTGGAACGTCAATGCATCCTCGCCCCATTCGAATGCCATTGTCCCCGGAAAGCTTGAGCTTGGTGCACCGATCACGAGCCTCCACTTTTCTGCGCATTGCAAAGAACTCTTGAGCACGCACGGGATGAAGCCGACCACGACGACCACGAACGGGGACACGTCATTGGTCACATCGGTGGCGGGAATAAACTCGGTCTCTTGGCCACGGATCGGGGCAGCGAACGCGATCGCGGTGCATTCGTATCCTTCGTTGCGTCACGTTACGACGCTGTCGGTGGCGGAAAAGCCCATCGGGAACAGTGTGCTGAATTCCAACGGGACGAAACTCATCCTCGCTGTTTTGGAGGACAACAAAATTCAAGTGTGCGACGCGTGGACGAAGCGAAAGGAGTTGAAGAAACAACCAAGCTTTTTCAACTCGACCATTCGATAACGGACGTTTCCTTTCTTCCTCATCTATTCATCCTTTCTTGTTTGTCTGTCTCGTCTAACATGCATCATCATCATCAATCATCATTATCATCATCATCACCATTATCCACTTTTTTTTTTCCCTTTCATTCTTTTGTTGTTAATATAGGCACTTTTCCTTGTTTTTTTTTTTGGATAACTTGTCCTTTGTTACTGCTATGTCGTTTCCAAAATGTTTCCGGGAATTCGTAGACTTGTTGTAGCAGTAGTAGACATGAAATCGCGGTCCAAAGTTTAACTTATATCTGGTGTCGTTCGGATAAGAATGTAAGGCTGGCACCTGGTGCTGCATGTTTCCTCTGGGAAGTCCTCGTCCGACTGAGAGGGAGGCTACCTGGCCGTTTTCATGTTCCAGTATGTTTCACCCGCTTCCAGAATCCTGAGCGTGCGCTGATTGGTTTGACCGCGCAAGATTAAGAGCATATTATTTGTAGAGATAATAGATGATTTAAGTCGAACAGCGAGTCGGGAAGAATCGCAGGGTATAGCTTGTAATACAGATCACAGGCGCGCTTGGAACGGGACTTTCGAGATCTTTGGGTTTCGAATCAGCACAGTTCTT
The DNA here is from genome assembly GCA_963565915.1 of Entoloma clypeatum. NCBI lineage: Eukaryota > Fungi > Basidiomycota > Agaricomycetes > Agaricales > Entolomataceae > Entoloma > Entoloma clypeatum. The sequence goes on from OY751492.1 coordinate 1,975,867, forward strand.
TCAGTATGTTTGACGAAAAGACGGACCTGGGAATGGATTGCCCGTAGTGTTTCGTTGACATACGACATGTCTGGGCGTTCCGCGGGGTTGATATCCCAGCATCTGGACATCAAGTTCCAGAGCGCGTCGTCCAATTGAGGTGGCATGAGGGTGCGTTTTGGAGAGCGGTCGAATGGGGGTTCACCATTGTGCAACGCAAGGACGACGTCGACGTTTGAGAGGTAGTTGGCAAAAGGTTCGGATTTTGATAGTGTCTATGTATTGTTTTGGCAAACAATTGAGACTACAGTTGATGGAAAGAGAGAAAAGAGATTTTTACTGACCTCGAAACAGACGCTGCCGAAAGAGAAACAGTCAAAAGCGGGGGAGGGCGGTGCGTCGGGGACGAGATGGTCCGGTGGCATATAGCGGATATGGTCAAGGTCGAGCTCGGAAGCTTTTAGCTCGTTCTTAAGGTTCGCCAGACTGTAATCTGAGAGTAGGATGTCCCCGGAATCTGACACTAGTAGGTTTCCCTGTTCGCGCGAAAGCATGAGTTCCAGTAGGGGGGCCTAGGCTTTCAGCGTACCGGGTGTAGACCTCCGTGGACGAAATTCTTGGAATGCAAAAAGCTCAGAGCATCCGAGGCCTGTACCATCTATTGACAATCAAAGGGTTATTTGGGTCAATGTCTCAACAGAAACTTTGAATTTCTCACCAAGGAGAGCCGATCAGCTTCGGGGGACCGGCGGAGATATTGACGGAGGTTGCCGTTCTCTTGCCATGGAGAGATAACAGCAGAGAAAGGAGAATCTTGAACGTCGTGGAAAAGCGAGACGGGTAGAATGTTGGGATGTGCGTTGAGCTTACGCCAAATGAGAACTTGGCGCAGGATCAGCTGCCAGAAGAAGGTTGAGTAAGATATTGCGAATGCAAACAACATACATACCTCGTTGAATCTGTTTTTGTTGGTAGAGGCATTACGCCGAAAGAATTTCAAGGCAATCAACGCCCCAGGAGACGAGCATTTATAGATATCGGCTATTGCCCCGCTTCGAGAGGGTATCGAGGCTACTATGGAAATAGCTTGTTTCGACGACATACAACAAATGGAGAGGTGATTTGGAGGACTGACCTCTTCAACAGCTTAAATTCGGCTCATTATCAAGGCTATGCGTAAGGCGCGGCATTATGATAGGCAAATCCTCATAAACAGGATCTGTAATCATAACGGTGTTGATCACGTAATTAACAAGTTGTGGGCGGGTGTATAGTCCGTGGCTCACCTGGGGTCGTTCCCGGCGTACGACGTTCGCGAGGTCGTGGCATTGTAGCAAAATCCGAGTTCTTTGAAGAATGGAGTCAGTGGCACCTACAAGGAGAACGGTCACGTGTTATTCTGGTTTCCCATTGTCGTCTTCTCTGGTGTACTCACTCACTCTGCCACCTACCATCTTCATCGTGAAGAGCGTTGTACCATGTCTTCGTAAGTACACCGCTGGGATCAATCGTCGTCGAGTTCTGATCTGCGTATCTGTGCTAGCCCTGGCGAGCCATGTGCTACCGAAACTCCTGTGCCACCAAGAAAGCGGGCCTCATCCTATGCATCTGTTGCCAGCTTCTCCTCGGCGAAACGTAGACGATTATCCATGCTCGGTGGTGATCTCGATCTGCAACCTGAATTTGCAACGGGACACACCCTTCGTCCAGTCAATTCGGTGAGCGCTTCTTTCCCTGTGCAGCACCGGCTCGTGCTATCGCTAAAGATTCTTCATTCCAGGTTGATCGCTTCGTACCCTCCCGTCCCAAAAACAGCATCCCTTTGAACGTAACGCCACGTACGAGACGCATCAGCCGGCAATTTGGGCTCACCGACAGTCGCGTCTTCAACTTTCAAGAGAACCAAGAGAATCTCCCAGCATCACGAGATGACGGTAACATGTTTGGTCTTCTTCGCAGAAGCGTCTCGTCCCTGTTCCGCAGCCCACCTCGACGGCGCCTCACTTCAGTCACCGAGAACCTCTCCAAGCGGCAACAGTGCGTGCTGACCCTCGATGGACCAGGTATCAACAGTGATCCGTACGCGTTTCCGATTACGTGGTCCAGGAGAAACCTCATCGCCGTTGCATGCGGGAATGACATCTTTTACCAAAACCTGGATACTAGGGTTGTCACTCATCTCTGCAGGATGGCCTCGATGCCGGGCGAGCTTCGATCTATTGACTGGGCGGGTAAAGGGAGAGACAATATTCTGGCATCGGGGAGCAACTCAGGCGTTGTCCATATGTGGGATGCTGCTCAGACTGGACAGGGGAGATTGTTGAGGATGTGGAAGGAGAATGTGACGACCGGCGTCGGCGGCCTGGGTTGGAATGAGGATCTGCTTTCCGTGGGCCTGTCGGATGGAACGATATCGCTGTTTGACACCCGTTCCAGTGCAGCGGTGAGGAGGGTCAAGCCACATAAAGGCAGAGTGCTGGGGATCAAGTGGAGTACCGATGGGCAATACATGGCGAGCGGGGATGATCTCGGGCTCGTTTACATCTGGGACAAAAGGGCCGGTAAACAACTGCTCGATGAGGGGACGCAAAGCTCAAAGATGAGGCACCGCGGTGGTGTCAAGGTCAGTCATCTCATGCCTTCTTTCTGAATGTTAACGACGATCTCTCACAAGGCCCTTGCATGGTGCTCTTGGAAACCTGACCTTCTCGCGACGGGGAGCATCTACCCCGAAGGCAAAATCCGCATTTGGAGTTCTGCTTTGCCCTCTACGCCACCTGCGCCGCTCGAAACCATCCCCCTCAACACCTCCGTACTCTCCCTACACTGGTCCACCCATTGCAAAGAGCTTCTCAGCACCCATGGATCCTCCTTTGAACCCCCACCCAAGCCTACCCGGTCATCGACATCAGCCACAACGCAACCCCGTCCTAAACTGAAGCCTGTCGCGTCCCCTCTCACAAACTCCATCGCCGTGCACGAGTATCCCTCGGGAAAACGACTACTCACGCTTACAGCCCACTTTGGTCCCGTAACCCATAGTTGCCTGAGTCCAGACGGCCAAAACCTCTTCACCGTTTGTCCGAAAGAGGAAACGATCAAGATGTGGAACGTCTGGAAGAAAAAGGAAGACGGGTATAAGAAAGAAAGCGTTTTTGACAAGTGTACGATTCGTTGATCAAGTGTTGTTTTTTCTCTTCTTTTCATGTCCTCCCCCCCTTCATGACCCCTCGCTATGTTCCCTGTCACGTTTTCTTGCATTGAACCGCGCAATTGTCTATACTTACACCCAATGATCCCTAATATTAATGTAGCCTATGGACTGCTGGAGATCTCAGCCTTTCAAGCGTTTGAGTTCAATAGACACTACTAAGTATACTATGCTGGTCATGTACATGTCGTTATAGGTCGTTACATTCATCAGAGCACGTACATTTGAAATCGGTGATTTGAATTTTTTTAAAAATCATTCCAAACGATGCTCAGTGCAGCTACCATAGCATGAGGTCCAGAATACCAGCAGCCATCGCCCAGGCAAAAAGGAAGGCACTTGCGCAGGCCACACTCCTTGCAAGTGCACCGGATGTCGGCGTTGGGGCAGCGGTTTTAGGGGAGGGAGTAGCCTCGCCGTTCGTGTAGGAGACGTTCCCGGTCAGAGTGCTCTCCAGCGCGCAGACCTGCCTCATGCCTTGTATGATGCCGGGCAAGTCTTGGGTGTTGCAGTTCAAAAGCTCTGTCTGGTTCGTCTGCACGAAGCTGGACAGGGACAGGTGTCAGTGGGTTCTCAGCTCTGGTGCTGGCAGTATGGGGGGAGGGAAAGGATGCGCACCAGTCGGCACACTGCGGGTACGCGGACTGGAAGGTGTCTGCGCAGGCGCATTTGATGACGTCGATGAATGCTCCGGGGTTGAATATGACCTGGGGTGGGGGATCGATTAAGATCGGCAGGACGTTATCATCCCCAATGGTCGCGAGAATGAACTGACATTGGAGAAGTTGGCTAATACGGGAGCAGCTTGTGCACAGCTGTTTATGCTGCTGAAGTTCTGGATTAAAAAAACGCCATCAGAACGAGCTTTCGGGTTTGTGAGAACCCGGGGTCAAGAGTATATGCCCGTTGAGAAACGATCTATCCCGCCAAAGCACGAACGTACCTGGGCACATATGGGACACGAAGGGGGGTTGGGAGGGAAATAAGGTGTACCACGAAGCTGCAGCCTAGCCGGGGACCGCCTGAGTGCTTGTTCAACGTCGAACGAATACCGGGATGCCGCGACGAAGAGACTGAAGAATGAGATGAAAGTGATTAAAAATCCTAGCATTCTGGACTCGTCGGGAATCGTAGGACAACGTAGATGGATCCTGCAATTGACCAAAGAGGTGGAGCAATGATTTCAACTTGACTCTGCACATAGCAAGTATCATGCTACTTGGGTGGTAGTAATAGTCGTTGGTCCCATGATCCCTCGATCATGATCGAATCCCGATAGGGGCTAGCCTTGCAACTTCAACGGGGTGGCACGCCAGACTTACCAAGGGGGTTCCTTCGCAGTCCCAGAAGGGAGAATCGTATGAAGGGGCAGTGACCTGACTCTTTCGCCTCGAGGCTCGATTTGATTTTCATATTGTGATAGTACTTGACCCGAAAAAGGGAGTGCTGTATACTGAACCCTTTCGATAGCTGTGCAACCCGCCAGCGTCAAGCGTTTGACGTCTCTGGCACGCAACCTCCGAGTTCGAGAGACAAATACGCAAAGAAGAGGCCGTGTACATCATGACATTGATAGTGTTAATGCCGGTTGGCCAAGTTATTTAAAATACACCGCGCTTATTTCATCGATCGATGCGACTCCCGGGCCTGCAGTACTTCTTCCAGTGTAGGTTCACGGGATTATTTATCACTGACGCCTCAGCGACGAGCCAGCAATCGTAGTTACGTTCGTGAATCAACGAGTAGACAGTTGGTGGACGATGGGATAAACGCGATGCCGCGCGGCACCACGTTACTACCTTGATCGTCGTGGGCGGGCCGGCTTCCCATCTGAAGATCTCAATGCTCACCATACTAACATCAGCCCACACATCGGTCAGGAACGCCTCAGATTTCCAACACGCGCAAAACGTCGGTACACTAACTCGTTCCTCCTACGTCTACCTCGACTTTCGGTCAGTCACAGTATGTCACACTCCCGAAAAGGTCAAAATTCGAATTCCGCAGTGCCCAAACGACGCAAGCTTTGGCGCAACGACAACCAAGTATTCGATTCGCGGCTATGTCTGTACATTACTAGATTAGAATGGTGATATAACGGAGAATATATAGATATGGATTATATAGTTGATAGAATGCAAGGCAGCTTGCTGAATTACGAGGGGGTCAATTTGGCTGATGGAAATTATAAGGCTGTCGGAACTGTGCAATAGCAACATGGGTTAATCGACGCAACACACTCAGGATCTGTTTCAAGCTCCGATGCGGCATCTGTCGGCCAGCGTGACAAGTGGCCTCAATTCGACCTCGTTGGAGGCTCTGTTCTAGACACAAATTACATGCAGAATGGACTAAAGGATGTACTTTAGGCCATAGAAAAAGTTTGAGCTTACTTTACCCTAGTTTGAGGGAGATATTGGAGGTGACCGAAAGGTGGCCCTGACCGATGTGTGGGCTGATGTTAGTAGGCAAGATATCAAGGTTAATCTGACTACTAGAACACCTGCCGCTGCTGGTGTGTCCATTGAAAGCCCACCTCTCGCCAAGCGAAAATGCGTGTCGAAATTTTTTGATTCTTCGTCGCCGGGTACATTAATTTACAGACAAACATTGTGGGCCACCTTCCTCAGCGTCCTATGAGACTTAATTCGAGCGAACCCGTTGGGACAGATTTACGTGAAGTGCGGTGACTGCTACTGATTTTTATTTTGCGTTGGTCAACTATTTGGGGAGAATAAATTTCCACCGTGTCTTCACTAAGGATGCAAACGCGGTCTTCAGCGATCATTGGAGATACTATGAATTGAGTCACGCACCTCGAGAGGCATTGCGAGTCGGTGTCAGTGAACCTTGGGAGGAGGAGTTTCGCTGAGGGTTTGTTATGGGGAGACTGCGCCGAAGAGTGAGAATTTTTGTGGCGGCGAATGCCGCCGCCTACGGCGTCGCGTGCCATATTTGTCTTGGCCGATGCAGCCCTGCCACTAGACTCGAGCAGCAATTTGCGCCTGCGACTCTTCGGCAGCGCGTCATCCATGTCAACCACTAAATCTTTGGGCGGTTCCCATACCCTTTTGCAGTCATCGAAAAAGCCGAAATATACAAAGATCGGTCGCTCCGGCGTAGGACATTCCGACATATACACCAACGGCGTCTCGATCCGACGCATCCAGGACGGTCGCGGAACAAAATCATCAGGGTCCAGCCATGAAAAGAGTTGTTCCAGTTGTTTCCAATGGAACTTATTTGCAGCCTCTTCAAAGTCTTTTGGGTCATCGTACGTGCTTAGGGCCGGCATGTTCGTGAAGCGCACCTTGCCGTGAAGGATCATAATGAATGGGACCGTCTGCGAGATGTAGACTATTCCACGTTGCTGGAGACGGGAAACCGCCTCATAAACGAGCGCGCGATCACGATACTGAGGCAATCTGCCTAAGTCGGCCTCTGTCACCAGGCCGATGATCAAACCATCCTTGTCGACAACATGAGCCAGGACCTCGTAACTAAGATCCATTCCTCGTATGAGCCAGTGGCCCATCATCGTATGTTCCAAAATCCTCATTGAGAAGTCATCATAGCCCAAACAAACATCTAATAAGTTGATTCAAGGTGAAAGCCTCCGGTCAAAGATCGAAAGGAACAAACTGACCGACTTGGCGCCCTTTCCAGTACCCGCCTCTCGCGTTTGCGTCCCAAAATTCTGCGTATGTAATCTCTTCTTCACCGATAAGAGGTGCCCAAGTATGAGATATAACTTTTCGCAGGCATCTCTGTTTCTGCATGATCTGGTATCCTCCATGTTTATTGGAGACCAGGTAACCCCAGTTCCCTTTACCAAATTCGACGGTATTGAGCAAAGCGTGCTGTTGATCAGCTTATCAGACAACAAAAGCTTATGAGATGAGCGAATACGTACAATGCACTGCAGACCGTATTTCCATTCCTCTTCAAGAAGCTCGCGCCGCGCGGCGTCTGGTGGCACATCCGTCATAACTTCCTCTTCCGTATAGAGTGCTGGTGCCTGTATAACGAGTGTTTGTCCATTTTTCCACAGCAAGTAGTTCCGCTCCACCGAATTCGCTCCTCCAAGCAACGCGACGCAATTTCGAGGAATGATCTTTGCAGAGGTATCTTTTCGTTGTTGTTCCTTTTGGCCGTGAAGGTCCATGTTGACTCGTATGTGCCAATCCCAAATCCCACCTTTGACGCTGAGTTTGACAGGTGATGGCACGTGGCGGTGGATTGATCCAATTCTAAAGAGCTGTCCTCCATTGTCGCCGCTTGGACCTCGGCAAATTCGGGCAGGTATGCCACAAAATACAGAAGAGTCACCACAAACCGTGATTGCCCTATGAATTCCAACGATCACATCGCATGATGGCACCACCTATGTATGTGATGTGGCAAGTCCGTGAGCTCAAGGAAACTTTACAGAATCCACCCAGCAGGTACTCATTGGCCATTGCAGTACTGTGAAACCAATAAGCCGCTCCTACCAACGAATGAATGCAGCTGTAGACTGGACCCTTAGGACAACTGTTCGCGTGAGCCTCCTCGTGTCGCTGACTCGGATGTCGATACAGTTACAGTGTGGCGCGACCAAATTCATCACTCAATCCACCATCTGGGGGTTTCTCTTGTCTTTTTCAACGCGATCTGCCCTCAACCTCTGAAATATTTCCGTCATTCTCCAGCGCTGTAGCCCATCCGAGGGGTCGTTCCTTTTGGGGTGAGCTCACTCCATGCCCAAATCAGAATCTGTGTATGGCCTCTTCCGGTCGTCGGACTACAGCGTGAATTTGAATTTTCGGATTCTCCGAAAATGACGCTTCACGTTCTATGGAAAATGTGACAACCGAATCCGAATCCATTGTACGATTTCCTTTTTAGGGCCTTGGGAGGCATAGCCTCTACACGACGAGCTCGAAATGTGCCAGTCGTATTTCAACAGGTTTGAAATACTCGTATAGAAGGCGCTGAACCTGGTAATAAAAACGGTACGTCGCGGTGGCATCTTCACAAAATTTTCCCGGGTCTCAAGAATGTGCCTCCTCTACAAGGCATCCTGCGCCACCTGTTCGCTCTGTTTCTACGTGGTAGTTATGCCGTGTAACCCTTCTGGCCACCCTGGACCGACGACGCAACTGTGTCCAAGATTCAATTTTACTGCGCCTCGAATGGACCGTGTGTCCTGCCCATCGCGATGCCAAATGAAACACCGGCGGTATTGAACCCCTCACGAAGTCATCCATTCATTCAAGCTGGCTTTGTACACCGTGTTGAATGCTTATTTTACAGGGTCCTTTGACGGTCCTGGCTTTTTGTGTTCTTACCCGCTTCCTTTCCTGTGACCCCTCCTGCTCACCAACCCTGTTGGAGTGTCTTGTCTATGTTCTGGCAGGGGGGTCTTACTCATGTATCGTCACTGGAGGCGCGGCAAGAATTTTCACCTGGCCCAGAATCATTTTGCGCCCACCTTTCATGTCGTGACTCGGCGTTTCTCAGGCTGTTGTCCAAGTCCACTCCCCCCGTGGGTCTTGTGGATCTCTCTGATCTCGAACGTAGACGCCTCGCGACCGGCAGGCTTTCCTCAATTTATGCCCTATCATAACAACCTTGGCCTCAAACCAATTCCAAATCCAACGAACTCGTTAGAACTCTTGTACGCTACCCATGTCATTAATCTGCCACTAATAGTCTACTTTCTGTATCAATGGAACCCGATGTCACATTGTATCATACTTCCCTACGCTATACATTACATTAGGCATGATACCTGTATTTCTGTCGTACCCCCTGTATTGCATGGTAATAATCATCCCCAGAAGATTCCTCCATCTCACCCCGGTACACATGGCTAGCGCTGTATGACTCCTCAAATTTCGACAGCAATTCTACCATCTGCGCCTGAGGATATTCCAATATTGGAACCTGCCTTCCACAGCTTCTGAATTTCCATTAATTTCTTGCAAGTTCTGGGCGGCAATTCATGATGCGGTCGTGCCTTGCGTGCCGAATTTGAAATTGGTGGTATCGGAAGTCCGCCAATCTGAGTTGGCCCTGCCCCGCCGATCGAGATCGGACCAGATACATACAGCTTGTACTAGGGGGGAAAAAGCGCCGCGCGCGGGGAGGCGCGGGGCCGTGCGGGAACCGCGAAATCGATGTATGAGCTGTTTATCCGGATTTCCATCGTTGGGGAGCGACGACCGAGCCGAGATCTACCCGGTGAAGTACGAGTTTGAAATTCCCTGGGCCTGGGGCAACTTGGGGGTAACCCTAGTTACTTATGGAGGAAGTTCGTGGACCGTCACTATGTTTGTATAGTATATACGTGCAACAGCACCGCCGTTTTACCATCACCTTGCAAAAATGCGGCTCGAGAGCTATCGATCCATGATACGATTTGGCAAGATTTGGTCAAGAAGAAATTTGATTGACGGTGGAAAAACGAGTTCTCAAGAACTCACCCTAGCAGTAGATGTGCAAATCCGTTGCGACGAGCTCGTTGTGAATAAAGCGCGCCCCCACCTCGAATATCCCTGTTTCAATGCTCTGTCCAGGACCATTTCTCAGACGCTATGTACCGACAGAGGCATTTGGAGAACGATATCGCTTCATGATGTATTTGTACAATGAACTCCCTGATCGATGTTTTCGAAGTTTCGACGTAACCACTGACATTTCGACAGGCGACGTCTGAGTGAGGTAAGTAGATAATCCACCCCACAATTGAATTAGAGATGGTTATGAACCCCTGAAACTGGTTCGGTTGTACGATAATTTAAGGTATTTCAGACTGTTATCCAACTATAAAATGTCAGTCTATGACGATAAATTATAACCTCCTGGATGTTCTATATAGACCGGTATATGTAGTGGGTATGATTTGGCTACATAGGGTTCGATGAGGGCCACAACAGAGCAGAAAAGTGAGTAGTTTAAGCAAAGGTTTCCCCTTACAATAGTGAAGATGTAAAGAGTGCCAAAATACTCAATCCCATTGCTATCAAACCCTGGGTAGCGCCATTGATTTGTACGGCTCCACTGGAGAAGGTGCCACCAGCAAGACCACCAGCAGCCTTGACAACTCCTGCTGCGTCGAGGAAGCTGCTGCCACAGGTGTTTTCAATGCCTGTGTAGAGAGAAACCTGGCCGCCCAAGAGCACACTCTTGCCGAGACCCGGCGCGTAAGGGACAGCAGCCTCGAAGCTGAGGTATGCGTTCATAATCTTTCGGGTGCAGACATTGCACAAATTTGTGGACGAGAGGGAGGCATTCAAGAAAAGGAACGGGAGACCGGTGGTGCTGAATGCAGTAACATTGGGAATAAGCGCAGCTGGGTTGGAGGGGGATGGCGACGAGAGGACTGCCTGAAGCGACGCTCCATTTGTGGATGCGGGGAGCTTCGCTTGCATACTACAATAATTGCCACCATCGTCCAAGGCACAAATAGCGGCCTGGAGGGGTATGACGGTGAAGAGAGTGTCGTAAATGGTGCGCACATTATCGTTGGGTTTCGAGGTCAACTCGGCGGAACAGGCCGAATAGAACTGCGTAATCACACCGCCTACAACGTCGCTGGGGCAAGCAGCTGCCGTAGATGACGAGCAGAGGTTGCTGAGGGTAGATGTAAGCTGAGCTGAGGAAACGTTCTTTGCGTTACCACCAGGCCCGAAGGCAGAGGTGGCGTTGGTCAATAATGAGGTACAGGTGGTGATGGCGTTGTTAGTATTCAGGCTGTTCAGAAATGTGGAACAGGGGTCGCTGATTCCTGACGGTATGAGAGAGGAGGGCGTTGTCTACGGAGAATCGTCAAATGTGTGTGTGGTGGCAAGTGGGGAGGAAGGCATACCTGGGCCAGAGCCACAGAGGTTACTATCGGAATGATTGCCAGATGTTTGAACATATTGAATAATGAATGGACGAGTTCTTTACTGTCGACGACGACAAAAGGATTCTGAGCGAAACGGTGCGGATGGTAAGGGTGAACGCTAACCTGTGAAAGTGCAAGAAACGAGGCCCTTTTGTTGCCACCCAAAATAACTACAAATACCAATGTGGCGCGTCGCGCCCCCAGGCGGCCCCCGCTCAACCCCCGCTTACACAACTTCAAGCGATCACTCAGCTCCAGCTTCCAGCCATCGAGATATCATAACTCTTGCCATAATTTTCTCCAGGGTTCCATCGGGGCTGCATGATTTGTTTTGCTAACCGCCGATCTGACCTAGCCTGCTTGAATTTGAATCATTCAAAATGTCAGATCCATTACGGTTTATTTCTCATAGGTCCACGACTGCGCCCCAAGATCCGAATTCATTGTTTCACGGTCATCCGACCGAGCATGCCAAATAGGACATCTAAAAAAAGTGCGTGAATTGCCTTTCCAGATTTCCACTACAACGGAAGAGTGATAGCAAGGCGCCTGTAAAAGTGGGTCATGGCCCTTGATAATCTCCGCTCGCTTTATTGAAACGCCTGTGCAGAACGAGAAAAGGGTTAAAGCGCTGCGGCAAAGTTTACGTTTATGGCGACTCGGAGTCTAAGCTTGTGAGGCTCCATGTTCTCGAGGTATCGCCAATTAGTTGTACAACGTCTCATTCACATGTCTCCTGTCCGACATTAGCACCACACATTGCGTGTTGAAACTTTTCACAAACAAGTTAGAATCGAAGATCGGACCCAAACCGGACCCATGATGTCTGTGAAGCCATCTTGTGCATCAAGTCATCTTCGTGAAGGGTACGTGTGCTCCATATGAGTGACGGTCTAGATTTTAAATCTTCATACCAGCGGTGATTACAGTCATCATTGGTCCGATAACGTTTGGGTCGCTCCACAGGAGACGGATGTATTGATTCATTGCATGACATGTTGTGTTGTTGGCGTGGGCGGCCTGGGCATGCAAGCGGACTCATTGAGCATTTTATGGGGTTGTTTTTTCTTCATTGTGTATCTTTTGCAGCCCCGCCGGTTTAATTCATCCCTCTGATAAACCCCATGTGTCGCCTTACCGCGCTAGGGGTTTGTCGGAGGACTTTGAGAACCAATTGCCACTTAAGCAACTGGAGCCACCCGTTTTTGGAGTCCTGGATTGAATTAAAAAACGGGTTCTGTAAATTGGCTCCCAATGCGAGGAAACGCCGCCCCTTTGATTGATCTCGCGTCGACAAAACTAATGGGACTGCACATCGAAGCATGGATATCTGGATAGCGGTCCTACCACATATTTCCTCCATACTGCAGTTCTCTCGATATTGAAACTTGAAAGTTTGTTCGCTCAGGGGCGCCCGATCTCTTCCCAAAATATGTTTCTGGCGACCCTTTGACGTGCACTAGGCCCCAGATCGGTCCAGGCTCTTCAGGCGCCAGGTCTTTGGCCTTAGGCTTTCTAATATATTCAGCTTCGCCTTTTGACGACACTGGCAGGCTCGCGATAAAAAGTGGGTAATTTTGCTTCGCTGTTGGAGATTTAATACGGAGATACATATTAGAGGTCGCTCAAATCAATTTGTCCGGGATCTGATTGGCTGCTCACCCTTTCAAAAAGGGTCAACACGATTTTGAAAGGAAGTGCAAATAACCTCTATTCTGTAAGTTCAACCGCTTGCACGTTCAGCTCCACGAGTGCAAAAAAAAAATCCAATCCCCCCCCGCAAACAACCAACTTGGAATCTCTAATTACCTAAAGAGGAACAAATCTCCTGGAGAAACGGGAGTATACTAGGGCCGGACTGCGAACAAGGTCTTTCTCGCACCTCACAAGTAATTTGAAATGCACATGGAAGCAACATGGAAGGTCGTTTTTCTCTTTGTTTGTTCGTGGGATGACACTTGCGATGGGAGGGTCCCAGAGTTCCCGCACTGGGCCTTATCAGAATCTCCGCCGGCGGCCATCTCTCAAATCACTCCTGTCCCAAGTTGCAGTCTGATCATTGCGCATCCCGAAAAGAGGGGCAAAGGGCCTCAATAGTATTTGACAAGTAAGTAACTCGTCAATTATCATGAGATGCCTTTCTTCTCGCGACAAGGGCTGGTGATTGACTCGGAGGAAGAAAATTACGACGATAAGCAATTTCTAACAACACGTCTCGGCACAAAGGTTGAAAGACCACTGGTATATAAATTTAGGAACAAGGCTGATCATAGAACGAGGTGTCTCATACACGGAACGCAGATTAAATATCATAGTCCTCTGGCGCTAACTGGTTGCTTTTGGCTTGTGCAGGCTAAAAATGCCCCGAACGTCCCGAGCAGAACCTGATCGCATTTGGCCCACTAGGGCGGAACCATACCACAAACGAGCTTCCAAAGTCCAAACGCCGAGGCAATCCCTGTCAATTTGATCCTTCTGTCAAGAAGGAACGTTACAGGGACATAATGGAGTGGAAAAAATAAAGAAAACAAACCGGTTCTTTGAGAAGAACGACAACGCCATCAGAGCGAAGCCTTCCCGCGAACCTAAAGCCGCCCCAGGCTTGTTCGTGATCACGTAGAGTCTTCTCAAATCAGCACGGTACGGTCCGTACGGATTACGACACTCACCTCTCCTACTATTAGAACATCTAAAGCCTGGCGAGGATCACGAGGCCGTACGAGAACGCCGTTGCCGTTGCTAGAACCAGCCGAATACTTCTCATACCCATACCTGCCTGACTGAATCTAAAAGCGGAACCCAGACCAGAGTATTCAGTTTCCAGTAATTTTTCTCGTCAAACCCTTACCGCTGATTCCAAGAGCTCGGCGGGATAATCTGATGGAAGGGGGATATGAGGAGGGAAGCATAGGTACTCCGAAACGGCGCATTGCATTGGCTTCAAGCATTGAAAATCTTTTGATCTCTTGGCTGAGGGCGGTTGACAGTTCATTGTTGCATCATTTGTGGGGCCAGAAAGCTGGGGTGATGAAACGTTGACTGTCAGAACTATGAAGGCCGACGTGACCTCGGAATTTACCATAAAACTACCCTCCCAAACGCCAGATAGAGAACCCGGAGTACAACCACGTCTTGTCGGCAGATCAGGAACACTATAGCTAGCGTGCAATAGTCGATAGAGCTCCGGATCATGCATAGCAGTGTGGTAAGATACTGGGAGGTCAGCACCAGACCTCGCGTCTGCCATCCAGACATCGGCAAACAGTGGTGTTCTATGGTTTGCAATAAAGCGGAAGTCTTCAATAGTGGGTCCAGTTCGTTGAGTAGCAACCGCGATAGCGCGGGTCTGCGGGAGGTGCGGGGGTACTGCAAGAGGTACCGCTTCGTTTAAAGCGAAGGTGATGATGATTGCGGCGGAAAAATAATCAGCGGTCACTGCAGCCAGATCACATGAATCGTTGTAAGGGGACATCAAATGGAATTCTTACAGTCTTTGAGTCCATTTAGACGATCCGAAAAGTGTGTGAAATGACCAGAAGGAGCCGGCTGTTGATTGATGTGAGAAGGGGCCACAAGGTTTAGCGTCAACGATACCCAACTGGAAGCGTGATAGGAAAACGAAGTGAGCGGCGAAGTCGTTCTCGCGTGGCTTCGGACATCTCAGTGATGTCTTCTGGCGAGGGGGATCAGAAAGAGGGGGATCAAAGATAAGGGAGCCTTACTGCGTGTAAGACTGAGGCATAGTAGCCACATGCACAAGGCGTTCACTTGGTCTTTGTCGGTTTGTCGGCGACCGTTTACCAAAGAAAGGACGAACTTGAGGAAGCCAGCTGTGGATAGGTATTGTCCATTGCGACCTTCGTCTTCCAGAATCATGCGCAGAGCGGCCCATAGCTCTCCCAACGTTGCGGTCAACGCATCTTGGCGCCGTATGCGGCGCAGGATGCGATACCTCTGGAACAATTCCACTGCAAGTGCGGAGTCAGTCAGTCGGGAGTGCAGTCTACCATCGACGTCGAACGTTGTTCGGAAGATGTTCGCATAGAGATGAGGACAATTGCGAACGTCGAGAGATCGACAGATTTGTGAGCTGGTCAAAAGTAGACAGGCAAGGTGGTGTGGTGTTTCCGCGATATCGGACGACATCGCCAGCAGGAATGCGATGTGCTGAAGAACATCATGTGGGATGGTTTCGAGGAGGGAGGAAGGCATTGTTAATGGGTCTCATCTCGGGCGACGGTTTGCTTTAATGTCTTCTGAGGGGGGCTAAACACCGTTACGGGATCATGTCAAGGAGAGCACGAAGACACCGCGCGTTTTTGATCTGGGTCATTTTTTCCGTTTTGAGAAACCAGACGCCGTCCTGCAAACATAAGAGTATACCAAAGATCGATTTGGTTCTTGTTTTCCAAATTAAATGAATCTTCCAAGATACTCACACGAACCTGAGACTGTTGGGTCCACCGATGGTGAGTTCAGACTCGGTACTCCCTTCATTCTAGGGTTCGACATTCAACTAGGATAAATAGACATGCATGAGGGCCTAAGTTTATGCGTCAATGCTGAGTGGCCGAAGAGTATAGGGAAGTTGAAGCATGACGGAGATATACTCTTATGTGGATAACTGAGTCCCTGGTTCCAAAAAAGACTTCAATTAGTATGCGTTATCGAAGCTAGCGCGCAAAGCTGACAGAATTAACACTGCTTACCCAGGCACCACGAGCTTGGAATAGCTTTCACACCTTCGCTTCCGGAAAATCGTCTTTCACAAGCACGGGAATGATGATTTCTTCATCTCCGACAGTCAAGGGGGAAGTTCGTGTTATTGACGTCAAAACCTTACGGTGTTAGAAATAAGGCCTAATGTTGTCATCGATTCACGGCGAATTATATACGCAAAGTTCCTGACGGCAAAGTTGAGCAACCCTTATAAGTGATAGATATCTCACTGACAGAATCGATAAAATCGGTGATTACGCCGCGCTCCTGGATGTCGGGGGAGTTGCCGGATTCAAGCAAACATACATGATACGGCGGGACTGCAAGTGTGAGTGACAAGACTTCTGATAAGACTTCTACAAACATATAATAATCCTGGTGGATCACGCAGACGATGACGGCAGTTGATAGCTCCAACGCTCTTAATTCACAAATTCAACACGCTTTTCAATGAATTCTATATATTCCAGGTATTTAAAGTTCTGCATACTTGTCGTCAGAAACTCTGGGAATCAAACGAAATAGACTGACTTTGCATGGCAGCGATATCTGTGCTCTGGACATAGTCTTCGAACTCTTGGATTTTCTCTTGAAGCTCGTCGGTGGAAACTTTCTCATCCTCTGTTGGTAGAAGCACACTGAGATGAGGGACACTGCAAACGCGTGGCCCGACGTACCGACGACGAGGGTCATTTGGAGTTTTTTAATTCCATATCCAATGGGAACAAGCTTGCTCGCACCCCACAGGAGACCGTCTTGTTCGATCGAACGCACGGCCGCTTCCAAAGCAACCATATCCGTCTCGTCATCCCAAGGCTTAACGTCGAGGGTCACGACTGACTACACTCATAACCTAGTCAATGGAGGGCGGTGTTGGATGAGGATTTGGGCTCCACCTTCGCTACAGGCTTCGGCTTGTTGGCCTTCTTGGCATTGTAAACCGCAACACGTTCAGCTTTGACACGTTCAGCCTCGGCGTCTTCTTCGTCATCAGACCCAAAAAGGTCAACCTCATCATCATCCTCAGTCACCGCAGGGGCGGCGGCGGCGGCACCAGCGAAGGCCTCGCCCGCAGTGCTCGTTCCAGGAAGAGATACATGCTCAGCCGCGTATGACTTGATGTGAGCGTACCATCTATTTACGTTGGGGAATTTAGAGGTATCTGGGGCAGCTCCGATCAGCTTGAAGACATGAACATCGGCCTGCGAGGGGGTATATCTATGATTTAGATCGACATGAGCCCGATAACGGCGCAAATATAGGGTCTGACTCACCCTTCAACGTAAGACCTGTTCGCAAGGTGTTGTTCAAGTTTCTGGAGGTCGGCAGACATGGTGATGATGAGATGAATTGAGAAATTTTGGATGGTCAAAACCGATAAAAGAATTATCATCGATGGCTTTATCGCCTCAGGGCAGGTGATTACATGATATAGATAAGATCGCTTACGTAGTCTCTTTTTCCAATCTATCACTCTTGTCAGTTCATGAACTTCCAGGTTGGATGTGCGCGTGAAGCTTGCAACTCAAGCATATAGGAAGGTCCTTCTGCTTTCATCCCAGCCAACATGGCCGCCGTCGTCTGCTCATACGTGACCGTCTCATCTTCATCTTTCTGTTCGACTTGGTATAGCTGGCATAGTATTCAATTTTGCTGCGTGTGACGGGCGCTGCTTGGAAATTGGCCCTCCTTACTTACTATGTTTTCCAAGGTCCTTGTACCTCACCTGGCCTGCCACGTGGGGGCAAGACGGCCACGGCCCATGCCACACCTCGTTCCATGTAAGGAAAAATTGTACATACATCCTTTATTTATCGTGCTTTCTAGGGTCCATGTACGTCACCAAGCCTGCCGGGTGGAGCCAAGGCGGCCGTCCCTCAGTGGGTAATGTTTTTTGGCGTTCTATCCAGAGTAGGCGATCTGTATCTCGGACGATCACAAACAGATGTTCTTAAACCTCAGCATTACTGAGCTGCGACATCTCAGTACATCAGCGTGATATCACTTACGCGCATCGGAACTGGCTGGGACCGCCCACCTCACACGGCGTGGCTATTGTACTTTACGGGCCAGGTTTCAAGACTCCCCATATCTCTTCCAGGAAGGGTCAAGGAAGCGTGACACTGGGTGCCACCTTCATCAGCAGTCCCAGGGGGATCGACCACTCGCTGTCTTCCGGTTCACGAGATACTTGTGGCCTGGACTGTGGAAATCAGCCCATTGAATGGTATCCAGAAGACGTAAGAGTGCTTTTTGGGTCGAAAAAACGTCGCAGGCCGCCAACGGACCGATCTGGCTGTCTTCAGAGTCTCACGATTCTCTAACAATCCTTTTAGTGACCATGAACGATGTCTTCCCCGGCCCCTCAGCCCCCTAGGACCCCACATCGAACCTGTTTCTGATTGTGAAACACTATCTCTCGGAGTCCCCCCGACACCTTTCTGTCTCATATGAAGGACGTTCGTTGAATATTATCCGGAGAGAGAACAGGCTTCTCTGGATATTCGGTCTTGAATTTCGCCACTCTCGACTTCTGACAGCCAACACACACAAGAGTTGATTATTTCAGTACTGTCTCTTCATTTGGCACAGGATACAGGGCCAGAAACGTTGGCTATTGGTTGAATCGCAACGCGTGTTCGAGCAGGACGTCGCCCTGACATAAGTCAACCCAGGCTGACCATCCCTAGAAGCCCCCAAGAACCCACCTATCACCACGATGACAACAGAAGGCGAAAATATAAGAGCAGACCTCGGTGTGTTCGATAAGGACATTGTCTGCATATGTCTTGTCCCTGCTTTCATTTGGGGGCGCGCCGTTACTCTCTCACATAACTGTTACTTGGCTAAGGTGTCATCTGGTTGGTGCTGAAGTATGCTGATGGATCTGCAAGAGTCTGTAAGTTAGCTAATGGCTCAATCAGTTTCCGTTCCTCCCTCGGGCTACACGACACAGATCAAGCAATATTTGGCTGTTGGTGGGATTGCTCCGAGACTTCAGGGATGCCAGGGACAAGGAGCGGTTCACCTTCAGATCGACTCGCCTTTGAGAAGTCATCTACTCCTGGACTCACCGCGCGTGGAATCATCGCCAGAACGGTACGTCAAACAACAATGTGTCATGCATATACTGTAGTGACTGGTGCGCTTGTCTTGTATACTGAGGGAGGAACTCACCGGATGGGTGTGGTAAAGGAAGCAGAAGATCAGAGCATTTGGTTATTGATTAATGTGTCCGGCGACAGGTCTATGTTCGTTCGGAAAGCACTGTGTATTCAAGTCCTGTCTCTATACCGAACAAGTCTCATACTATTAGTCGCCACCCCGCACGCCTGACCGAATCAACGGAATAGGCTCATACAATTTCTACATCTGCGTCTTGCTTTTTCCAGATCGGTCCTGTATACGCAGTGTTTCGTGGACGTCCGTGCACGTGAGATCTTGAGACTCTGAGAGACAATTATGTGTTTGCTGATAGCAGACATATTGTCCGACATGACAACTTCGGCAACTCTGGACGGTGTTCCTCAAGAGGTCCTCGAACAAATTGCATTCTTCACTGCCACAGAATCATTTCTGGGCCCACCCTCCCTCCTGCCCTTACTTCTTGCAAACCGCAAGATTCATTCTCAGCTCTCTATTCATTCGAACCATGTGCTGTACGGCCGAATCTTTCTCCAAAAGTTCGATATCGGTGCTGTCATTCGTCGGTTAGGCTCAGACAGAACAACTCCGCAGATCCTCTCTGGCGAGCTACAACGTAGATGGCTCAATTTGAAACGAATACGCACTCGATCGGGGTCGATCATTTCCTCAGCCGGGTGCCACGACAGCCCTCACCGGCGGCAACTGTTGCTTGAAGCATATTTCATGATCCTAGAAAACGAAGGGAAGAATGAGTGCCAGTTACGTGACTATGCCAAGATGGATCAGTGGCTCCGAGAGTACTGGTTCCACGAGGCAGGTGCGTCCCGGGCACTTGAATTTCTACGGACAGAGACATGGCTTCGGGATACCCAAGAAACATCATTGGCTATGTGGATATTTTGGCTTATGTTGAAACCCTGTAAGTGGCAACTGGAAATTTACATGTCTGCCAGAAAGGATCGTTCTCAGCCTAATCTCAGGTGATTTCAGAAAGGATGATGAAACCTCCACTAATGTAGTGAACACTCTGAAAATAATGGCAATAGCTGCGAACAAAGTGGGCTTTTCTTACCTGGATCAGCCCTTGACTAATGCCTGTCGCTAGTACGCTCTCACAGATCTTCCTTGGACCCAGTTTATACCGGATTCTCGTCGATATGACTCCAAACAAATCCTCTATTATTCGAAGCCATGTCGATTCCGTCTTACTCCCCTCGGAACGCCGGCTATTCTTTCTTTCCTAACTTTTACAAACATGTTCGCAGCAGAGGGTGTTCGTCATTCCACGCCACTCCCGCCTTCCATTCAAGGGGGTGGCATACCACGGAGTCTTGAATGGGACTGCGAATGGGAAAGATGCCTGAACTTTGGGGAAAAGGAGTTTGATCGGCTACTTGCAGACTCCTTTTGGCCTGGAAGGTAAGGTGGTTGTGCACAGATATTCGACTTTCTCTCAAAAGTATTTAGTATCGAAGGTGTTTGGGAAGGGCTTTTTACGGTATGGTATTCGGGCTATTTGGACGGCTTTCACTCATCGTCTATTTGTCGATAGTACACCGAATTCAGACTTTATGCCCATCTTTTGGACGGAGGCTCGCCAAGGAATTTGCAGCGAAGTATGGTCGGTCGACATCGTCAGACATGGAAACTCCGTGAACACCACCTAATTGCCTCCGACCCTTATGATTCTGGCAACGAACTCGCGTCTGATAATATGGAAACATTAGAGGCTGGTGACCCCTTGAGTTCTTACTTCCCGACGGGTACCCAAATCAAAGAGAATCGAGAGGGAATCGAGGTGTACCGCCCTCGTCATCGAGATGCTCTGCGTTACCAACGAACGTCAAGCCGCCCCGCTACTCTCAAAAATCGGCGATTGTCTGTACATGATATTATCATCACAGGAGAGGTGAGAGCACACAAGGTTGGCTGATATCCTCTGATTGACCTGGGGATGCCATAGGGCCATTCAGCTTGGGGTCAATTCAATCTCGTGGGTCGTGTCAGACCCTGCGATGGATTCATTAGTCTTTTGAAAGAATATGTGCGTGGTGGAACTTCTGATTCCACGTTAGGTACCTTTCATACCCTTCACAGAGCGACGGTGACAGGGGGAAATGGCTGTACAAAGGGTACCTTGTCGGTAATGCGAATGGTAATCTCGCTGGGCGGTGGCGGGACACACTGTCACCTATTAACGTTGATGGCTACGAAGGTTGTTTTGCTATGAGCCGTCGTAGATAGCATGTTGTACGAATGTCCCGCAAGTGGACACTAAAATCGAGAAGCTCTCATACAACTACATTAATCGTTTGTGCCAAGATGGTGGCTGTCTACTGTAATATTTTCTCAGCGTTCAACAACTTGAAAAAAATTCAAAAAGAATATGTCTACTCCTGAAGTCATCCGTGACAATGCATCTTATCATTTTCATATCCTGTCTGCTATTGCCGAACTTGATTATATTCCATCGGCCGTATCACAACAGGTTGCCTATGTAAAGGATCTCGAGGCCCAACTGCAGCGGAGCGTAGTGAAGTTGGAGAAACTTGCGGCAACGACCAAGAAAGAACGAGAAGAACATGTACACATCCGAGATTCCACAGTTCTTCGGTTGGCTCATAGCCTGGTTGGAAGGAAAGCGAAATACCAGGAGAAAGAATCCAAGGAAGAGCGGTTTGTTATCACCAGCCCTTGTGAGACAACACTCGACCTGGCTTACCTGGGTGAAAATCAGGGAATTCCTGGATGCGTTGGAGCAGGAGTTGATGGAGAAGGACGGCCAAGAAATGTTTCGCCAGATGCTGAACGAAGCGAAAGAAGTTGTGCGTCATCAGCAAATCAGGGAAGTTCTGATTTAGCAATATGACATTCATGAGCACGTTACAATAATATAACACCTCGGCAACAGTTCATAAGAGCTTATCTGTGGTCAGTAGTATTACAATAATATTGTGCATTAGATGCAGTATTATACTCATACTGTGAGGCAAGGATAATGTGAGAACAAGGTTGTATTTACATTGTGAACTGACCACCAGGTCGGCAGCTACATTGCAAAATTCACGTCAGATGTTAGATATTTCATCCCCGATTATGATGAGTTGGTACTCGTTAGTGCGGCCAAATAAACTAACTTATTCTTTGGACTCGCAACTTCGGGCGACTTTTCAAATAGTTGTAATCGGAGATTGAATAAATTTAATAAAGCCCCAGACCGTTTGCGTTTGAATCCCCCATTTCCTGCATTATGACCCCCATCTCTTCGTGTTTACAGGATTCCTCCCCACCCCCCTCCTTCGCCGTCACTCATGCTAGAAGTGACCCTCAACAACCTGTGAAGCTTTGAAGGTCAGCCCTTTGGACTCTGCAGAAGAAGGGTCGCGAACTTGAACGGCGAGTGCGTTGCCCCGATTTTTTGTTTGTTTGTTTGGCTAACACCTGACAGGTGGCTGCGACAGCTCGGCTGCTTAAGCTTGTCGCCAAAGGTCTATGTACTTACCAGAGGTCTCCGCATTCCATGCAGAGGCTTGCAGAGGTTCGTCCTGTTTCGACACAAGTTTATTTACTGATTAATTACTCGCTCAGCTCGATGTCAACAGTGCCCATAGCAACGGCTTGAAATGCTTTGTGAGTGCGTCGCTGAGTGGTTGCTCAGCAACTGAACATGATCTTACAGGGTGCCTTCGTTGCCAGTTACCCAGCTCTGCTTCCTGCAAATCATTCACGAGTGTCCGGCGTTGAGGGAGCGGTGGGGTGGGGTGAGGTGGGGCCATTCTCAGAGCTTGGCTGGGCCTCGCGAGAGGGGGGAGTTGACAAGGACTTGCGACGGTGCTGTTCGGCGCGACCGACCCCGTGGGAGATATTGGTGAGGCGACACTGATAGGCTTCGGGGGAATACTGTAGCCTGCGCTCGTCGTATACAATCCATAGTGCTTATTCATTGACAATATACGTGATTCTGTTGCTTCCCTACTGTCATTGTTCAAGAGTCCTCTGGCCAAGTAATGATATAGTCAATTATAAACCTATTTAAGTCAGATATCGTGCAGACAATCAGGAGAAATATTGCAGCTGCTTGGTCGCCATGGAATGGCATGATATCAATTCATAGTATGTGGCATTATTTTGATAAACTCATGATACCACATCTGAAATACAAATCGGACCTGCTACTGTCTTGTTATAAATAGCATTGTGAGTTGATCTATAATATTATAACATGTTCGCAAGGCCGACAACCATCTATAATGCCTTTCGGGAGCTCATATGGCTAGATAGGAATTTCCATAATTTGCTGATGGTGTTTCTATTGGCGTTGCCTGGGCAAACAGTGATTTTTGGTCTCCAAAGGAAGCGAGGCTGTTAGCTAAGGCAGCCCAATACGAATCCCTCAAGGGAGAACTTCAGAACCTCTATGGCAGGATATTCAATGGCCCTACTCCAGGTTCGCTATCATTTCAGTTTCACAACCAACACTCCCTTCATATACCACTTGTGGCGGCGCTCTGGTCACAGAATTTCCCGCTGATGATAAACTGGAGTATGAACTCGAATCGGCCCGGGCCCTACACGAACGCGTTCAGAAAGAGTTGAATACCGAATGTCAGGCGACGCAACTCTTGACTAAAGCAGGTGAAATTATGGACGATTGCCTAGCAAAAATGAACCAAGCTTTAGGCTTCAATACATGGGGTATGTCTGTTATTCTCAAGGTTCGGGACGTCATTATTCCTGACTTGTTTTCATCCTAAGACCTGTGGGGTGGGGGAGGGTGAGTCGCTTCGGTTTGTTTCCTGTCGGCACATAGGCATCTGATTCTACCGCCTAGGCAGAGCGAATATGGAGATGAATGCGCTCAGCGGTGCCCAATCACTTGCACGGCAGGCTGAGCTATTGTTTTGGCAGGCGCAGAGGCTTTCTCCTCAGGTAACACCGGTTGGTGAATTTGTCGTTCCATTTGAAGGGTCCGTAAAGGATTCTCGTTCATCCTGACATTTCTTAACCTCGTCGAAACAGATTTTTTTTGAGTAACGTCGTATTTGACAACGTCTACACGGACTTGACATTTCGCAGTACGGGCTCTTTGTTGAAACACCGAATTTCTCTGATTATATTTGTTCGCTCCCCAGATAAGATCACAGAAATGACCTCTAATATTCAGCATGTCCAGAAACGCGTAAGCCTTGTAACCTGCTGTCCGACCGGGAAGTCATCATTTTCCGGTCCAGCTGAAAGCGGAGCGGGATGCGTCGAGACGTAGAGCCGACATTGCTGGAAACCAACTCATCGAAGTCGCAAAGGACCTGGAAGAGAGTAGAAACGCGTTGGATGCTTTCCGGAGGGAGACCTTTCGGGCTCTATCGTCCGATCAAAATCTTCGGGCAGACTCAAACTTAGCCACAACTTTTCCAGCAGCTTCAGGTCCATTTTCACCACCGGACCACCCGCCTTCATCCGCGTCGCAAACACCAATTTTTGGCGCGACACCGCCTCCTCACTGGGGAAGTCGTAAGTTGTCTCATCGGTGATTGGTAAAGACATTCCGAAGTTAACCGTTGTATGTATGTAGGAAATCCGTATGCCGCTTCGCTCTCCATGGGCCCTCAAACTTAGCTATGGATTTTGTATTCAGTTGTCTTCGGTAATCTTGACTCGTAAGACGGCATCTTATATTCAGAGCGAGCTCAAATTAGCTTGTCCGTACCCGTCGTTAACAACAAATACGAAAATCCGCACTGGTTTGGCTCATCCGTGGAAGCTCTTCCTACTATTCTCGTATCCTCACCGCGATGGCTGAAGTTCAGCTTCATCTTTGCTGCAGGAGGCGTATGTTAAAGATCTCGAGTCTCAAATGCAGCGGAGCATCGAAAAGTCCAAGAGATTCATGGGCGCGACGAAAGGAGCAGATGAAGACGCGATTCTATTACTGCTCGGCCGAGACATAGAACGACCGGAAGAAGTAAGGTGTATAAGGCGAAAGAATTCAAGGCAGAACGGTGGGCATTTCCTCCACCTGTTAACAAGTTGCCAGAAGTCTTTCACGGCGTGCACCGAGTTTCTTCAGACGTTCAATAGAAGCTTGAAGAGAAAGAGCCAATTTGAAGAGAGGCTGAGTCAACTGCAGAGCAATACGAAAGCCTGAGACGTGTCGGTGATGTTCACCGGCGCATCCATACGAATTCGAGTGATGTTACTATAATCTCCTAGAAAGCAGCATCAAATTTCTCAAGGGAGAATTGGAAAGCCGAATGGAAAGCCGAATGGAAAGCCGGATGGAAAGCCTCTATAGCCAGATCTTTGAGGGGCCGATTCCTGGTAGGATCATGTTCATGGCACCTTGTGTTCTCCTTGCCCCTTGAACTTCCCGCGACCAGAATACACGGAAGATGATCGATTTAATCTCGAATTTCGAACCTCACGAGCTAGGCGCGACCAGCTGCAGAAACACTTGAGTGCCGAACGCCAGGCTACCCAATTTTTGACCAAGGCATTTGAGATTATGAGTTCCTGAAGAAGAATGTCTTGTGTTATAAGTGGGATATGTTTCTCGTTCGAATTCTTGACCATGTTCTGCCGGAACGCTCGATGCAACCTTAAATTTGTGGGGGCGGGGTGAAGCAAATGATCGGTCAGGGAAATTTCATTCTAGTCTATCTCCTGTATTGAAACTCTAGGATTTTCACTAGGATCAATGGATATTCGCAAACCAATGCACTCAACGATATTCAGTCACTTGTCCACCAGGCAGCAGCGTTGTTCAACCAGGCCCAAAGCCTGTCTCCCCACGTAGCATTGTGGGGGAGTTTGCAGGGGTTCGTTATTATAAGCATTCGAACGATCAAGGCATGGAAATACCCAAGTAGAGCTATGCTGTCATGAACAACATTTTTCCGGAATGAATTCGCAGTATGTTTCCTCCTTTGTCTCTATCAATACGTATCCTTTCCATGCTGACCGATCACACAGAGAAGCTCAAAGAAGTGGTTGTTGATCTCAGTCGCGTCATCAACGTGTAGGGTCCCTCCCTGGGAGCAGAAGGACAGTGATTTTAACTACTTGTGTACTCTGATGCAGCTGGAAGGGGATTTGACCGCTTCGAAACACAGGGCCGACGCTGCAAAGATCTAGCTTCTAGAAGCCACGGAAGTGGTTGAAGAGTGTCGAAATGCTCTTGACTTGTTTCGGAGAGAGATCTTTCGAGGTTGGCTTTCTGGGTCCCGGGCATTCAGATATTGCATCGATCTCTTCGGCATCCTCATATTTACAATTGCCGTCGGTGCGGTTGCCGAATCTCGGACTGCCGCCCAGCTCCAAAATATAAGCATAGGAACCACCTTTTCTTTCAATGTCCTGGCAAGGCCTGACGAGTTTGCCAAATGTGCTTTGGGGACACTTTCTTTCGACTTGCGCGTCCCACAGGTGGTATGCAAGTGCCTGCAGGGAATTGACCAACAGATCATTTGCCAGTGTCAAGGTCCACAGAATTGCAATGCCCTAAAGCAGTTATAACCGTCTCATCGATGTGAGGGAGTAAGATCTCCATTCGATGGTACACCTGACATTATTGCAGCCGAGGTTGTAATTGCACCGAAAAGTATGGAGTGGCGGTCCGACGCGTCAGGTGTGAGGAGAATGGAAAAAGGGTGAATACATGGTGGTGATGATACAGTGTCATGAGAATGTTATCATGATAGACGGAACCTAAGTACAAGCAGTTAGTAAAGAGGATCGGCACGATTGTACAAGAAGCGAAGGTCAGCTTACAAGACTCGTATACATTATAGACGCAAAATGAGAATAAAAAGGCCGACCTCTACGACAGCAACAACGATAGCAACAGCCAAAACAATCCATCCAGCTGTTATGAACGGTCTTCCAAAAATTCGTGTCCCTTCCTGACCTTTTGTTTGGATCGCTACTCGGCCCGAATACCGTGGATCCATTTCCCAGTGATCTGCGAAGTCATGCCAGGAGTGGGTGGCTCGAAAGAAAGAGATAATGAACATCATGGTTCCCAGAACGGCGAAGAGAACGCCGACTAGATGGCAATGTCAAGAAAGGCATACTAGGTGGTATTTGAGGCTTACTCTCGTAAAACCGGTGGTCAAACAATCGCAATATTGTCAGCGCAGATCCCAAGTTCGAGAGAGCTGTGCGGCTGTAGGCTCCATAGAATGTTCGTTGTCTGGCTCGTATTTCTACGAGTTCATTTATGTCGCTGGCCTGGAATGAGGCCCTTCGATGTCCGCTGGATTTTGAATCGGTTTCATCAAGTGTACTACGAGACGGGAATCCCGGGATGAAAAGCACTCACCGATATCTATAGCTCATGATGTGCACGACGACCTCGGATGCGTAGCCCTAGTAGTAAAACGTTGTAGTGAAGATGGGAAGATTGCCAGAAGATGTTCTTGAAGGCTTAAACTTCATGGGAGCCATACACTTACGCATCACGTGATCATATCGCTAGTTTTGGCAAGTAAATTTCTCGCGCGAATCCACACCTCCTGTTGAATGATGCCGTTCGTCGGCGCGTTGGGCTCCAGCGCCAGGCTAACCTCGCTGCGAATTGCAGGACAGAGGTACGCTGCGTTCAAATCTATCTGGGTGTCGTTTGATAGTGAACTGCGGAATCAGGTTGGTACCTCGCATCAACCGTCAGCACACCCTGTCGAATGGGCGGTCCTTTTGTGCGTTTGTTCAGGTAAGGACATTATGAAATCGATACTCTTTAAATTCGTAACATTTTGTAGCGAGATGGCCGTAACAAAAATTGGCCCCTCGTTGTGCCTTCGCGGAATAGCATCAGGCTTGCTTCGACAGAGGTATCAGCAGCCGTTGCTAGTGCTCCGAACACGGAAGCTGCCGTGCCCACTGCTGTTGCTGCGACGACCCCTACACCAGTCGACGTCGTCACACCTGCAGGTTCAACGACGGATGTGATCACCAGTCTCACGGACACGGCCATGTCGCATGTTCCCGCCGCGCTTCAATACGGGGACCTTGCTGCTCTTGGGCTAGCTGGCTGGACCCCTGCTGGTATCATAAGATGGAGCTTTGAGATCATCAACGTTGCCACAGGTCTTCCCTGGTTCTGGACAATTGTCGCTGGCAGTCTCTTCTGGAAGGTTGTCCTCGTGCCGTTTACAATAAAAGGTCTGCGAAACTCTGCACGTCTTCTGCCGCTGCAACCCAAGATTTTGCAGAGCCAGAAGGAGATGGATGCTATTCGGCAGAGTGGGGATAAATTGGCGTTGCAACGTCACGCGCTGAAGATGCGTAAAATGTACAAGGATGCGGGTGTCAGCTTGGGAACTTCAGCTTTGATGCCGTTGGTGCAGATCCCTGTGACTCTGGGCATGTTCTTTGGAGTCAAAAAGATGTGCGAATTGCCTATTCCGCAGCTGCTGAACAGTGGGCTGGATATTTTGCCGAATTTGACAGTCGCGGACCCGTATATGGCACTGCCTATAGCTCTTTGCGCTGCTGTAAACCTTCAAATCCTGGTCAGTCTCTTATTTGTGCTTGTTCCAGCCTTTTGGTTGATCATCATACAAAGGTGGGTGCATCTGAACTGAACTTGGGCGATCGTCCAGAAATGGGCCACATTATGAATGGCTTGCGCCTGCTGTCAGTGGCAGGAATATGGTTCATGAGTGCATTACCTTCCGTAAGTCCCTTCCCGTCATCTTCGTATCCTACTGTTGACTGAAAGGCCCTGCATCAGGGGCTCTTGGTAGCACTGTTCACGACGAGTTTGGCGACTACTGTGCAGTCGTTAGCATTGCAACGTCCATCCATTCGCAAGGCTCTTGATATCCCAGAAATACCTGTGGAACTTCGTGGCAAGCTCCCGAGTCCGATGGAATCCGTGCAATATGCTATCGCAAAGTGGCGCAGCAAAATGGACGATGCGAAAGCGGCAGCGCAACCACAACAAAAGAGAAGGCGGTAGATTATATAGATAGACTACACTACATACCCTCACTCAATGATCTACCTTTGTTTTTCGGTAAGGGTGTTTGTTACGTAAGGGTCAGGGTGATTGCTTGACCACGACGACGTCAACGGAATGTCGTCCCTCGACTTCAAGCTTGCCACTCTGACGGCGGTGGACGTGACGCCTTCTCCCACCATTCCTGATGCAGAAGAGGTCGAATATTATTCGTCTTGGTCCCTGTTTTTGGTCTGCATGTTGCTCATCCTATCGCTATGGACATCTTATTACTTGCAAATCAAGCGCATACGCGCCGTACACGAAACTGTTGTCTCCATATTTGCAGGGATGTTCGTGGGTTTGATCGTCAGGCTGGCTCCTGGGACGATGATACGAGATATGCTGGTGAGTAATCAAACCTCGATTCCTGGTTCCTGGACTTGTTAATTGAGCAAGTTCACTCTTCACAGACGTTCAAACATACCCTTTTCTTCAATCTGTTACTCCCGCCGATAATTTTGAATTCGGGCTATGAGCTCAAGCAGGTCGGTGTTGATGCGGAAGTATTCGCTCAATTTCACAACTCCATACAGGAGAACTTCTTCCGGAATTTTGGCTCAATCCTCACGTTTGCGTTCTTTGGAACTTTCATCTCGGCTGTTGGTGTTGGGTGGGTTCCAAGCCCAGACCATAGGATTCATACATCATGTTGATCACCTGCAGAGCAGGGTCCTCGTCTGGATATACTCATCACTGGGGCTCGAATCGTTGGAGCTTACGCTGCTGGAATGTCTAGCCTTCGGTTCGACACTTTCCGCGACTGACCCCGTCACAATATTGGCTATCTTCCAGCAATACAAGGTCGACCCTAAACTATACACCATCATCTTTGGTGAAAGTCTACTCAACGACGCCGTGAGCATCGTCATGTATCAGTAAGTCTGGTACCCAATGTAAAAGATAATGTGTTCACTTGCCTGCAGGACTTTGTCGAAATTCCATGGGACTGAAGTCTACTTGTCCTCGATTTTCCATGGGATTGGTATTTTCTTGCTATCTTTCAGCGTCTCAATGGCGCTTGGTGTTGCTTTCGGCCTCGGGATGTCCTTGCTGCTAAAGCACTCATCTTTGAACCTCTTCCCCTCTATCGAATCTTGCCTGATTCCTCTCTGCGCCTACACATGTTACTTCTTCTCCACAGGTCTTAACATGTCCGGAATCGTGTCCCTCCTCTTTTGCGGGATCACATTGAAGCACTATGCGTATCATACAATGTCCCAGAAGACGCAGCGAGCCACGAAGTACTTGTTTTCAACCCTTGCACGTCTATCGGAGAACTTCATCTTCGTGTATCTGGGGATCTCCTTGTTCACAAGCGCACCAGGGTCAACACCTGTCACGAGCTATGTGAAACCTCTCTTCATCACCATCACCACCATTACCGTTGTCTTTACGCGTTACGCCGCCGTTTTCCCGCTATCAGAGGCAATCAACCTCTTTACAAAACATGCCCGAGGGCAACGCACAGAGGAGCTCCCCCACTCATACCAAATGATGCTCTTCTGGGCTGGTTTGCGGGGCGCAGTGGGCGTCGCACTCGCTGCCGGTTTCCAAGGTGCTAACGCCCAGATCTTGCGCACGACAGTACTGATTGTTGTCGTCCTTACCGTGCTTCTCTTTGGCGGAACGACCGCGAGGATGCTCGAGGTCCTTGGTATCCGAACCGGCGTTGATGACGAAGCAGGCAGCAGCGACGAAGAAGAATGTCCTCCCAGAAGCCCCTGGACAGGCCGTCAAGGCGGAGGTAGGTACGGATACTATCAAGACGAACCATCAGTTCTGCCTTTCAACCGCGGGTACGCCTCCAGGATTGGCTCGCACTACCGCGACACCCCGAGAAACTATAATCACCACTTGCTACACCAGTCGTCCGCTTTCTCCGCTGCGTCCTCTGATTCGCTTGACTCTGACGATCTGGGCGAGGTTCTACCTTTGGCAGTCACACCGGACCAGGACAACGCGGGACAGCACCAGGAGCCGAGGCGGGCGTCCGTGTCGGTGTCAGCCGCGGCGGCGCTGAGGCAGGACGGGGGGAAGTGGTTTCAGGCGCTGGATGAACGATACCTGCTACCGATATTCTCGAATGCAACGGCGAGTCGGACGTTCCATGCGAGGCGAGCGAATAGGCGGAACGGCCGTGGGAGACAGGGGTCGGCTGGCCCTGGAGGTGGGGGGACGGGGACACCTGTGCATACTAGCGAAGATGAGAGCGAGGCGGGGCAGGAGATTGAGCTGGGGCAGAGTGGGGTGCGGTCGCCGAGGGGGGACCCAGTGTTGAGTGAGAACCGGACGGAGAGGGGGCTGCCAAGTCCTGTTCTGAGAAGCAATAGCTTTGGTACGCCCGGGGGAGAAGGGAGGGCGTCGTGATCGACCATGTCCAGGACGGCTTAATTGCTATAGATGCCGTGGATCCTCCGTTATCTTTATATTTAGTTGCCTCCCATGATTACTTCCGCAGGGGGGAGGGACCGTGATACAGGGATATTGCATTCAGAAAGGTATAAAGCGGTAGGTAATCAGACAACAGAAGCTATAAAGCCAAGGTGGAAGGAGATGAAGTGACAATAGATGACAACACTAGGTATACAGAATTCGTGAACCTGTGGAAAGCAACCTTGAATTATCCATTGATATGTACCAGCATCAAATGTGATGACTGATTCAGAAATATAAGAGAAATACGTGAAGGGATCCGTCGAGGATCACATAAGATCAGCATGGCGCAGATGCTCTCGTAGAATCGACTCCTCGACTAAGTGACAGGAGGACGAACGTCTGAGCAACAGTGACAGCCGAAGAGGTGGAAAAACGACGAACCTGCTCCTAAAGTGACCGCTGTCGATCGTGTATCCTGGTACGCAAGGGAACGACCGGTCATGAGGACACTCATGCGACAAACAGGACAAGACTTACGATAACAGAGGTCAGGTACATGTAAAAAGGCCGAGGTACGGGCGAGTACTGCTTTGAGATGTCTTTGAAATGCTGCTGAAAATCTGTTACCCCGCGGGGAGGAAAGTAATCAATAGATTGTACGACTATGGAAGTCACGACCTCCTACTCACATCGTGTAGCCGTAGCGAGATCATTTTTTCTGTCACCGAAACTGGGAACTGAGTCTCGTATCCGGACTCCTCGTTGTAGCTTCGCTTGGAGCAGGTCACATTTGTTGAGAACTAAAATAGTTGGGTGAGTCAATAAACCTCCGAGTAGAAGGGCCCTTACAGAGGATAAGTTGTGTCTTCGCAAGGAGTTTGCAGGAGCAGACGGATCTCCAAAGGAGATAGCTGTCCTCCAGGCGATTTACACGCCTATCCTCGGCCAGTTTTTCGTCAAAGGGCGAAACTGGAACGGAGATGGTCGATGATAAAGGGCAACAGGGGAAATGAATGATGAGGGCTCACTTGGGCTAGGTGGGAGAGCGAGGAAGGAGATATTAAGAAACCTGTGAGCATTCTCATGGACGCTAAACTTACGCAAGGAAGATGATCGCATCGACTGCGGTCGTAAATTAAATGAAGACATGAGGGGGTTTGGAAGATCGTGTTGAGGCTCACCATCATCAAAATAAGGGTACCACGCTCCTCTCTATCAATTGTTAACGGAACGCTCAGAACAAGAGTAGATTGGGAAAGTCCAGGTGTACTGACACTGCTTCGGGTCCCGCCGACATCGTATAACCTCCATTCCTGACCCACCGTCCGTCCTATGTATAGAGAGTAAGATTAGAACGAGGCCGGCGGGTGGGGACATAGGCTTACCATGATCGAATATGAATCTATACTCTTGCACACCCAGTGTTCGAAGACGAGCACGGATCACATCATCGTCTGTCGGCTGATAATTCCGGCAAGCTATCCGCTCCGTCTCGTTGAGGAAACTGGGGGGTGGGGAGGGCGTTAGTCATCTTATCGGACAAGCACGATGCAGCGACTTACAAACCAGGCAAATCCTCCGGTCTCACTTTCCGTCTCGTCAACATCTCTTTTATCAAATCATCCTCCCAAAGGTCCTTGATATCGTCCTTGCACGCAGCAATCACGCCGGAGACCTCATCATCGATATATTTAGCTCGCTTGAGCACGTCGGCGTCGTTTTCTTCCGACCGTTCGCGAATGGGGGTTTTCGGGGCCCGGAACTTATCGAGTGCCGACTTCCAGCCATTTGAAGAATTGATAGAAAACTCCTGTAGCGCCCGGCGGTTAGACGTGTGCGAGTGGTCGGACGGAAACGGCGCGGCTGTCATGACTGATGTCGCGAGGATCTCTGTCGACGCGGCCCCAAGTTTGCGCTCGAGCTCGGACTGGACGTCCGTGAGACAGGCGAGGCGTAATTTGAGCAACCTGTGCTTCTCCTTGAAACCTAGAGGGGGTAGCGTCTTGGGATGCCGGCGGGGGGGAGGGTCATCGAGAGAATCGTCGTCGGTTTCGTGGTGGGAGCCTGTCAGTTCTTGGTTAAGATGTTCCAGTACGAAATTGACGTTCCGGACGAAATTGAGCTGAATGACCGCGCGCCATGATGAGCGTTCTTCTGACCATTCCCGGCGGGCGTAAGTGAGCTGAAAGTCTGTCGAATATATTAAATTAGGACGTGTTGATTGAATTGAAGCATGCATTACTTTTCAACGTTGCGGTCTTTCCGCTCTCGCTTTGACCTGCAACGAGGGTGAGTTAACAGTGGATATAATGTTGAGAATAGCATACCAAGTAATAGCAGCTTGACGGGCTTCTTCCTCTTCTTTTCACCCTCCTTCTCCCGTCTGATCTGCTCATCGATTTCGTCGTTTATCCTCTTCGCCTCCGCCTCCGCCAACTCTCTTACTTGTCGTTGTTCAGGCGTCTCATCAATTGGCGGTGCAATCGCCAAGGCCAGAGGATCTTCGTCGTATATACTGTGTGACGCCGAGTTTGCGCGAGGGCGCTTTGGAGCTGACACGGAGGTGAGGGGGAAGCAGCAGGAAGGAGCGTCGTCAGCGCTCAGCATCTCTTGAAGATGATCTTTGGTCAGGTCAGAAATCCGACATGCCAGTGAGCTGTACGTTGGTCATGTTGATCCTTGTCTTTTGCTTCAGGGTCGTATGTATGTACAGACGCGTGCCTTGATCTCATTCATTGATGCACTCGGAGTCAAGCTATGTCCTGGTATGTACCGACACCATCCCCGGAGTGCGCTGCGCTGCGCTAACAAGCTATCAGTCGACACCATTTTAGATTCTTGTTTTGGGATGCCAAGACCGACATAAATTTGATCTCGTCGGACCTATCTCGAGGCGGGAGCGGGCTTGAACATGCATGCGTCTCTCTGGCCCGAGTCCATTCTCGCAGCACTCATAGGGCCACCCTAGATCGAGGGTATCAAACGGGTGAGCGATTGTGGTGTGCAGTTTAGCGAACGACCGGAAGCATTCATTCTAGGAACTTGGTGCCTTTGTTTTCTCCGTCTCAAGTGCTCGACTCTATTGCATCTGGATATATTCTTTCACGACTGTTGCAACCGAGGCAAACGCTAATCCGAGTCCTCGAGGTGAGGCTAGTATCTCATGTAGCAAACCAGAGCCTTAAGCATGGCTACGGATGCCAAACCTGGACCGAAACTCACCCTGCAGCCCCTAGTGCCCAGAAATACTCAGCGACAAACCAACGGAATTAGCTCCAGCATGACTAGTGCTGGGTCGCCGATCAGACGGCGGATGATTGAGACGACTGGATATTTGCGTCGGGCCTCAGTAGGACAAACCCGCCGGGACTTCCGAGCCACGGAAAAGCGGGATTTGCTACCTTTCGCAGACTATGTGGCGTCTTCGGAACCGCCCACCCAGGGCGAACACGAAAACAGGCCTTCCATTTGGAAGAACCCCTTGACTTCACCCAGCTAAAGCACTATGATCCTCCCAAATTTATTGTTTTCAACTTGACATGGAGCGTTGTTCAAGATGGGACTGGTATTTATGATCCCGGAAGACCGCTCGGAGGAACAGTCGTGGTTGCAACCAAGTAGTCCCTCCGACGTAACGGAACTTGCGCATAGCAGAGCGTGTTTGTGAGGCTGGCAAACACTTCATCGACCAGGAAGGCTCCACCCCCGATGAAGCTTCACGCCAGTGGCCCCATTGGTCAACCTACATTTCCTCGTCGCGAAACAAAGCATATCGCTGCACGGACCCTGACTCACCTGCGACTTTATCATATGTTTTTCAGATCTGACATGCGTTTCTTTGTCATTGATTCTAGGACGAAATGACGTATTTTCGACGACCTCTAGGATCTTTGAAAGACTACTTCACGTTTTGTGCGTGCGCATCAGTATCTCAGATCCAAGTACTTACCTCCGAGCAGGATGGCCGGATGACGAGGGATGACGTCGCCACAAGACACAAGGCTTCCCGCCATCTGCAGGTATGTAGGCTTGCGATCATGCCTTCCTGTGATCAACTCTCCTCAGCTCGGCGTAGTGAATGGTGGCCGTACGTATACCAGAGTTGAAACACGAAGGTTCTCCTTGGAATCCAAACCTCTATTACCGCCGGCATCGCACAACCCTTTTCAGCAGAAATGTGGAATCCTTCGGCTCCCCCTTACATCCCCTAGGAGTGCCGCTGGAGTCCACAGACGGAAAACCCATCAGGATATGTATGTACCCGATAAAGATCGTCTCGATTGGGCGATTGAAAACCTTAAAACAGAGCAGCTCCCCAAGGATTGTTCATGCCACAATCTAAATTTGGTTAGAACGGTGCTTGATCGACACCATCCCCGGGAAAAGCCACGAACTGGTGAAATGTCAGGAGTCCAGACCAAAAAAAAAAAAGTAACTTGGTTACCTGACACGAAGTCTGCGCAGGAATTCATACCCTGCTGTTAGTCAGGTTAGCTCTCCGCACAACTCGATAACCTTACAAAAAAAACTGCGCCGTAAACGCCTTGCAGCAGTCAGCTGCTGCACGGACGATATCAAGTGAGGAGTGGCTGCGGCGCACCCTGCTATCAACATCGTAGATAACGACTCCTGTCGGTGGCAATCCAGTTCATTGAAAATTTTTCTGACAGAAGGCAACATCTGACGATTGAATTGCTTGTCGCGAATTCGGGGCTCGAATGTGAACGCCACCATATACTGAATACTGATTCTCCACGATAACTCTATCGCCCAATTGTCTTGGATGTGTTTCCCAGGCTCGGAAGTTGTGCGCGTTGACAACTTGACACCAACGGGGATATGTATAGGGTCTGGATGAGAAAACCAAGTCTTTCATTGCATCGGTTGTGCGTAGGGGTGCTCCAAGATACATTCGAGATTTAGATATGTAAACTGGCAGGTGTTCTGAACCTGGAGATAATAGATTAAGCGAGGAAAGATAATGGGACGGCAAGAGGCTACGTCCGGTGGTCAACATCGACAGAGGGAGCCTCGATTTGTCGCGGCAACATTTGAGGATCAGCCCAAGCCTTGCGGTAAAGTCGCGAGTCATTTGCGCCAGGTTACTATAACATTCTTCTACGAAACTCAGGATCCACTTCAGAGAACCCCTGGGTAATCTAGGTACGGGAAGGGAGAGTTCAGCCATAAGAGATCCTGAGCTCTTCAAAGCTTACCTCTCAAATACAGCGGTTGTCCTGGGAAATATTAAATATAAGAGCACAATTAAATAATACTGGAATATAGGTGAGTGAGAGTGATTACAATGCAAGGATGCGAATGCCAAGGAAGATGAGTGTGGAGTGCACATAAATGACAGGTGAGAGTGCGAAATATGAGATGAATGAGTGTGATACATCTGTGTTATAGGGGGAAGGCAACGAGAAGAGAAAGAGATGGGTGAATAGATAGGTCAGAATAGGCATGGGTCAAGACAGGTCCAAACGGAGAACAAGAAGAGAATATAACAGCCAAAGCAGAATATACCCCCAGATTATTTGCAGTACATAGCTGCCATTCATTTCGCAGGAATACGCTCCGCGGCAACGCTGGACTCGACAACCTCTTCAAGACCCTTCGTCCTTCCTTTCCGCTTAGCTTTGGGCTTCGGCGAGTTCGACGAACTAGGCTGAGGGACCGGCCCGTCAACCGAGGTTCGTAGCTTCGACGAACTTTGCTCCGGCCCTGCCTTTTTCCTCAACGACGCCGCGCTCGATTTATGCTTCACCACGGTCGACTTTGGCTTCTTGTCGATAATCACTTTGGACTGCGGTTCGGGGGAAACGGAGCGGGAGACCAAAGGCGGCGCGAGGGCGAGGGGGCTGCTCGTCCTAGGTACGGAGGGGCTCTGCGCTTTCGCATGCTTTTTTGAAGAAGGGGGTGCTTTGGTTTTTGTGGTGGGAGGTTTCGCTTTGGATTTGGGAGGTGGAGTGATAACAGTTGGTGCAGGAGCGGGAGCGGGTGACGGGGCGTCGTCGACGTCCATCTCATCGTGAGAGACGTCCGTCGGGTCTCCTGCAGGAACGAGCCGAGTCCGAGACTTCTTTGCTGGGCGGCTGCGTTTTGCACCGACGGATGAACGGGGAGAAGCGGATAGTGCGAATGAGGCTGAAGACGCTGCGTCGTCGTCTCCTTCGTTGTCAGTGTCATCATCGAGGGCCCTTCCTCGTTTTCGGATGCGACGTGGTGGGCCATGGCAACGCCTCCGTTCGCAGGAAATTAATTTGTCGTCTTGTGGCGTCGAGTCTGCGCGGAAGCGGGCTCGTTTGGGATCGGTCTATGATTTTTTTGTTTATGAGTTTATCTTGGTTTATTATGAACTGACGCACAGTATGTTTTCCTTCATAACACCACCCATCCGGGGGTCCTTGGTCTCCATCGCCCTCTACTGTCCGTCCACAACATCCCCACAATGTTTCATGATGTGTGTTCTTGCTTTTGGAGTTAACGCGCTCAACTTCTGCGCTCTCGTCGTCGTGGGGAACGAGACAACTCCTGTCACTGTTCTCGACCTCAAAGTAGCCTTTGTGACACCGGACGCAGTGGATATGCGGCGGAGGGACGAGTTCGGAGAAGAAAGCGGAAACATGCGCGATCGTTTCTGACGATAATGCGTTTGAAGGGAGCAGCTGAGCGAGGGTGTATGTGTGCAATAACTGCGGCGGGATAGATTGAATTAAAGCACGAAGGTTCACCGCGTTCTGCGCTGCAAATGGATCGGGCGGCGGGGAAGGGGTCAATGGGGGGTCGCGAGATGGTGAGTTCTGCTTATCGATCGAGGCAGAGTTGACTGAAGGGGATGGTGTTCGTAATTGGGCGCTTGGGCCGTCCTGATGCAGGGGTTCGGGGGAATTTGGGTGGGATCCATGTTCTATCGTCTGTGTAGAGTCGCGTTTCCGAGAAAAAAGACCAAAAACCATCGTCGAGAAGAAAGAAGTGGTGAAAGTAGTGAAGCAAGTACGGCGTGAGCCTCGTTGACGCCGCAATGTCGGCCTTTCCCACGCTCCTGAACACGCGAATCCATGTGGCGTTCTTGCGCGCGATGTAGACATGTGGTACATGGTTTGCAGTCTCAGTAGCTCGGAGGAAATGTATGTATGTGTATGATAACAATACCGAGTCGATTGGAAGTCATCCATCATACTAGTGGCTGCTCTGACTCGGATTGCATCCCTGAAGGGCCATCTCGTTCCTCACGACTTCGAGACAATGGCATCACAAAATGTGCTATCTGCACAGTCTGTACCCCTCGACTTCATTTCGCCGAACTCATACAGCTGGCCGCTGTGAACCTTCCCAGACTTCAGGACGACAAGGCTCAACAAATTAAACAGAAAAACCTTCTATTCATTCCCTAAATAAGCTACATAATAACAATAATTACGAGGCTTGTCCTCAGACAAATATTTGAAAGATAAACCGTACAACAGTGAACATGCAAGGCCACCCGAGTACAGACACACCAGAAGACGAGGGGAAAGCCCTTCCCAACACAAGTGCTCAAATGTTCCACGAGGGCGGAGGAATAGGCAGCGGACCCATCGAGTCACGCAGCCTCGCATTCGCCTGTGTATTCCGCCTTGTCTCCGGGGTTATATCCTCTCCGTCGTCCTCGTCCTCACCTCCACCCGGAAGCGGTTGGCTGAACGACGCGGGCGTCGACGAACCTCGGGGAATTGGCGGGGGTATTACGCGTGGTGTCATGTTGGGTGGGACAGGGATGGCACGTGGAGAAGGAGGGATGAAAGGCACAGTAACGTCTTCACCGCTGGAACGACTGCCAGGGGGCCACGCCGGACCTTGGTGAAGACCCGGTTGCGTCGGCGCACTGTATATTTGGCGCGGGGTGTGCATCCCAGTTCCGCTGCCAGCTCTTGGCGCAGGGGCGTTGGAGGAGTAGATGGAATTCGGCATCATGCCCATGCCGGGAGCTGGTGGGGTGTGCGCGGCGTAGATCTGGCGTTGAGGTTGGGAAGTGGGCGCGCTTGGATAGCCCCGCCCTGCAGACGAGGAAGAAGAGGACCCCGAGGCCGGGACACCGGCATATATCGACCCAAGCTGTGACCCACTCTGGGAGGGCGTTTGCTGATACTGGGGTGGAATGACAGGTGGGCCGGAAGGGCCGGAATCGGGTTGAATATAAGGAGAGGTATAGTTGGAATATATGCCAGAACCTAGGTTTTGTTGCGGCATTGTTGGTCGGGCGGGAGCAGGGGTACCGCCCCTGGAGCTAGTGAAATTTTGGGGGACAAAGTTGGGCGGGAGACCGTGAACTCCAGGAGGGATGACGGGTGGTTGGGTAGGAGTGGCTGGAGCTTGTGGCAAAGGTACACGGGCAGAGTTGGGACTGAGGAACTCCGGCCGATCCTGTTCTTGTTCTTGGGCTCCTGAATCAGATGGAGGACCAGACTGCGAGGACACATGCTCAAAAGTGATGGGGGAGAAAAGAAACAAAGCTGCATACCGGAGGTTCTACACGGATCTCATACTCTGTGCTCTGCACGGAAGCGCGACGATGTACGTCGTTCATTTGCGAATCCTGTCCACGGGGCTGGAACGAGGGGCTGAGGAAGTCTCTTGCTGAATCAGGCATGACGGGGCTTTCTGGCGGAGCCTATCGGAAATAAGTCCTCAGAAACCATATCCTCTGAACGATGGTTGAACAGCTCACGGAATTACTAGAGCTGTTTCTCCATTGCTCAACATTTTGGTGCCTTGAGTAATCCACCGGTGGATTAGCCGCCCATGCAGCCGGATTAGCGGCCCACGCAGGCGAGTGAGCTTCGCTATTTCGGCTCAGCGAGCCTGACCGAATGCTGGAACCTTCTGGAATGACACTCAGTTGATCCCGCTCCCTGCGATGGTCGGCAAGGTTGGGGAAGGAGACAATGTCGAAC
Organism: Entoloma clypeatum; assembly: GCA_963565915.1. NCBI lineage: Eukaryota > Fungi > Basidiomycota > Agaricomycetes > Agaricales > Entolomataceae > Entoloma > Entoloma clypeatum. The sequence goes on from OY751492.1 coordinate 2,016,108, forward strand.
GATGACATCCCCGATGCTGATGACGGAGATTGCAAAGTGTCAAGGGTATCAGGGCTAGAATTACGACGCCGATGGTTGCGGGGTGGTGGTGTCACTAGAGTGTCCTGCGTCTGCAAAGTGTCGGTTGATTGTAGGGTATCTGCAGTATCAGTGGAGGACCGGCGATGGTGTCGGCGGGTGTAGAAATCGGATCCGGACCGTGGTACGGGCAGAGGAGGCAGACCTTGAGCAGAGGGTTGACCAGGCGCAGACCGGCGCGGGTATCCGTTCGAGTTGGACTGAGTCGCCCGTGGTGGTTGGGCTTGAACCTGGGGAACGGCGGGCTCTTGTGCTGGCGGTTCTACTTGAGGAGCAGGTTGGGCTTGAACGGAGGTCTGACGAAGTGCAGATCGGCGGGGATATCCATTTGGGTAGGGGTTCGGTTGGATTTGCTTGGGTTGTTCAGCGATTTGACCAGGCGGCGGTTGTGGTGGTGGCTGAATCTGAATATTCGGAACGACGAGCGGCGGCGGTTCTGATTGCGACATTGAAAACCTGTTGGAAGGTTGACCTGGGGGGCGAGGCTATTAAGATTTAGTAAAGGTATAAATGGCTTGAAGGAAAGAAGCGTTAAATACCAGAATTCGTTGTGGGGGAGGCGGCATGGCCATATAGGGTATGGTTCCGGGTGGCCGCCCATGACTTGTACTTGTTGAACGCTTGCCGCTGGAGTTCGACGCAGTGTCTCTTTCTCGTTCCCTTTGTTGCTGTGCCTCGCGCTCACGTTGTTCACGTTCTGCCTGTCGCTGCCTTTCACGCTCTGCTTCACGTTCACGTTCACGTTCTGCCTCGCGCTGCCGCTCCCTTTCTGCCTCTACTCGTTCTCTTTCGCGTTCCCTTTCTGCCAAACGCTTGCGTTCCTCTTCACGCTCACGCGCGTGTTGACGTTCCAACTCTCGTATCTGCTCTTGGTGGCGTTCCTGCTCTTGCTTCCGTTCTAATTCCCGCTCTTTCTCCTCCCTTTTTTCCTTTTCCCGTCGGAGCGCCTCTCGCAATGCATCAGCTTCGTTCTTCAACGCATCCTCTCTTGCCCTCTCCCTCCTCCGAATAGCCTCCTGTTCACGGTCAAATTCTTGCTGCCTAATCCTCATCCTCTCCCGTTCGCTCGCAGCCTCCTCTCGCTCAGATTTTAGCTGAGCTTCCAACCGCTGAGCTTCGCGCCGTGCGGCTGCTGCTGCTTCAGTCTCTTGACGAAGGACGTTGGGGTCAATCTGGGGAGTGGGCGGGATTGTCCTTGAGGACTGACTTCTTGGTGTTGGTGCAGTAGAGTGAGGGCCGCGCCGGCGGCGGGAGCTACGCCCCTGGACGTCCGTCTGCTCCCCGCCTCCGTCCTCGTCATCAATTTCTTCAATGAATGCACCCCCAATGCCCAGAGGCGTCTCAGGCGGCCTGGTTGTGATACGTCGGCGTGTCCTCTCATCGACGACTTCATCCCTCGCCCGGGCCATGCCCTCGTCGAAGCCTTGTCTTCGTCCCTCATCACGCGCGAGCATGGTCAGGTTCTCCTCGTGGAGTCTTCTGGCAGTAGCTCGTGCTTCTTGGACGGCGCGTTCTGCGTCGTCTAGGTCTTCTTGCACATTCCTGGCGTTCCTCCTCGCGCGATGGCTAGGCCAATCGTTATCATCAGTACATCAAGACGAGTAACAGGTTTCAAGGTAGACGCACATCTCGACCTCGGCAACGTCAAGTTGGGCCTTATAAACCACTGCGTCCTGCCTTGCCTTGGCCAATTCGTCCTGTACTCCCAATACCTTCTCGACGACTTTCAACCCTTGCTTGGCCTGCACCAATTCTAGGTCTCTCTTCTCTTGCTCCGCCTTCATCGCCCTCTTCTCGAATGCATGCAGCCGCGCCATGGCATCCTTGAGAAGCCGTCTAGCCTCCTTGTTCTCACCTTCCTGTGAAATGACGCGTTCAATGAGCGCACCTACAGGTGCACCTGAGAGAGCGCGCTCTCGGTCTTTGGCACGGTGTTGGGGTTGGAGACTGGGTCTCCGGCGTTTAGACTTTCCAGTAACATTCTTCTTCAGATCCGGAGAGATGTTACCGAGGTGTCCGTCTGTATATGTGGTGCTGAAAGTGCGTCGTGGGGGTTCTTTTCCCATGACGGGAGGAGGGTTCGGGTATGGTGGCTCGTTCTTGTTATAGTATTGGGTATCGCTCTGGTAGTATCTATCATGTTCGTCCTCGTCGCTCAAAGGCGATGGCGGCACAGTATGCTGTTCTTGTGGTGTGTATCTTTCGGACAAAAGTTGAAGAGTGAAGTCGTTGGAGACGGCAACGGAGCTCACTCACCCGTTGTTGTAATAGTCTCCGTCGTTCAAGCCACCGTTCTCATAGAAAGAGCTCTGCCGGTCCATCCAACGATCCAACAAAGGTATTTGAGGGCTTGCCGAAATGTCGCAGAAGTCAAAAGTCCGATAGTGGCAGGAGAATGATGCGAGTGGACACTTTACAGAGCCTCACAAAACTGGATGATTGGACGACTCTGATGGGAGAGCACAGTCTCTGTGAACGACGTCTGGGACGGCGACGAGGATAGGAAAGAGATGGTGGATCGAAAAAGATAAGTGCAAGCCCTGCAGGGCTTGCCATCATCATGGAACAAGGAATTATTGGGACAATGGGGATGATATCGATCGGGTGCGATGTCACAATAGATTATTGTTTGTTCGCTTCAGTCTTCTACGCTGATCACTACGGCCCCCCCTCGCGCGTCGACCGTCTCCCAGTGCCATGAACGTAACCGGTATGGTACCAAGGAATAACGGAAAACGTACGCGATACCGGTCGGGCATGCTTGCACGACTTCCGTCAAAGTACTTATGCCTTACGGGGAGCGCTGCACATCATGACCGTCTTGGAACCATCAGCGTAAGATAGTTGACGGGACTAATGACTTACTTGGAGTGAACGCACCACGCCTTTGATCACCAACTTCCCGACTGCTTTCTGAATAACAAGAGGTCATCGCGACAGGGTACGAGAACGGAAAGGAGGAAGGTAAGTTCAGCGCACAGTCAGTTTAGCTCATTATTTCCTCCGAACCTGGTGTAAAGAGTGTGTCAGTCTCTAGTTCCGGGACGTGCGATGTGATCGACCGTTCAATCGGAGACAGTCAGCCCATGGTATAAAATGGGAGACATGCCCTGTCACCTTCTTCATTTCCACTGTCATTAGCCCTCAGTCGGACCTTATCGCAATCAACATGCTGCTCAACAGACTCGTTCTGTTCGTCACCTCCTTCCGACTTGGCCCTTTCGCCATCCCCATGCTCAGTACCACCCCCATCAACGCTGGCCCACCCTCACCTCAGTTGGAACCAGCGCGCTCCTCCGCTCTCAACGTCGCAGGTGATGTTCTTGGCTCAACAGCCGCCGTTCTGGTCCAGAGCTACATCTATCATCGTCTTACCATGTACTTCCTCACACCTGCCACCACATCGCAGAAGGCTGACGACGGTCTCCCTCCCTTGCCTCGCTTCTCCTGGCTCCATGCTACGTGTGGCCTCAATGCCTATGACGGCCCAGACGAGGCACTGCGGCCAGCGCTAGGTGTCTGTGACGTCCCCATCTCATTCTTCCAATCAACCCTCGTTGCCAAGCAGCCCCGAACTTTTGACTGGCCGGTGTGTAGTGTTTCCTCGTACGATGGTCCTGAGGAAGGGCTTCTCTCAGCAACCGGTGTCTGCGACTGGGACCTGCCAATCTTCCACCCAACGCAATCGTCAGCCCCTGTGCTAACGTCATGGCAAGAGGGTACACTTTCTTCCTTCCGCTGGCTCGCTTCCGTGTATCTGGAATCGGACAAGGTCCTCCGCAACCTATCTGATCATCTCAAGTACCTCGGTCGTCTTCTTCCCGTCTCGTTGCAGTCGCTAGGCGCTGACCTCGACTGGCCCATCTTGCACACTTTACCTGACATAACCGTACTTACCCACCGTCTCGTCAGTTTCGCAGATGGTGCCTCGGTTAGCCAAGCTATCCTGTCACGTTTCTACATGGCCCAGGCATTCGGGCGACTGGGTGATATCCTCCGCCATCTGGACTTCGGGCTCATTTCTCAGGTCTTGTGCGATGAAGCACGCCACACCAGTCGCGTCCTCGTCAGCCTCGGATGCGGCTTGCCAGATTTCCTGCAGCATACCATTCATCAGATTACCACAGCCAACATAATAGGACGACTCTCGAGCGAATTGATGGAAATTCTTCCTCCGAAAGTGGACTTGAAAGCCATCTTCCCTTTGCCTGAAGACTTTCGTCTCCTCGGCCAACTCTACCTGTTCGTCGCATTGATGGCGATTTACATCGGTTACCGGCGGGTGAGGGTAAGCCGCTGTTTGCTTGGCGTTCTCATGATCACTTACATGTTATCCGTCAAAAAAAGAGCAAGAGGCACCACACCAACGCAACCATTGGAGGCCCGGAGGAAAACGCCAAACTTCCCGTGCGTTTCACCTGTCCTTTTCTCGAACTCGTTTCTGTGCCTACTATCCCTGTCGACGAGGCGCCAAACCTTGGTGACGCTCCGCCTGTGAACGAGGACGTTGCGTCCTTTACGGATGCTCCCTCGCCGGCCAGCCCGCCACTCGCGATGCAAGAAGTTCCCTTGGAATCAGCTGGACGCATCATCTACGGTTTGAAGAAGCAGATGCCGAGCCGCAAGGTTGGTGGGCGAAGATTGAATCACATCAAGAGAAAACGCTGAAAACGACCACTTTCTTCGACACACCGACCAAGCTTCTTCAAATATTCTTTTCCTCTTCGTCCCCGCATAGTCTCTGGTTGAGATCGATAAGGCATCAAGCGTTAGGCTTCATTCTCTTGTCTCTCCCATTTGTCAATGTCTGCCCTCCTGTCTCATGTGGCTCATGCTTTCTGGCGTTTTTTACATGGCTCTTGATCTCGTTTGGTCTCTTCTACGCGTCTCGTTTTGTCCTTTGTCGGTCTCTGGTCTCTTCCTTCTACCAATATCGCAAACTCCCTGTGGTGAACGAATCCTGCTTGAATACAGTCTTGATCTATCCTCTCCAACCAGTCTTTTCTCAAAGCTCGCATCGTCTCTCCTGTTGGGCTCGCATCCTCCCTGACTTCCTGAACCTCACTCATCTCGCCCGTATTATTATATACCCATTGTATCTTAGCGAGGCGTGCTTATTCATCCCTTTTAATGAAAGAAGAGTCCCAGATGACAATGTGAAAACAGAAAGTTAAGAAGCCCACCCAAGCTTCTGCCTACGGAACATCTCCCACGTTTAGGGCAAAGTCTGAGGTTTCTCAACACTTGAGCGGGCTCGGGATTGCCGCTCGGAAGCACCGTGTAAATTGGGAAAAGTACGAAATCCAGGAGCTCGAGATAGAATCAAATCCGATGAAATTCCACAAATCGTCGGTAAAAGCTGGTAGACAGATCGTATGGCAGGGACTTGATGAGTGAGAGTGGGTATTCGAAATGCACTCACTGACATGCCCAGGGTTGATTTTCAAACTGAGACGGGCCATTGCGTTGAAATTTGTCGATACTTACAGACTGGGAGGTGCTCACCAACGACGCCTGAAAAGAATGCTCTATTATAAACCTTGGGTTCAAAGTGTGGTAACTGAGAGTGCGGGAATAAGGCACAAAGAGTGTAATAAAGAGGACCGTACCAACGCTCAATTGCTTTCTGGTATGTAAACTTGACAATGGCAAAGTAATATGCAAGGCCACGGGCACCAGATGCGAGATGTACTGATGGACATTCCCAGTGAATGTCAGGTTCCATTCACGGATGAGGTGCAATGGTGGACGTCAAGCAAGACACACATCATTGCATTCACCGGTGCGGGAGTAGTGCTGTCTCGACAAGTGGGTCAGAACTCGGATGCAGGGATGTATATAGCTTTGGAACCATTATCAGGGGGAAGATTCAGGCCATCTCCATTCGCATCTTAAATCACCAGTCGAATGGCACGAGCGATAGTACCATGGGTGCCTCTAAAAGCCGAGGCAGAGTACAGGCGCCTGACCGCACGGAAGTAAGGATGATTGACCAGCTCAACAGTACAATGTTACCGAGCTACTTTGGGTTTGCGAGTGCGTTGGCGCGATGTTGAGCACTACTGTCGTTGGGTCAGCTGGCTGGGCCAAAAAAAATTTGAGAGACTGACCGAAGTGCTGGGTTCCCTGGTGAAGGTTGGGGGAGGTCACGTCGCGCTTCCGTATGCTTTCTACACATAACAAGCCTCAAAAGAAAAGGGGGGAGAAAGAAAGATAGTAGGGGTACCCAAGCTCCTCCAGTATCTTCCTACGAAGCGTCAAATGCTCCTCCATGTTAGGTTTTCTGCCCCGCGCCCAAGCATCAAAGTAGGGACGATTTTCTGGCCTGAGATTCCGCGACACCTGTTCTCGTTCTGGTTCGAGATCGCCGCTTGGAAGAACGAAGGGTTTATTCCGCATGGTATAAGTTAACAGATACGCAATCCAAGTGTTAAACATGGAAATGACCTTCGTGTGAAATCGACCAGATGGGGGGTCCAGGTGTGTCGCGATTAGGGAGTCGAGGAATGCGGTCCGTGTTGGAAATCGAATATTCTCGGGGAAAGGCGGGAGGGTCACTGAACTGGTAGTGTCGTGAACATCAAGATAAAATTGCGACTCTGGATGGATGAAGATGATATCTGGGTCGTCCACTGAGCGTTCGCTCTCAGGCTTCCTCAGCTCGAGATACACCGAGTGGGGAAAGGCTTTCGCCTGCTTCGGATCGAACCAAGTTATTTCCACATATCTCTTGTGAACGCTAGTGGAGACTTGATATGGCAGGGACTTGGTGATTTCGTTTGAAGCTAGCGGTAGATCGTGATCTGCGACGATGAGTTGGAGAGCGAAGAGGTCGCTGTCAACGAAGTGAATAAAGGCGAGGGCATCTTCTCCCCACATCAAGCACTTGATATCTGCATTAGCTAGAACGCAAGCAGACTTTAAGCGGATCTTCTGCGACTTTAGGGAATAAGGGCTGCAGTCGTTGAAGTGTAGCATGGGTTTGAACGTAAATCGAGCTCCAAAAAAGGCTTCAAGAGGACATTCTGAAGATGGAGAAGGATATGGATGACTCGGAGGACGCACAAATGTCCGTCATGAGGAGCAACATCTCATAAAATGTGACGTTACATAGTGCCGAACGCGCCGACTGCCCCTCATTCAATCGCAACGATGAAAATGATTTTTTTTGTGCTGGCCCTGCGTTATTGCTTGCAGATGAAAAATTGCCACATACGCGCGCGCGGATCCTAAAACAAAACATCGGGAGCTTGTACTTAATGAAAGCATAAGCCGATGGAGCTCAAATCGCTCTACACGATGGAAGATTGGTCCAAGGTGTGTGAAGCATTAGTCTGTAAGTTGTCCACCAAACGTCATGCTAGATGCCTTGAGGCTTGAAGCTTGAGCTTGAGCACTCGAACATTGACTGCGTCGCCTCGTGAGCGGCCTATGCGAACTCATCACACTGCAATTCTCAAAACGATATTCATCCTCAGAAAAGAGTCATTCATTTCCAAAGAAATTCCTTCCATGTGTATATACACGCTAATGCAGTTAAATATATAAAAAACGGATTCCATCATGCAAAACGTAATACCGCCACCGCATGCCAGTGGTCGGCGAGAGGAGGGGCTAAGATTGGAAGGGTATTAGAGGCGACAGCAAAGACACCGATATGCGTGGAAGTATAATGTAATATTGACCATTCGCATTCCCGATCTCTTTTCATGAACCCTGGAATGGAGAGAGAGTGCAGCAACCTGGAAATGAGGGGGGGGGGGGGAGGAGAGGGCGATGAGGAAGGCAAATGGCGGACGGCGGGGGAGGAGAGGAAAGAATCTATAAGCAACCGATCAACAGCCGCCGGGCATCAAACGATTCTTTGGCCATGACTGTCCAAAGTCGTCTCTCCACGTTGTCAAATTTGGGTTGGTGTATGCTGGCAGGTATCTTTGTAACACAAAGAAATAGAAAAGGCAAGACAAAGAAATTTTTTTAGTCACAACAAGGACTTGCCAAACGACGCAAAAGAAAAACAACGTACGCGTTGATATATGACATAGTAGGTGCACCCTGTGGGTCACAACCGACGTTACGCGCATTTGATGGTTGATACACCCGAATGTAATCGACGGCCATATGGGCTGGAAGTTGGATATTCTCGAAGTCAATACCACCAAAGTTCTCGGAAAATCCAAGGTTGGCAATGATATACTATTGGTGATAACGTCAGAGAGCGCAATTGATGACGGAGAAGAAAGGACACACCATTGGTTCGAGTGGCATGGGACGTCCCGATATCTCGACAAGTGGGTCAGGACCTAGACCAGCTTGGTGAATGGTCCATGCTAATTTCCCATCATTGATCCAGGAAATGTAGGCATTGTCGAAGCTAATCAATGACGAGGATGATATTCTGAATCAGAACGAGTATAAGCAAATACGAGGCACGAAACGCTAACCCAGGTTTATATTCAAATCCGTAGACCGCAAAACACTTTTGTATGCGTTCGTAACACAGCTGGTTGGTGAGACTGAGGCCACTCGTTGTCTGTTGGTAAACACCTGGGTACGACATTATTATGTCAATGCTTTGTCTGTAGACACTGTGCCCCACTGCTTACCACCGACATATGAATTCAAAGTGGTAGCCGTCGCGTTCACGATGTTTAAAGTGGCCGAATTGTTGTACCATTGATAGTGTGCCTATGAGGATGGGAATCCATCAGTTTGTGGCGAGATTCAGAGGTCATGACAGATGTACATTGTAAGGCGCCCATTGAGATGATTGAGATACCTAGATTATGAACGTCAACAAATGAACGTCTCAATCTATAAATTCATTGCATACATATCCCAGCTTGTCTGTGACGGTTGCTTCGAACAAGTCGATTTCTGGCGCTGCTCGACCCACGTAGGAGCCATTGGCTCTCACAGGTCCGGGGTGCGACTCCCCAGGGCAAGTACAGGCGGCTAACAACATCAGTAGCGACAGACATCCTGTAAGGAGGACATACATAGACGCTGGCCAGGCATGTAAGACTGAAAGATTAAAGGTTCAGCGGGCTGGGTGAAAGAGGGGACAGGACGCCACGTACCAACACATTGTTATGGTATTGATCTCCTTCTGTCGCAGCAAGACGAGGTGTCGAGGTGCCAGGGTATGTTTGATTTGGGAGTGTGCCCACATCACACGAGTCGTAAGAAAATGGCCACTGATGGAGATGGTTCACAGATGCATTTTTTCGGTCCGTTGCAGAAAACTGACCGTTCCCTCCAGACTTGCACCAAAACCAGCACGACCTAGTCATCTGTCAACGCTGAAACAAAACAAAACAGATCGTAGACGAATGAAGAGGTACATACCCAAATTACCCATCGTCCAGCTTTTGTGGAATGAGGTTTCAGCACATTGTCGAAACTAGGAAACAAGAGACTTACACAGCTGGCCATAAGCCACTGGACATTAAAAGTTGAATATGAAAATGTGACGGAACAAATTTGAACGCACTGAATAAGGTTATCGCCAGGCAGATTAACGGCGGCTACATACAAAAACTTCATCAACGACCCCCCCCCCAAAGAAAACACGAGAACGGAGCACACCTTCGATCAAGCCACCAGTGAAACAGAATTTATTCCTACGAAGGAGTTGGATCATCATTTTCAATCGTGATATTGGGTGTTTTACCATGATTGAATCTGTTTGCAATAATCAGCCAAATGGATGTACGATGATGTTGTTCAACATACCATGCCCGCCTTGTAGGATAGATTATGATTTGTGATAGGATCAGCAACTTTTTCCAGTTTTATCACCAAGGACCCATTTGCCGTCGTCGCTGCAGTTTCAACGGGAAATAAGCCCCGACCCCCCATCATGAAGGATTTCCCTCGACTTACCCTGCCCAGGATCATACCACTCCAGATCGTTCTATAGAGGAAAAGGTCACTTTATATGGTAGAAAGGGAGGGGAGACAGGGTACCACGCACCGTTCCCCAATAGTGCAAATCAACCGCCTCCCAGTATGGGTCGTCTCCCGGATAAAATGTGCGCCCTTCAACATTGAACTCATCCGAGAACACCAGTGTCCACTCGTCGCCCGGGTTCAAGTACGAGTTTTTTGTATATGCGCTCTTGGGCGTGTGGAGATCGATGAGACCCCAGTTGCCCGCCATCGCAGCGACCTGCCCGGTACCATTTATCCCACCAAGATTGAACCCTCCTTGGTTCGAAAACTTCCTGTTGAGGAAATGAGAAATGATTGGGTAGCCTATAGGGCGCAGGTTTTTCAAGATCATCATTCTTGGTTGAAACTCCAGTCCTTACCGGCACTGTTGGGTAAGAAAAGAGGCGTCATGCGGGGGATTAGCCGATGAAAAAAAACAGTGCGCTCACAATAGTGTCATCATGCCTGTTACGAGGATGAACAGACATCCCAAATTGCCCAACCCACGAGCCGTGAAGATGTTTCCTCCCCGGTCATTGTCCCTGTCTCTGTTCGGGTCTGGGTTATGCAGAAAGTCGTCTGGTTCTGGATGATTCAGATGCGGCATGCCCCATTGTGCCGGCGAGGGTGCTAGCGAGTACTACAACAGAGTGTCGTCAAGCGGCCATAACAAAAAATGATGGCGGCACCATCAAGTCACCTTGTCTGAGAGGGAGGACTGAAATGGGGGGGGGGAGGGTCAACATGGGTGTGTTACATATTGAGGCGCAGGGAAACGCAAACGTACGGGATGTCCAGATGCATGACGCCCGCTGTCGCTGTGAGGGGTTGAGAGGAGACTGGTCGCAGACGGTGAAGAAAGAGGTTGGGCAAATTGGGGAGTGAAATGTGTGGGCATTCGGAGCCAAAAGCCACAGGCTGGGGGAGTTATATAAGAGAAGAAAAAGACAGAGGATGGAAGGGTGGAAAGAATGAGTTTGTGAGTTGGTCGGGTACTGATTCGGAAACAACAAGCCAAGGGACAAATATCATTTCTAAACTTAGTCGCCAACATCACTTTCGTTTATCATCTCCTTGCCAACTACTTTTATACATGAAATCAAACTGATAACTCAACCTTCTGACTCTTCAAAATCCCATCCTGAATATCTGGCTTCGCCAAAACAGGGTCGACCCACTCCTTCAAGAACGTATCCACCTGTTCTGGCGCTCGTCCAATGAAGCTCGCAGGATCGAGGAGCTGGTCCAAGTACGCATTGATCGGTTCGAAGTAAGTATCCTTGCGCACGCGCTCAATCAAATCATTCTCAAGGCCAAGGTTCTTCACTTGATGAGCAGCTTCCTGTGACAGAACCTGGGTCATGGCAACAAACGACGTCAAAATGACAGGCGAGAGGTAAGTGAGAAAAAAAGGCATCCCACCCTGACTCTCTCATGCGCCTCCTGTCTGTCACCGCCAGCTTTGACTATCGCCATGATGATGTTCTCTGTAGCCATGAACGGAAGCTCCTGGGCAATGCGGCGTGCAATGACCTTGGGATACACCACCAATCCCTCGGACACATTTTGCAAAGTGGACAGAACGATATCAGCGGTCAAGAACGCTTCAGGGAGCGTGATCCTCCGGTTTGCGCTGGACGAAAATATACACATCAGGGGCGCGGGGATAGAAAGGAAAGTGCCTTACCTATCATCCAAGGTCCGCTCGAACCATTGCACGCTGGCGGTCATCAGCGCGTTTTGGTGAAGGACCATTAGGTGGCGAGACAGACTGCAGACGCGCTCGCAGCGCATAGGGTTCCTCTTGTACGCCATGGCAGACGACCCGATCTGGGTCGACTCAAAGGGCTCTTCCATCTCCTACTCAGTAACATCTCAATATTCTTGCAAACAAAATATGTTGTGTCCAAAATAAACCTTCAAATTCGCAAGCAATCTAATGTCCGTAGCGATTTTGTGCGCTGTAGCTCCCAAGGAAGCGAGCGGAGCCAAGACGTCGATGTCAACTTTGCGTGAATAAGTCTGGGAAGTCACAGGGTAGGCGTAGGTGAATCCTGATAGTTCGGTCACCCTCCTGTCGAGAGCTTCGACCTACGAAAGCATTAAACACACGTTCAAGCCAATAGATAGATATAACATCATCCTCACCTTCCCATGATCGCCATCGAACAAAGCCAAAAAGCTCGCTTGAGTACCCGTCGTCCCTTTGACGCCACGAAATCCAATATCGTCGCGGGCCCGTTCAATGTTGCGCAGATCCCAAAGCAGTTCCTGCTCGTGTCAAATTTACCATAAATAATAACTTGCGAGAATCAAGCCCACTTGTATCCACAAAGTCGCCCGCTTTCCGACGGTCGTAAGCTGTGCAGGTTGAAAATGTGTGAAGCCAAGAGTGGGGAGAGCACGATGCTGTGCCGCAAAGGCGGAAAGGCGCGAGATAAGGACGCCGAGAGATCGAGCGAGGTAGGTCAAACCGGTGCGCAGGAAGATCAGATCCGCGTTGCTAGACGCCGTTTGTGAATAACTTCTGAAACACACGAGGAGTCATCGAAAACGCACTCAGTGACGTAGCATGACGTCGCTCCGAGGCTGCGGAGAGACTTAGATTCTAAGCGGTGTTTATGGGGGAAACCGCATACTGAATGATACCCGCAGCAGCCGGAGCAACCGTTCCAAACGTATGGACGTGCGCCATAACATCGTGACGGCGCTTCTTCTCCTCTCGAGCTGCAATCTCAAACTGCTCAGGAGTCAAGTGCTAAACAGATAGATAAGCAACCAAAACACCAAAGAAACGAGAGGCTATCTCACGAGGTTGTCTCTCATGTGCTCGATCGCCTCGTCGGTGATAGGCAGACCCAGCTCTTTTTCGGCGATGGCGAGGTTCAGCCAGAGCGTTCGCCAAGTGTAAAACCTATTCTATATTGTTCAACCACCACTTAGTCAAAGCGAAAGTGTTTGATCAAATTGAGACATTCGCACAGCGGGAGAAAAAAGGTGTGCCATCTCCCTGCTCGCATAGCGGCTGAAGGGGAGGGGATCAGTAGAGATGCTTGGGCAAATATTGCGATGCGTACCTCGAGAGCGGCGTCTGGTACGTGTCGAAAGCTTCCATCGGGGCGATGTGGAGATTTTTCAAATTTCGTTCTTTTATTGGTATTTATCGCAAGAACTTTCTTGCGGAGGGGGGCCGGATCACATGCCCGGCAATGAACCCAGCCCCAGTTGCACAGTGACCGTTTAGTTGCCAACTGTGTCTTTGGGAGAAGATGACGGTACAAGGGAAGCGAAAAACGTATGTATAGCGCGATTTGATCATGACCTCAGGGTGGGTGTTATCCTCTGACCCGTTCCATACACTCACTTGAAGTAAAAACACATTCAAAACTTACAGAGACTATTAGTACAACATGGTATTGGAATACAAAGCGAAGATACAGATCCTAAAAATATTGAAACGTCCCAAAGAAATGTATAACAATCATGAGAAAGAGCCATGGATCAAAGCATCCCAAGCGCTCTTGGACTCCAACTTTTCGATAAACTTTACTCTTGGGGTGGCAGTCCCCGAACCGCCGGGGGGAGTGGGCAACGTGCCGAGCTGAGGGGCACTCACTGGTTTCGGGGCATGCAACAGGCTCGGGCGCGTGGTCGTGGTCTCAGGCCGTGGCTCAGACAACAATGAATCGGGTAAGCTCAAAGGTGGCGGATTTTCTGAGGGCGAAGAGGGCTTCTGATTGGGGCTGCTGCTGCCACTTGTGCTGGTGGGAAGGAAATCTGGCGAGCCTGGGGGCGAAGCTGATGGCCATTCCAGCTCATGGGCGTCCTATGGAGATGTCAGTAATCTATGGAGATCGGTTTCGATCGATCAAGCTCACAGACGTGCCGAGTCGGGACGGAGGGTGGTGGGGGTAGTGCCTCAAGTTAATAGGGCTGGAATGCGGCGGGGGCGGCGGAGGCAGGGGCGTAGTAGGGCCAAAAGCTGGAGTCGCTGCCCCTGATGGAAGTTGCGACGATGAGTGCAAATGTGAGGGCGTAAAAGGGCGTTTCTTTCATAGGTGGTTACGGTATAACAGATAGGGCCAGAAAGGGACTGGAGGCAACGCACTGGTGCAAGCAGACTACCAAGAGCAAGCTTGAGGCTCATCGCTTCCTTGTGGTGAATGTTTCTGTTGGGTCTATCATGCTCCTGGCATTTTTCATTTCCCCCATGATGGGGCATGTCGACGGGACTCTGAATTCTTGCTGGCTGTACGAGTTCAGTAAGAGAGTGAAGATGCGGTGGGGATTACAGACCATGGCTATTCAGAAGGCAAGAGGTGTGGTGGTGGGTGGACCCAACGTCATTTTTATGGGTTGACCTGAGGCTGTGGACGCAGAGAGGACGCGATGCGGTGATGATGACAAAGCAAACGGATCAGTCGGACCCTTCCCCGGATTCGGTGGATTTACATGACCGATATACATACATACGGTTACTGTACGATACCAGCGACGGTCAATTCCATATGTGTGAATTCAAATCCGCCGGCGACATTTTCGCAATCTGATAACAGCTTCAAGGTCCATGACGCCATACTAACCAGGAGCCAGCACCAGACCCCATACAGCCGTACCAGGCCAACGGATCTCGTCCGTAGATCGGAAACTAGAGTCCGGATTTCGCAATAGCGGCCACCAAATCTTGTGGTGCCGGTTTAGGCGAGACGACATCGACATGGATCTTCAATTCGTCCAGGAGGTAAGAAGCGGTCATGGAGCCAATCGCTCCCACTTTGAGAGTCAGATTTTCGGGCTTGAGATGTTTCCTTAGAATCGGTGTGACGAATTCGGCAGCAGACGGCGCAAAGTGGACGATCCACCACTCGTTGGAAGCTGAACGGTTTAGTAAAGAGGTGTACATGTGTCGTAGACAGCATTAGATACCTGGATTGGACGCTTCTTCCAACGCTTGCGCCAGATCTTGCTCGAACGTGTGCGAGCCCCGTGTCTCATACACCCCGAGAGGGACAAGTTCGATGCCGGCCTCCCGTAGGATGGTCGGGAGGGTCTCGCGGTTCTTGTCCCCAGTGAGATAGAGAAGCTTTTGGGGCTTTTCATCAACCTGATCCCGGATGAACTGTGCGAGGCGCTCGCCAGTTCCAGTGGACTCGCCCCGGATGATTGTGGGAGCATAATCTGTGTGTCCGTAGTTCTGGCTGATTTCGGCAAGCGCTGATGCAGTCGCTTGTCCAACTACATAGAACGGTGTGCTGGACCAGCTCGAGTCTGTCCGGAAGCGAGATGAGCGTGACGCAGAGAATGAAAACGAGACCAACTATCGCTTGTTGTTCTTGAGGCAGATGAACGGACAAGTTCTCCAACAACTGTTTTCCAGACCTCTCCCGCCCTTGCGCTGGTCACTATCACTCCATCAAAGTTCTTTGCCGCCGGTCCCCTTTCAATTATCGCCTTCAGGCTTTCTGTGTTTGTGAAAACGGTCTCGAGAACTGGGACTGATATCGCGTTATACCCGGCCGCCGTGAAGGCAGTTTCGTATCGGTCGTCTGGTCTAGAAGGGGCTCTCAGGAGAAGGACGTTGGTCATGTAGAGGAAATCAGGAGATGAGCGTACCTGGGTAAAGTGACGCGATTCGTTTCGCGTGGTTTGAGGTCGGGAGTACAATGTAATTCGGTTCAAGCCCATTCTCAACCACCATGCCCTTCCAGAAGGAAAAGCCAACTCATTCCCTGTAAGGCCTTTTGTGTTTCGCGCCCGCATAATGATCGTTTTCAACAAAATAAGGATCGCTGGTGCGACGGCTGGAGGCATAGAAGCGTGAGTGAGTTTTGGTCCTTGTTCGCACATCCACTCCAGTAACTTTTTTCCTCGGTGAACCGTATCAGGTTCGTGACATACCCCACGGAATACGTGAAAACACGGTCGCAATTCGGTGGAAAAGCATGTTTCTCTGTTTCTGCCAAATTATGTATGAAGATCTCAATGTTGATGTGAATTCAGAGGGAGGGTCCTCTGAAGATCATCAGGGAGACCTTGAAGACCAAAGGCTTGACTGGACTCTATTCAGGATGCACAGCGCTTGTCGTTGGGAATTCGCTGAAGGCCGGAATTCGGTTCGTGAGCTATGATCACTTCAAACAAATCTTGGCGGACTCCGAGGTGGGTTCTTGATCTCTCTATCTCTTGTCTCGAGTTCATTTTATTTTACAGGGTAAAGTGACTGCAGGACGGAGCCTGTTAGGTAGGTGCCCTCCCCCATAATGCGGTACTGGAAGTTCCTAAATTTTCGCCGAGAAAAGCTGGTCTAGGTGCAGGGATGACGGAAGCTATCTTCGCAGTTACACCGTCAGAAACGATAAAGTCTCTTTTCCACAGTTTGGACCAAGATGCAGACTGATAATGTCGTTGTTCAGAACCAAATTAATCGATGACGCCAAACGTCCCAAACCCCAATATCGTGGTTTGGTGCACGGAACAGCTTCCATTGTACGACAAGAAGGACTACGAGGAATCTATAGAGGACTTTTCCCCGTGGTACTTCTCCCTTATTGATCCACGTATTTTGCTGTGAAGGTTCTGAGATTGCATCATGGTCTAGATGATGCGACAAGGAGCCAACTCCGCAGTCAGATTCACGACGTACACAACTCTGAAACAGCTTGTCCAAGGGACTGCCAGACCGGGACAAACCCTACCGAGTACCATCACCTTTGCCATTGGGGGGATTGCAGGTCTTGTGACTGTTTATACGACAATGCCTCTTGAGTACGTCGAGTTTCCTCCTTGAGAGGTTTATAGTAGTGACCATGATTGCCTTTACTTTTAGCGTGATAAAGACTCGCATGCAAACACTAGAAGCACGGTCCCAATACCGGAATTCATTCCACTGTGCCTATCGAATCCTCACAGAAGAGGGAGTATTACGATTTTGGACGGGAACGACGCCACGACTTGTGCGCTTAGTGGTGAGTTGATGATCTAATTCCAACCCATGCTGGCATGTCAGGTCTGATGTTTTTGTGCCATAGCTGAGTGGAGGAATTGTATTTACAGTATATGAGAACATTATCAAGGCTATAGGAGGTCGTGAACCATGACATTCATAGAGTCTATTCAATTCTCTTTTTCGCTTTCTCGAACGTAAGAAACTTCATAATATAAGGGACAGAGTGGTTCTACGACGTCAATCAGCTTCTTCCTCCCCTGCACTTCTTGCCTCCGCGACGTTGAGGGCCAAGGGCATGCATAGTCTTCAACCACCACGATGATGATGAACCCAAAACTTACCCGTGGCTCTCAGCCTGAATTCGCGACACGGATTGCGCGATTCATTCGCGAACAAGGCAACTTTTACCGGCTGCATCTCTGCGCCTTCATCTTTATACCCCTCATCTTCTCGTGCATATTTTACGCCTCAAATGGACGCTTCCACATTAGATTCATCGATGCCGTGTTCCTCTGCTACTCTGCAATGACCGACACCGGGCTGTCAACTGTGAATCTATCGACTCTTACGGTTTGGCAGCAAGTTATCTTGTATATTCAGATGGCAATCGTGGGTTCTTCCTCGTCTCTATTGGAAAGAGTGCAAATTTCGTTCCAGGGAAATGCCACCGTTGTAGCTTGGATTATGGTCTTGGTTAGAAAGTGAGTTCCACCTTGCTTGCGACATACTTTCGAATGTTGACTTATCCACGGCAGACAATACTTCCGGACTAAATGCCATTATATTGCGACCCTTTCAAAGAAGGACCATCCCGGCCGTCGCAAGCCCATATCTTCACCACTGAACAGACGCTTAAACGGTGATCCTGTACCTCCTCGAGTTGTGGAAGTGCTGAGTGAAGTTGGCACCCCACGGACTTCAAGTCTCAACGTCGACAATCCCCATGTTGACTCGACTTCTGAGCGTCAGCCCATAAGCTCCAAATCCGTGTCGTTCAGCGAACATTTTCACGATCCCGAGAAACAACCTCAGCAAGTCAATATAGCGGATCCTCCTCATATAGTGTTGTCGCCTGTTCGGAGCAAGGAACATCTTTCTCCAAATCTCCGTCAGAGACCAGTTTCGAAGTATCAACGTACGCTTTTGTCCTTCTCCCTTGACCGTCGGCCTGGAAGAGCTCATTCGCACCATAGAGTCGAAGGACCAGCACATCCAACCAACCGCGACGCTCGACGCTCAAAACAATAAAATCTCTACTCCCGCGATTCCAGGGCTCGACACTCGCGACACACGGGGTGACTTTTTGGGACCTGTACAAATCATGGAGCACTTCTTCAAACGATTGACACCATCGACATACCGTAAATTCGAGCGAACGATGACGATACCGAGGTCAACGACGCTGGACAAAGACTCGACGAAATGGTTGAACTTCGACCGGCTTGTTGTTGGGCGGAACTCTGACTTTCGGACAGACACGTTGAGCGACGATCAGCTGGAACAGCTGGGCGGAACGGAATATAGGGCGCTGAGGTTGTTGAGTTATCTTGTGCCCGCTGTAAGTGATTCCGTTCAGGTCAACTGCCGCCCAAGATTCTCACTAGTTGTTGATGCGCAGTATTTTGTGATAACTCAGTTGATCTCGTTCCTCGTGTTCGCGCCATGGTTGTCAGCAACAAAGAAATATGACAGTGTTTTCGAAAACCAATATCGGTATGTGCCGAAGCCATGGTAAGTTGATCTTGCCGGGAGTATAAGGTTATGCGATCTAAATTGCTAAATTGGCAGGTACTCTCTGTTCGTAATCATGTCTGCTTATACGGGCACAGGTCTTGATCTAGTGGACCTGTAAGGATCCTAGTTCCTACCCTTTCACCTATCTAATCCCGAATACAGGTCGATGCTTCCATTCCAAGAAGCCTATCTCATGATCTGTTCGTTTCGTCATGGTCCCTCCTGATTCACAAGAAATAAACTTCCCAACTGCATAGTTAGTCTCATTTTTATCCTTTTAGCTGGAAATCATGCTCTGGTGAGTTGCGCAGCCTACTCGGAACTCGTATCAGAATTCTAATCAGTGTTGTAGCCCATCTTGTATGTTTTCCCATGTATGTTTGTCAGTGGTTATGATATGTAGATTGACGCTTTGCGAATAGCCTACGCCTCATCATGTAAGTGCCAGTCTTTTCTTCTCCGTTAATCTCTGTCTAAAGTTCGAGTTCTTGTGCGTCTAGATGGGTATGGTCGAGGTTTACCAAGGATGGGTCAGAAATCGACGAAACCCTCTCGTTCCTTCTTCACCATCCACGACGGTTTGTCATTCCCAAACTCTGAAGGATTCTTGACGGCTTGTTGAAATTTTCTTCAGTTGTTTCATGTTGTTGTACGTCCTGGCCAATGCAGATTTTAATAACCTTTTACTTTTCTTGTTATGACAGATTTCCAAGTCACCAAACCTGGTTTTTGCTCATCGTCCTTGCCGCCCTCAGGTTCGTCAATATATGCAGGAACTTGATGCAAATACCAACTCCTTATTTCAAACACTCAGTGCGCTTGAATGGACAGCCTTTGGCATCTTGAGTGGGTCTCTTTGTCACGAGAAGAATTGACTTCACTAACAACCCTCAGACCTTGGCCTCCCAATTTTCGAATCATTGCCTGTTGGCCCGCGGGTTATCAGCGGGCTCTTTCAAGGCATCGCAGTCCGCGCCTCTGGGTTGACTATCGTTCCGATTGTGTCGTTAGCTCCGGCGTTGATGTAGGTGGAATTTCCGCCTTTTGGATCCAACGAGCTTTTGTTCTGTCTTTAGATTTCTCTACGTGGTTCTAATGTATATCGCTGTCGGTATCCACTCCGCTTGCTATGTTAAGATAGCTGATCACTTATCAAATATTCTCTCAGGTCTATCCGGTTGGTTGACAGACTATCAGTTGTCTCGTGGTCTTGTGTTGAAGATTCTTTTCTACTCAGGTCGCGATGTGCATCCGTGCAACGAACGTGTGGGTGTTCCCTTCTCATCAACTCCTTATTGACTTTATTCATGCATGTTCAGATATGAAGAACGTTCGCTCGGAATCTTTGAAGTGCCGATAGCCGATATTGCAGAGAACTTGGATGAGCTAGAACCCCGTGAACGTGTAGGACGATACCTGGGCTGGCATCTGCGTCGACAACTCTCACTGGGTACGTTAACTCGCTTAAGGCCTGCTATAATTTTGATGAAATTCGTGCCGCACGAAGATATTTGGTGGCTCGTGTGGGGAATCTTTTTCATTGCGATAATTGAGCGGAAAAATATAATGGATCCAAGCAAACCGTGGTTCAACCTCTACGCGATCATTTTCGAGCTGGTTTCTGCCTTTGGCTCGGTGGGATTGAGTCTCGGGTTTCCAAATGTAAGAATCTTTCTCTAACGTGGGTGCCTTGCTGATCACACGGTTTATACAGGACAATTTCTCGCTTGTAGGCGACATGTCAACTTTGTCGAAACTTGTTATCACTGTTCTCATGTGAGAAATTCTGTTTATGCATGCTTTTCACGAGTCTCATTCTATATCGATCATTGGCGGTACATAGGATAAGAGGTCGGCATCGTGGATTGCCTGTGGCGGTAGATCGTGCGGTTCTATTGCCCAGCGAGATGGTGGTAAATAGACAGACAGAGAAGAATGCAGATGATAATGAGGCTCCAGTGATGTCACCGGAGGTCCCTTAGCTTGCGTTTTTCGAAGCTTCATGTACTAATGTATTTGATAAATGTCGAATGGAGGCTGTAATCCTTGCGACTCCAGCGGCCTCGTGTAAGCACTACAACATAGTGCGTAGCGCCAACCGTCGCCTCGTGCAAAAGATTTCTGGGATTCACTCCGAGTCATGGGAATTACGCGCGGGCTCCCGCCATTGTCATATTTGTGCTGTAGGAAATACTTTGTACTGGGAGCTCGAAAATTGATATATGCATCGAGAATGGGCTGACTTGGTAACGTTTTTGGCAGACCACCGCAATGAAACTCCGGGGGTGCAGTCGTAGTTTCATGAAATGATTAGTGTTGGTTTTCCTAACCCGGATCTCATTCTGCGGGAAACACCCTGAGCGGATTGAAGAGTTGTTGAGGTTTAATAGAAAAACGAAAGGTTAAAGCAGCCCGAAAAGAGATATATTCTGACAGTGACAAGCCGAAAAATACAAGCAAATGAAAGATGATAATAATACATTTGACGAGATCACAGGGATATGATAGACAGGAAGTGGAGATTGCGGCCGGGGCAAGGCAGATCAAGAAAAGGACGCAGATTGAATGGAGATGAGGCCGGGATGAAGCAGAAGCAGACCACGACGGAGGCTGAAAGGAGACTGAGGCTGGGGCCGAAACAAGAAACCGAGAAGATGCGGGCGATAATATTGAGTAGAAAGATTGAAATGATGATGGTATGGGCGCCACCCGACTTGAAGAGTTCTTTGATGAATTGAAGAGTAAGTGTGCGAGGATACAACACAATTGCAGAGTGCCAGCCTGTAGTATGGCATCTGCGTCTGCATGAGAAGTCAGCAAAGTCAGTTTCGTTCATTGCAGATGTCGTGGGTGAACCAAGAGAGGCTTACCCAGGGTTTCCTGCGGCATTGTCTGTTGGGAAAGTTCAGAAAAGGCGCGCGCTTCCCTTTCTAACCCTTCCCTCAAGGCATTGTCGCATGTAGAAACCCGTCTTTGTGTCTTCGTGAGATCTCAACTTGGAATCAAAGCAGATTCGGTTTTTCTTTGTCGAGCCCATGCGAGTCGCGATCGTTGTCTGCCAAATTGTGGGAAGCGATAGTTGGAGGCCAATGAGATAGTCTGTCCTCGATGCTGGGGAAGATGAATGTTGAATGACGGGATCACTGAATTCAGAAAAGACACGGTGGCCATAAAGGTGCAGGTCGCCTCTCAACCGGCGACCCCCCTCGACACACACGCACAATGCTGCAACCGTGATGGAAGGGATGAGGAAGCATACCCGTGGCAGAATCACTGGAATTCACAAGACACGGTGGCCATAAAGGTGCAGGTCGCGTCTCAACCGACGACCCCCTTCGACACACACGCACTCGACGAACCCCCGCATGAATCCGGCCGACATACCAACGACACCTTGGAAGGGTCCCACGCATCCAGATTGGGGGAGTGAGCTGAGCATTGCATTTCAGAATCGAGACTACGGGCAGAGGCGACAGAGAATTGATGAGGAAAAGATCTGCAGCCAGAAAATAGAGAGTTATTCTTCCACTTAATGCTTCCTTCTTAAACGTTTGCGTGGCGAGCCGCCTAATTTATGGCTTCCGGTCACGGAAGATCCAGTGAGTGCTGTTTCTCTGGTCTGAACCCAGCTGCAGACAGACATACAGCATTGGCTCGTTCTTGCGGACTGGAACATAGAGACGATCTTGATATGGCTGCTGTACGTCTTTGTTCTAAGTTGTGATAGGAGATGGTTGCGGCAAGGCCCCCGAGGTCATCGCCCTTTTCTCCTTGATTTCCAAATTGCATAGACCTTCCGCAACCCCCCGACCCCCAAAATCGTTGTTACGGGGTATTCGGACGTGTATTCAAGTGCTCGCCGTGCGTGGGCATGAGAGTAATGGCCGAGAAAAACGGTGGCAAAAGCCTGCTGAGTTTGCAGCCTATTAAGAATGTACGGCGTTATGCTCGTAAATAATTGGCGAAATGGACTCCGAAATTCCGTCAGAACCAGACCAATGCTGTGGCTGGTGTCATCCCACTCGCCCGGATTCAGCTTGGAATCAAGGGAGTCAACAAGAGGCGTGATTTTGTCCCAACTGAAACCATGAAGGGCGTAGTTCAGCATAACCTCATGAGCCTGCGGATCGCTGGCAAACTTGTAGCAGAGTTGGGCCATACTTCTCGGGAAATTGGTCAAAAAGTTGCCACGTAGCACGATCCAAGAAAACTCACACATAAAACGACTCACGCACCTGGGAAAGGCTGCATGGTATATATTGCACGACGCTTCCGACCGCCTTTCGTATAGTCTTCGTGATCTGAACGTGGAGATGAAGCTTGAATAATATGAACACATTCGATTTTTCCTCAGCTAATAGATTCAAAGGACGCGGTAGTCTTGGTGACATCTACGAGACACCAAAGGCCATGAGAGCCGTGATTTGAGTGAGAAAGCATTGTGAATAGTGGAAACACCAGCAGCGTCGGGTGCGTAGGGGGCGCCCTCTTGCTGAGACACTGTGGGCTGTGCGTAGAGCAGACGCAGGATGAGAAGGTAATGTGGCTGATTTCAGCAGCTTCGACCTTATTTCTCAAGAGCGCGTCGAACATGTGATCTCGTTGGTTAGGAGCTTGTGACAAACAAGTCACAACACCTGCCTCTTACTTGGAACCTCCATCACATTCACGCGACTTTGTGCGTCCGAGCCCGATCTTTCGCATTCCTTGTTGTCCCGTTCTCACTGATCTGCGTGCGATCACGTAGCGCCCCTCTGCTTTCCATAGTTCTTTGGCTAGTCAAGGTGCGTAACGATCATGGCTCTTTCGCGTTTCTTCCACAACCCTCAATAGGATCCTGAGTCATCAGTCGCGAGAAAGACGCAACCACATCTCATCACCTTCAGAAACATACAAAATGCCTCCTGCACCCAACTCTGGTGGAAAATCCAAAGCGGGTGCTGGTTCCACAGTCCCTGGATCACAACAGCCACGGACCATACAAACGAGAAGTCAAAAGGCTGGACTGCAAGTGTGTCTTGCGACTTTCATACAAGTTCGTGTCATTGACAACAATTCACGTCAACCTTAGTTTCCCGTTGGTCGTATCCATCGGTACTTGAAACAACGAACCCAGTATAATGTTCGGATAGGCGCGAAAGCCGCCGTCTACACATCAGCGATCCTGGAATACCTCACGGCAGAAGTATTGGAGCTTGCTGGTACTCGTCTACCCATCAATACCAGTAATACTTTCTCCTAATATTCGCTCAGGAAATGCATCAAAAGATCTACGTGTCAAACGGATAACGCCGCGCCATCTGCAACTTGCTATCCGTGGTGACGAGGAGCTCGACACTCTCGTACGCGCCACTATCGCTGGAGGAGGCGTTCTGCCGTTTATCCACAAGAGCCTGACGACCAACGTCAAGGCCCCGCCAAAGAAACCCGAAGGCACCCAATGAAGCGTGTCTTGTGAGTTGTCTGGTTGGATGTCTTTTCTTTTTTTTTTTTTACCCGGCCCCACCTAATGTGCCCTTCGTATTCTCCGTACTTCCCTTAAGCTTGTACTTTCAGAATTAGTTAAAAATGTCACGGCTACTCCCCATGTATTTATTTCTTCTATTTATCGCTTTTCATGAGCATTGGAATGTCATTGTGTGTCTGTTTACTGGTGTTGATCTGAAAGTCTTTTGAACTTCACCCCTCCCTTTGAAGTTGGATACCCACCCATTCATAATCTCGCCCCCAGCTACGACTTGATTTCTCCTTCGGATACCCCCTCCAATGTCTCCTGAACGTCAAAGCCCCCGGCGGGCATCCAATGCGAGCTCGAAACCTTATTCTAGAGACAGCACTCCCAACAACACCGTGAATATACAATCTACTCACGTCGCCCCACCTGGGGGTTGTCAGTTGCAAGGCGTCCCCATGGACAAACTTGGATTTCCTACCTATGCCAGCTATAAACAGATCGAGACCACCTACGTTACCTCTCTCCACCCGCGAAGGCAGGCAAAGGCTCTGATATCCCAACACATGTTCGACAGAATCTGGGACGTGCTCCATGATGACGAAGACGGGACCATAAACGCCCAGTTCCGCTTCTGGGCGCGCAAAACGTTCACCCTCGGAAAGTTACCCAAAGTTGTCAAATTGGAGCCTGGCGCCCCTCCACCACAAACTGTAATACTTCATCAAGGCAGCATCGTCGCGATACGAGAACAGATCTATGATATCCTGTGCTTCAGCCACGCGGCGGTGAACCACGGCGGACGCGACAAGACATGCACCGCGGTCCGCGAGAATTACGCCTGGATTCCGAAAGAGCTTGTGGCTAATTTCGTCAAGGCGTGTCCGACGTGCATCGAGAAGAAACTCGGGGCTTCAAAATCGAAAGGGACGATGAAGGAGGCTGTGATTACCCGGAGGAAGACGTTCCCCGCTCTTCGTGAATACCTGAGCGATCTGGTCCATCACGTTGGCTTGAATTCGGGACACGACAAGGACGATAAATCTCCACTCAGATACTCTCTCGGCGGTTCCTCGGCATCTATGACTGCGCTTGACGTTGATACCGGAAGCAAAAGCGATGCATCTGAGCTCTTTGGCGCACCCATCTCAGACGACAATGCCTCTTCTTCTTCAGTGTCCTCTCTAAGCAATCCTCTTGATCAGCAAAGCGGCTCTGCTACCGGATCCTTTGACGTTACTCCACCAACTGCTGTACTTCTTGACCGCGAGGCAAACCAGAGTGCTCCAGCAAGACTCCCCGATTCACAGGCACCTGTACCTATCCTCGACGACAACGCCCTCAACCGCCAGGTAAACATCAGCGCCCCGGCTCGGCCCATCATCAGCCGTACCCACAAATCATGCAGCGGCCTGCAAAGTCTGCCCATGTCTCGCGAAGTCTCGTTATTTCAAGGTCTCCCCAACGGCTGGCAGTTCCAGCATGCAGACTACGCCGCTGCGCGCGAAGATTTTGTCGTCAAAAAGTGTGGGGACGGCGAGCAAGGCAGCAAGTCTGCACCATCTTCGCAGCTGAGCACTCGTAGCGGTGGATGTGGACGGCCGAGGATTCCCAGCGTGGCTCCCATGGTACCGGTAGAATTCGTGGACGACGAGTCAAAGGAAGACATGGACCTGCCTTCCCTGCACAAGGAAAACAAGTCGACTTCGAAACCACCTGCTGCAGGAATGCCAGCCGGACATGGACTCGACCTGTCTTCGGATCCCTTCCTGTTCGGCAAAAGGGCAGGTCCGTGTGCGATCGCATCTGAGATCCAGGAAGCGCCATTGACGGAAAACAATAAATCGTCGGAAGCTATCTCGAGCCCAGCTTACTCCACGAAGAAGCTAGGTCCATCTATCATCCGTCCTGCCGCTGCTCCACTTTCTCTTGATATGGGATCGTTGGTTCAGGCGGCTGTCGACACGCGTTTAGCCCATAGAAGTGCATCCGAAGACCTCAGCCCAGACGAGTCTGTCGGCAGTCCTGCGCGCAGTGTTGCGTCCTTTGTGTCCCGGCAAGTTTCTCCGGCTTGTTCTTCTAATAACCGTGATGAGGCGCTGGAAGAAGCGCTTGCGGATACGACAGACGCGCTGCAGTTGAGCATGAGTTTGGAGGCGGTTTGTGAGGGCGAGGGTGTGGTGGGTATCGGTATGGCGGTTTGAGCTCGAATGTTGCATGGATCCTCATGGTCTCGGACTCTACAAACGTCCCGCCTAGATTGTTGTACCAGTATCATTTGAACACCGGTTATGTATGATCTCCACTTGAATTTGTAACAGTATTGAATAGACAGCAGGGTTATACAATATATACGATAAGTTATAACTCGTAACATATCGGCAGAGAGCCTGAATATCATGTCTATCATGGGGGGGGGCGTACAGCATATCATGAAAGTCGTTATAAGTATTAATGCATCGTTTCAATCTTCATGCTTGAATGTTAACACGCCTGCAATACAGGAAGGGTCAGGTCAGACAGTGGGATTCCGCGTGGCGCACTCACCCCCGCAACGTGTCATACACGAATTTGTAGCTTCGAGCGCACCCTCTCAGCCTTCTGATGTCAAGGCT
This sequence comes from Entoloma clypeatum, assembly GCA_963565915.1. Taxonomy (NCBI): domain Eukaryota; kingdom Fungi; phylum Basidiomycota; class Agaricomycetes; order Agaricales; family Entolomataceae; genus Entoloma; species Entoloma clypeatum. The sequence continues at coordinate 2,042,866 of OY751492.1, forward strand.
GTAGGTGTCTGCGAGGCCCTTCAGCTTCGTTAGTTCGACGGAAAAGCGGACTTCGGCGCCAGGTTCGTGGCCATACACAGTTTCGTGTTCAGGCAGGGGGGCAAGAAGGAGGGAGTCCGACGACGTGCCAGAACTGATAGAGGAACCAACAGAATCAGACTTGGCGTCTTCATCGGATGCTTTAGACTGTGGGTTGAACACGCCTAGTATCGTCGCGAAATCTAGCTCGGGGTCCTTGTCCATGCCCTCGTCCATTTGTGCATTGTCTGGTGGTGAAGATCCACTGGAAAATCCATCGATCTGGAAAGGCCAAGTTCATTACCCAAAGAAGGAGACTATGAAATTCTGCATTCGACTTGCCAGAACATCGCCCTCGACTTCATGAGGATCTGGAATATCCGCGTCCAGAGCCGACCGTGTTGCAGAGGCAGCAGAAACTTGAGGTCGCCGCGCGCGAACACAGCGGTATTTGTGCTTCCTTTCGATATGCGTCACAACGCCCATACTGTCCAACGCTTGCCTGACCGACTCCATAACCTGAGCAGGGGATCGCGTTGTTATTGTTGTTCTGTCGATTGCGCCTTGGTGAATTGCGATGAGTATCTCCTCTGGGTTTGCAGCGTCGCACATCGTAGTAGAGAGGAACGCTACATGATGACGTCAAGCGTCACATTATATTATGAGTGAATTTCCGGCACAAGTTATTAACTATGGACAGTAAAGACGAAAACAAAGAGGAAGAAACTGGGCATGGGGGGAAAAGAAAGATCATTCTGTATGCAAGGGCAGCGATTACTCGGGGTATGATATATGTAAGTAATAACAGTTGGTGGGGAATCGCTAGTCTAGAGAAAGAAGCACTTATTGCAGAGCGATACCTTCTTTCGACTATCGTTGGAGATCGGCACGTCTTCAGACAAAGATCAACACCAATGAGGCCAATATGAGTCAAGAAACTTACTCTCTGATCGTGTCATACAAGAACTTGTAACTCCTCAAATTGCCTTTGAGCCGTCGTATATCCAAACTGAACGTATCGTTCAACCTATCAATCCTCGTCAGCTCGACCGAAAACCTGACTTCGTCCCCAGCATCATGAGATGGGTCTCCGTACGTCGTCTCCTGAACGACCGACGTGTCGGGAGACAGCGGCAAGTCGTCATCAAGCGGACCAACTGTTGGTGATGCCACCCCGCTCGTAGAAACCTGGGAAGACTGGCGGCGCATCAACAAACCCCGGAGCATCCCTCCAGGAGCCGAGAACGACGACGGAGAAGGCAAGGGAAGTCCCCGTTTATCGACCTATACAGATAGAATTGAGAAAATAAACCATACGGTCGCCCCGAAAAAACATACCCCGTTCGAGGCCGCGCTCCCCATCATCGTGATCGCTGCAATACCCGGGGTAGGAGGGGCACTTGCACCGTTACTCGAGGGAGTCGTAACACCACTCCCAGGGCTGGCGCCTCCAAGCGCCATCGACCCCTTCCGCCTCTTCGCGCGCACACACCTAAACTTATACTCGCTCTCCACATAAATCTCCATCCCCATCCCTTCCAGCACCACCTTCACATGCTTGATCACTTCCGGCGGCGGCTTAGTCGTAATCGTCGACTGATCAACCGCACCATGGTGCGTCCTCAACGCTCCCCACGGGTGTGCCGCCGATTTGGAGCCTGGTGAAGCTGGAGAGTGCGAAGATGAGTTGCCGATGGTGACAGAGTTCCGGAAGCGAGTGACAAGGCTCGGGGTCTGGTTGAATGACGAGTCGGTCGTGGCATGCGACACCGTTCGTTGAGGTCTTGTGGAGACGACAGATTGGGGGGCCCTAGCGGCAGAGGGAGTAGTGACGACCACCTGGATTGGCGGTGACCTGCTGTCCTGACGTTGGGTGGAGTGTAAGTTCGTGTTCGAGGCCGAGGGTTCTTTGCCATGTCCAGCCTGCGTCAGGGTTGGTCCCTGCTCCTTCTCCTCGTCCTCATCGTTACCCACATCCCTGACCTTGCTCTTGGTCCTGAACCACTGCATAACCTTCCTCGCTTTGCTCGTCGACGCATGCATGCCCGCTCCCCCTGCTCCCTCTCCAAGCTCGCCAGTTTCATTGCCAGAAACAAACACAGACAAGTTACCCTCACTTGCCTTGGCTTCACCAGCGCTGGTCGACACCGTTGCCGCAGACGGCGGCGGCGGGCTCTTGAAGGGCAGCTTGTCCTTTGCAACCGGGCTCACAGCGCTCGCGGGCTCCCCAGATGCTTTACTGCTCTTTGTGCCGCGGTTCCGCATCCTAAACGGCTCGACCATAACCGTCAGCGTATTCCTCCTCGACGTCTTCTTGCCATCCTTGGCCTCTTTCTCCTTCTCCTTTTCCTTCTCACCCGCCGGATCCCTGGTTCCAACAGCGGCACTCGACAACACGCTCGACGTACTCTTGGTGGACCCTCCGCTCGCACTCACGTTGGCATCGCTTGGCACACGCATGCTGCGATTGCTGCCGCCATTCGTGACGGGACTGTTCTCCGCCTGAGATCCACCAAATACCTTGCCGAGCCCAATCTTGTCAAGCGACGGCCGGCCCTTTCTGTGCCCCTTACTGCCTTGCTTAGTCTGGTTCGATAACATTTCATCGACACTGCTCGCTGCAGGTGAAGGAGGCGCGAATTTGATCGGCGTGGCAGGAGGACTCGCCGCTTCAATGCTGATATTGGGTGTGCTAAGGCCCGGAGCTGGGCTGGAAAGGGGAACGGGTTGACGTGTTCTGTTTTTACCAGGGGTGCTATGGGGTGAAGGCAAGGTAGATCCTTTGGTTGTGACGCTGTTGATGGCGGGGGAACTGGAAACAGGAACTGGCGATGAAATTCCTTGCTGTGTTAAAGGAGGGTCACGGAAGGAGGACGGTGGAGACACGCTCGTCGACGCAGCTGGGGGAGAGGGTGCAGGAACCAATGGTGAGGGCGGGAGTGGCTTCATGGCGGCAACGTCGATACTTCCCATCGAGATCTTTCTTTCCCTACCACCTGTTTGTGGCAGGGACGCCGCTGCACCACTGTGCTGCTGCTGTTGCATAGCCGAGCCAGACGACAATTGCCCTTGTCCTTGCTTCTCCGTCGAGGACCTGGGTTTCGTATCTTCACTCTTCCTGGAGCGATGAGTCTTTGGTTCGTCGTACTCAACCTGAATCGTATGTCTGAAATCCCCATGGGGCTTGGTCGTCCTAGGCGATTCCGCATTAAGCATCTGCGCCTTTGCTGCAGAAGCCGAAGGCGGTGGACCAAACGGATCGTCGTCCACCCCGAGCCTCGGGCTCCCGTATCCCGGTCCTGGTGCCCGCTTGGCAGAAGATGACGAAGCCACCGGGCCTGGACTGGACATTGATGTCGACAAATCCACGGACGAATCATAAAGATACTCGGGTTGAGCTGAATGACTTCTGGACCCGGGCTCCGTCGCAGCAGCGCGATGGCCACTTCCAGTGGTGATGTAGTGACTTTGGCTCCGCCCGACGGCTGCTGCCTGAGAAGGATGCTGTTGAGAGGCCGCCATAGCAGCAACCTTCATTTGCCTCTGATAAGCCAGACGCTTTTGCTGGTGTTGTTCCATGGCAGCACGTTCCAGCTGGTCGATGCTTCGTCCAAAAGCGAGAGGTACGCCAATAGGTGGCGGAATTCCGTCTTTTGGTGTGGCATACGCCGCTAGCCAAGGGTGACGCATGACAGCCTCCAAGGAGCTGCGGCGGGTGGGATCGGGAACAAGCATCATACCCAGGAGATCGCGGGCTTCGGCTGAGATGTAGTCCGGGAATGACAGAGGTGTGTTGACAATGTACTTGTAGAGAAGATTGATGTTGTCACCATCAGGATTGGCTGGATCGTCGTCGAACGGCAGATAACCAGCAAGCATAGCATAAAGGATGACGCCGCAGCTCCATATGTCGACAGCGCTGCCGACATACAAGCCTTCGCTGATCACGAGTTCGGGAGCTGCGTAACAAGGACTCCCGCAGCTGGTCTGCATTAGGTCATCGGAACGGTGCTCGAAACGATTGGCAAAGCCAAAGTCGGTAATGATAACGTTGCGATGGCGGTCGAGGAGGAGGTTCTCGAGTTTGAGATCGCGGTGGACAATCTTCTTCTGGTGAATGTACCATACGCCAGAAATGAGTTGCGAGAAGAGTTTTGCAGCGTCGCGTTCACGGAGATAGCGGTGGGCGAGGATGTGGTCGAAAAGTTCACCTCCCGAGGCGTACTCGAGAATGATGCCAATGTACTTGTCAGTCTCGATCACGTCGTAGAGGCGTACGATGTTAGGGTGCTTTAGAGTCTAAAAGATGCAAAAACGAAACGGGTGAGGCACGTAACACGTTTTTGTGATGAATGCTTGCTTACCCTCAAAACCTCTATCTCCCGCTCAACTTTCGACATCCGGACTGTATTGTCGATGTTCCCCCGCCTTATGAGCTTCACTGCGACCTCTTCGCCCCATTGGCAATGGAGCCCGAGCTTAACTTTGCCAAACTCGCCTTCTCCGAGGGTCTGCAAGAGTAGGTAAGGGCCAAACTTGGGAATAGTTCGGCGGGGGTGAGCTGCGGCATAGGCCATCGCGGCTGGATGGGAATAGACATCGGTGTAAAGAGTCTGCTCTTCCCTGGAACCCGATGTGGGATGGTGCGATTGCTGGGGAGAGACAACGCTGTGGGATGCGCGTTGCTGGCGACGATGATGGGATGAAGATGGGGGTGGTTGTGAGGAGTGAACGGTAGCCGATACTGGGCGAGCTCCGGACGGGGAGTCCTGGGAGGGGATCTGGAGACTCGAGGAGGAATGCATTGCTGAACGTGCAGCTGCTACCTTGACAAGTGGCAGATGGAGACAAAACCAACCAACGTGCAATATTACATAAATAAAAAATATAACATCACACTATAGTATGACTTATAACAACGCCATGACCGCTCCAATAGCTCCGAGAAACACACCCTCCGCCCTCAGATTACCTGCGTCGTTGCGTGCAGTAGTTGTGGGCATTGGGGTAGGGGTAGTAGGCGGACTCTGGCTCGTGATAGGGGCAGGTTGAGTAATGGTCCCTGCAAGAGTGGTTGCTGGGCTGGTAACGGTACCGGTGGAAAGCACAGAAGAGATCGATGATATGATTGACGACAGCATGCTCGTCCTATTAGGTGTAAAATCGCGAGTACAGAACCTAAAAAACCCTAGACTCTTACCCTGGGATCTCTTCAGTCGTCGAGGTCGCCTGCTTCATCGTTGTCTCCGTGTTCGCAGTGGTTGTCTCCCCGGTCGCAGTGGTAATTTGCCCAATCGCAGTAGCCGTCTGCGTTACGGTGACCTGTCCATTCGCAGCAAGGGCAGTCAACAAGAATGTTCCGGCGGTGTACTGAGCCAATTTCATAGTAACGTGCCTCAAAGCGTCACCTAACATTGACCTCTTTTATAGCTGGTAACAGATGACGGAAGAAACTACGTCAGGACATGACCAATATACAACAGGAAACTAACCGTCTTGCCAATGCTGCGGGCTGCGCCTTTCAAGTTCTCAGTTTGTTGTTTCTCCCTCCATTCAAGTCACAACCTTTCAATGTAGTTACCAGCTGGCATTGAGGGCCCCAGGAGACGAGTGTTTGGCCAGTTTCGCGCCCCCGGAAGCGACTTTTGTCTGTCCTAAAAATGTAGAGTCCCCTTTCTGGTGGCTATGTGGATGACGGGCTATGAATAGAAGTCAAACTCACACCTGCCTCGTCGTGCGATTCCTTCATGTCTATCAGCAGGGCAAAATACGCGACGAAAACAAAAAGGATTCTCTCACCAGAAATATAGTTGGTGATTTCTTCTCGTTTTCACGGTTTTCACCCATAACCCCTACCACACGCACGCACGCAACGCCGATACAGATGCTCACAACGAATGCGCAGCAAATGTCGTAACACCGAGGATTTATGCTCCTGGAGTCTCGTCTGTTGGAGTGGACTTCCGAGGTTGGTAGGCAATGTCTCGCAGGGAACCGTAGTGGTATGTGTTCGCACTAGAATATTCCTCAGCCGCTGCGCGGCACATTTGTTTGGCCCTTCCCTTCTTCTGAGCCTCGGGTGACTAGTGCCTCGTGAGACCTCGGAGAACTTTGCCCGGTCCTGCCATCGTCCTGGTGAGGGGGAAACCTCACCATCATACAGACGTCTTTCGAGGGAGTTACTTGAATTCTGTGTCAAGCATCATGCATCAAGCATCATGGGCGCTGCAAATATGACAATTTCGGGGCCGTCGGTATCAATCTGAGCAGCGAGTCGGTTGGTGTAATCGCCTTACCCCGGCTTACGCAGTACGTGGCGGCGGTTTAAAGAGGATCCCCCTTAATAGGTGGGAAGGCCGTCTCGAAAAATCCCTTTCCATGTCCGAACCATATTGTGCGGTACGTGTCCGAACCGCAAACCGGCCACATCCGAAGGTCCCAGATGTGATCCAGCCTCCAAAAACGCCAATTTTTGCGGCGCTGCCGCGCAAATGCCGTTTTCACATCTCAAAATGATACCACTATTAGATCCCTCCTTCACGAACAATACCATAGCCTCCTGAACCGTCTATGCCCTTCACCTTTATCAAAAAGCTCCTTGAAGCTCTGGTAATCAGTATATCTAGATGGTCCATGGTGTGCTACTATCCAAATCGTGTATCTCTACTTCTAGGTAGGAGGAAGGTTAGCTTTGGCGCGCTGAAGCGCTGATTTATTGTGCTCATGGTGGGCGGCGTCGTGTCCGAACTTTTGATCTGGGCTCCCTGCGGCAGGCCATTTGTCCGAACCGCAAACGGGTCGAGACGGCTTTCCCACCTATTAAGGGGGGTTCCTGTTTAATGTGGTAGCTTTTTTGCTGGCAGGTTTACGTTCCCAGTTATTATGTTCCAGAAGGCTCGAGATGGCCGTTGGCCATCACATTTGCCCGAATGTGCTTAGCAGCAACTTGAATTTCGTCTGTCAACGAAAGTCGTACTAGGCGCGTACCTATTGGCGAGGCACAACATCTTTAGTTGATTGATGCTGGATCAAGCCGATGTGTTACCTTACCCTGTTCAAGTAATCAAACCATTAACAGCCTTTAACGCCTTCCGTACAGGGCTGTAAGCCTGCAAACACATCCACCGTCGAAGACCGCCCACGACGGCCAGGAACGCCATGATAAATTTACAAGGCACATTGGGACGTTCTGCACGACCAGCACAATGGATGCCTCGATATGCTTTGTGCCTTTGCCTTGGGTATAAAGCCTGACGAGAGCAGGCTTTTGATAGCAGTGCGCCAGCCCCCCTCGCTCTTGTAACTTGTTCAATTCGTCCTCACCGACAATCCTCTTGCTCCCCGCATCAATCAGTTCAAAGATGAAGTTTGCCGCTATCCTGGGTGCTGCTGCTGCTGCTGTTTCGGTCGGCGTAACAGGTGTTGGAGCCTCGCCTTTCACAATCACCCTGGACGACGGACAGATCCGCGGCTATCTTGGTTGGGACCTCAGCGCCGGAAACAAGTACGGCGCACCCCAGGCGCCATGGAACTCGGGTGGCAAGCCTGGCTGGTATTTGGGCAACCAGCCCGAGAAGTTCCCTGACTTGCCCTGTCTGAAGCCCGGAGGGGTAAGAGATATTTTTCTTCGTCGTGTCGTGCTGCTCACTGACGCTAACTTATAGCGCATTTGCAAATTCCTCAATTGGCTTCCGTTCCAATGGTTGCACTGCCCCACACCTCCTCCCGCATCGGACGGCTATCAGCAAACCTTTAGCAACCTCACGGGAGCTACACAGGCCGCCGATTACCTGACATATGGGCTGGTCGATACCATCACCGGTGGGTTGCTCTTCATCCTTGCTTTTCCTTGAAACTGACAGGAAGTGCAGACTGCAAGGCCATGTGCAACAGCGTCACTGGATGCAAGTTCATCAACAGTATGAACCTTATCCCCCTTCATAATTCTTGCGTTTACAATAGCCTGCTCGTTAGCTTACCACGACGTGAACGGAAAGGGAGGAAGCACCCAACTCACCTGTTCCTTATTCTCCCTATGCCACGATGCTTCCGACGCCGTTAACAGAGGCGGGCAGAGTCAACCCGATGGTTCTATTGACTATATCACCAATAGCGACGGATTCTGCAAAGCTTGAACTTGAGCCTTTCTTGTCAAGTAAATTTTTGTCTCCTTTTTGGGCTGTAGGTTTTCTTGTCGGTTAGTTAAAACTTTGTGTGTAACTTTTAGTGAAAGTATTGGGGTTTTTGGCAATGGAATTTCCTTCCAAACTACGCCGGCTCGCGCTGAAGGTAAACGTTAAACGCCAACACTTTGCCTATCAATATATGTAAGACTGGTGATGAAATACACTGTCATTGAATTAAAACGTGTCGGTGACATTAGAAGACTGGAGAAACATCGAATGGTATGATATCTAAAGAGGATGATAAGAATTCTTGCAAAGGATACACACCAATCAGAGGCGCAATAGACGTCTGAACCATCCTTTTACAGGCACATTTTTCGTACGTTTTTGAGTTTCTTCTAAAGATTGAGAACTGGTGATACGACGCTTGTACTCAGCAGGAGTCTCGGCAGTCCTGCCATGCTTCCACATCCCACGCTTCGATCTTCTATGTAGTACGGAAGGAAAGTCGGTCATTCAAAAAGAAATATACATGCAGGGACCGGGGAGAAAAATGCGTACTTTGCTTCTGCCTCGAGCCGCAAAAACTCTTCTTTACCCTGTTCTCCATATTCCGCACCAGCCTTAACCTTCGTTGAAAACGCCGTATACAGAGACTGTAGTTTCATGGCATACCTGTTCGTATACAGTCCCCCATCCCGCCCTGAGCATCTCTACTGATAGGTTCTTGCCAGATACCAAAGCTCCAGGGAGTATTCTAGGCGACAACGCAACGTTGGCTACCTGAAGAAGGTCAAAATAAGGGGGGAAACGGTCCGGAGGGGACCTACCACGCGTGAATACTGATCCCGGCGAAGTAGTTGACAATGAACCTTTCTATTCAAGATCGTTTCGCGAAGCCATGCGAGGCTTTCCTCCGCAAAGGGTTGGCCGGGGCGGCCAAAATGAGCGCCCTGACATGCAGTTTTAACATTTTCAAGTTCTTCTGGGCCGTCGCCATGTTGAGGAGAAAATTTTGTACCTCTGGTGCATCTACTCCAGCGATCCGGATATGAAGAGTTTTGTCTTTGAGAGCTGATAGATAGTCCTTCTCAATTTGTGAAGCAGATAATGTGTAGCGGACACACCTTTATTGGTAGAGGGTATACGCCTGAATTTCAGCGGCCAACTCCACCCAATCCCAGGCGTGTGGTATAACCGAAAGTTGTCCCCGTCACCTACACTGTTCGGTCAGTCAGCACCGTTTCAACGGAGGAGACCTTGAGCTCTTACGCAGTGACTACGCCTTTAATCCAGCGTCTCTTTGCAAAGACGTCGGGTGTAATCCAATCGCTGTTCCGCAACCTCTTTCCATAACGAGTGTAGAGGAATATTGCCGACAAGGTCGCGGCGGAACCCAATGTAAACGTCAACGCCAATAGGTGTGGTGGTGGTGGTGGTGGTATTGCCTCCAGCTCTCGTCGCAACCGCGCCAGCCGGTCGTCTTCGCGCGGAGGCGGCGGTGGATTGCTCATGCCAATGTGATTTAGACTTGCAGCTCTTGCCAGATCGGGATGTGCCAGTGTGACTTGTTATCTGATAACAACTTGCCTCAGTGAATGGGTCGTCCTCTCATTCTCTATGCCACCGAAACAGGTAATGCACGAGACGTCGCGGATCGTATAGCACGACAATGTCGGCGTATCGCATGTCAGTGCCGAGTGCTGAGCATGGACGAGTACTCTCCCGTGCGTTTGTCTCGACTGTTGGACACATAGTACAAGTTGCTAAACAAGGTCACAGCCTGAACTCATTTCCGAAGACCTAGTCATCTTTGTTGTTTCAACAACAGGTTCTGGCACAGAACCTCGATCCATGACGGCCTTATGGAGGATGCTTCTGCGCGCTGACCTTCCAAGCGACCTATTTGAGGACCTCCCCTTCGCCGTCTTTGGGTTGGGAGACACAGCGTACGAGAAATTCTGCTGGGCCGCGAAGAAGCTGGGACGACGAATGAACAGTCTTGGGGCTGTGGAAATATGTGAACGCGGCGAAGGCGACGACCAACATCATCTCGGGTAAGTAGCCCCTGCATACTGAGTGTTCCTACCTCTTAAACAAGCCTTCTAGTATAGAATGGGCATTGCAGTCTTGGATGGACAAACTCCTACGAGCCTTGTTACGATTATATCCATTGCCTCCCGCAACAAAGCTGATTTCCGACGAAGAAATACCTCCGGCGCGAGTGTCCATGGAAGAAGCGACGGCCGAAGCATTCAAACGTTGCAGTGACCCTCTCGACGATGAGAAGGAATTTCACACAGCTACTGTCAAAGTCAACAAGCGGATCACGGCAGACGATTGGTACCAAGATGTTCGACACCTTGAATTTGACTTTGCAGATGACATCCAGTAAGTCGAACATGACTCTCGGAAGTGACTGCTGATTTTATGCTCTCTGTCTCAAGATATTCTCCAGGAGATGTTGCTGTCATACATCCAGTCGCATCGGCAAATGAGGTTGAAACATTTCTGACCACCATGAACTGGGGTAATGCTGTGGACAGCCCACTGGAAATAAAACGCACAATGGAAGGTACGTCTTTATTATAATCTTACCTTCTATCCAAGATCTTACCAACATCAGACCAGTCTTTGCCTGACCATCTACCACGCATCTCGACCCTTGGAACCCTCTTCACCCGCTATCTGGACTTCAACGCCGTACCGCGTCGTTCCTTCTTTGAATACCTTCGCTACTTCACCACCGATGAACTTGAACGGGAAAAGATCGGCGAGTTCCTCTCCATCGAGGGTGTGGTGAGACTTTTCGCCTCTCCATTTAACGGGGTTTCCTAAATTTTCCAATTAGGATGAATTATATGACTACTGCTACAAAGTCCGACGGACAATCCAAGAAGTCCTTGCCGACTTCCGTCATGTTCGAATCCCTAAAGAATATATTTTCGACGTTTTCCCGCCCATGCGTCCTCGGCAATTCTCGATTGCTAGCTCCGTCAAGGTATCTTGTCGTATATATCGTCAAGTGACTTATTCAATGGTTCCATTTTCTTTTCTGCAGAAATACCCCAAGCAAATCCAACTATGCGTAGCTATCGTTCGCTATCGCACAAAATTGCGGGTACCAAGACGGGGAGTCTGCACCACCTTCCTTGCCGCCCTATGTCCTGGTTAAAATTCCTGTTCTTGATCGCAATATTCACTGCCTTATGCCGCTATCTCAGGAGATACATTACGCATCAGCATTAAAAAAGGCCTGTTGAAACTGCCTCCGGACCCTCGAATACCTGTGATCTGCGTTGGACCGGGCACTGGAGTGGCCCCGATGAGATCGTTGATCGAAGAACGCATATGCAATGGGTCTTCTCGTGTGTTTTGAATCTTGTTTCCTCTAAAGAAGTAACTTCATAAAATGATAGTGAACACCCTCTATTTTGGATGTCGCTCTGCAACCAAGGATGAGCACTATGGTGCCGAATGGCGTCTGCTATCTTCACAAGGCAATGTATCATTCAGAGTCGCACATTCTCGGGATGGTCCCGAAGGGGTGAAACGGACGTATGTGCACGATCTTATAAGAGAAGACGCGGAGAAAATATGGGACCTCCTCGATAAAGGAGCTTGGGTGTATATTTCCGGGTGAGGTCATCGTTTCCTTTACCATAAAGGCAGTGGAACAGTACTGAGACCGCCACAGGTCCTCGAACAAGATGCCAGCAGGTGTCAAGGATGCGATTAGCTTCGCTGCGGAGAGTCATGGTGGATTTTCAGCGGTTGACGCGAAGAAGTATGTGGAGGGTATGATTAGAGAAGGACGGTTGTTGGAGGAGTGTTGGACTTGAGAATAATAGAGAGCAAACTTAGCGAATCAAAATTAGTGAGGCGACTTAGAGTCGCGGAGTTGGGCATTTTGTTGACTGATGGCCACAGGAATCAGATCAATTAGATCTTTATGTTCACCACAACCAGTGCCAACCACCATAGACAATGGACTCACCCTTGAACTTGAATGGCATCTGCCCTTTCTATCCCTCGATTCTCCTCCCCGCTCTGCCCGCCAACAATGAACCCCCGATTCAAAGCAAGCCCTTCGCTCAACCCACCTGCAACATCAATTCGTATGATGGTCCTGATGATAGACTCCCCCCAATCGTGGGTACCTCTGATGCTTACCTTCCGATTCTACGTCCCACCTTGGAGACACCCATGCCGACCGCCAGTGAATCCTGCGCACAACCCACGTGCAACGTTAAGGCTATCCATGGCGACCTTCCACCAGAGGCGACGCAACAAAACACCCAGTCATTCGCCAGCAACTGGGCCCGCCTGTGGTCTTCGTCCCAGGCTCTGTTCGGTCGGCTGTGCCGTTTCTCAAAGGCGATATCAACTTCTTCGTCTCTCCGCGTAGCATTGATCTATATCACACGGTCACAAAATGGCTTAAATGGCTTGGCGGCATCTACAAAGGATATGGAGGGGCCCTTTGGCTCTACCGGTGGTCGAAGGTGAGAGTCAAGCTAATGGATAGCTCCACACCTTTTTGATTTGCAATCAGGGGACGACGGCTCAATCAACCACTCGAACGTGTACGGGGCAGCGTGTCACCAACGTTCAAATCTTCGTGTGTCCTTATGTTCCCAGTGCCTTCTTCCAGTCGTCGCTCATGCAATTCTGGACACAGGTCGATGGCTCAAAGGTATTCCAACGTGAAGATTATCAAGTTACCAACAGATATGAACGTGGCAACACCAAAGTCACCTACCAAGCAGAAGGTTGGCTCGTCAGCAGCTCTTGCTATCAACTTCTGACGCCTTCTACTTTATGGACATCCGACTCTCGCCCTTATACTCGCACAGTGACCGGAAGCCATAAATTAGGCGGCTCGCCACGCAAACGTTTAAGAAGGAAGCATTAAGTGAAAGAATAATTCTCTATTTTCTTGCCGCAGATCTTTTCCTCATCAATTCTCTGTCGCCTCTGCCCGTGGTTTCGATTCTGAAATGCAATACTCAGCTGCGGCCCTTCCACTCCCCCAATCTGGATGCGTGGGACCCTTCCAAGGTGTCGTTGATATGTCGGCCGGATTCATGCGGGGGTTCGTCGAGTGTGTGTGTGTCGCGGGGGGGTCGTCGGTTGAGATGCGACCTGCACCTTAATGGCCGCCGTCTCGTGCGGATTCCGGTGATCTTGCCACAACCTTCCTTCCTCCTTTGGCCCATCACTGTTGTAACATCGTGTGTGTGTGTTGAGGGGGGTCGTCGGTTGAGACGCGACCTGCACCTTTATGGCCACCGTGTCTTGTGAATTCCAGTGATTCTGCCACGAATATTCCTCCTCCGTTCCATCACGGTTGCGACATTGCGCGTGTGTGTCGAGGGGGGTCGCCGGTTGAGAGGCGACCTGCACCTTTATGGCCACCGTGTGAATTCCAGTGATCCCGTCATACAACATTCATCAACCCCAGCATCGAGGACAGACTATCTCATTGGCCTCCAACTATCGCTTCCCACCAATTTGCGGACCGATCGCGACTCGCATGGGCTCGGCAAAGATAAACCGAATCTGCTTTGAATCCAAGTTGAGATCTCACGAAGACACAAAGACAGGTTTCTACAGCGACAATGCCTTTAGGGAAGGATTAGAAAGGGAAGCGCGCCCCTTTTCTGAACCTTCCCAACAGACAATGCCGCAGGAAACCCTGGGTAAGCCTCTTTTGGTTCACCCACGACATCTGCAATGAACGAAACTGACTTTGCTGACTTCTCATGCAGACGCAGATGCCATACTACAGGCTGGCCCTGTGCAATTGTGTTGTATCCTCGCACACTTACTCTTCAATTCATCAAAGAACTCTTCAAGTCGGGTGGCGCCCATACCATCATCATTTCAATCTTTCTACTCAAGATTTATCGCCCGCATCTTCTCGGCTTCTCGTTTCGGCCCCAGCCTCAGTCTCCTTCCAGCCTCCGTCGTGGTCTGCTTCTGCTTCATCCCGGCCTCTGCCTCCTTTTCTTGATCTGCCTTGCCCCGGCCACAATCTCCACTTGCTGTCTATCATGTCCCTGTGATCTCATCTAATGTAATATTATCATCTTTCATTTGCTTGTATTTTTCGGCAATATATCTCTTTTCGGGCTCGTTTCGTTCTATTAAACCTCAACAACTCTTCAATCCGCTCAGGGTGTTTCCCGCAGAATGAGATCCAGATCAGTAAAGCCAACACTAATCATTTTATGATGAAACCATGACTGCGCGACTCGTCAATGAGCAAGCTGGAAGGTCATTCGAGTGGTCTGTGCCACAAAGGTTTCTCCAGTTGCAAAATATAGCATAGGGATGAATAGTTTGATTCTTAGATAGGTTTGTAGGTTGATGAAGTGCTTAGTCTAGAGTTCAACTAAAGCCTATCACGTTTGTGTCATCCATACTAATGATTCTGATTCGTATCTTGTTTCGACGCAATAGTTAACCTTGTCCAGTAGAACCCTGCATGCTCTCTGGTGGTGTTTCTGGTGGGCTTGGGAGTGCACTCCTGGAACGCCATCCCACCAACCAGAGCACAATCCAGCCATCCCGATGCTCATGCGGAGTTGGTCTCTGCGATTTGTTCGGTGTCGCTCTCGTGTCTGTCGTTCCGAGGTATATTGGAAGACACTGTTGAAACTTTTCCCATCACGTAGATTAGATTAGATTAGATTACATCACGTGACCTTTACATATCTTCATTACATACTTGTTTGGTTGGTACAAACAGTAGTACGGTATATAAGACCAGGAAACTGTCAATATCAACAAGTTGTCTCTTGACTCTTAACCAGCTCCATCGCTCTCACCAGCCTCAACCGCTCTCACTAGCCTTACCCCATCCAAACCATGTAAGTGACCATAGTGGTATTGTAGAGTACTTCCACTATAGCTATGTTGCTCAGTACACCTGTGGCTAGCGCCCAGGTGGAACTTCAACAGGTTATGGGCCCCGGATAGCAGAGGGACTTGGGAAACGCTGGCAACAGCGAGTACCTGCCCACTCTACCCTGGTTGGCAAAGAACCGATCGAAAGATCTAGGTTCTGAGTCTTACTTCTTCACATATGAACCTGGGAACGTCATTACGACAAGTACCTGTCATGAGACGTCCCTAAGGGGATTGACCTAGTACACTCCATGTGGAAACGTTGATCGCACCTTATACGTTTCTGACATACTGTACCATTTTGTTCAATTCGGCAGGCCCTGTGATGCGTGACGGCCCTGCCGAAATTTTGGTTTCGGCAGCCCGCTGAGTTCACCGTGACAACCTTTTTTTTCAGCAGGTTACCCCAGATTTTCAAGAGGTAACTATCCACATGTTGAGGTACGAAATCTAAATATGAAATAGGTACTGAGGTACGTAGATGTAGGCTAAAAGTTTATTCTACTTGGTAGCAACCTTTCGTTGCATTACGCTGTTGTCCTCAGCATTATTCCAAGCGCAATGATGGAAGATAATCAGCTGCCGATAATCCCTCCTGAACTCAAGAAGAGAATCTTACCAGAGCGAGACATGTCCATCTTGGACTTTTTAGATGACAAAGACGATTGGAAGGACGATAGCGTCCACCTTATCGATGGTTGAGCGGTCAAAATGCGGCAGTGCATCCCTATTTGGCTTCGGTGACATCGGACTTCGAGCTTCAAGTGCCAATTTGTAAATACTTCTCTCTTGAAGTTACTACCCACAGAAGCTGAAATACATTAAAATACACTACGGAGAATTTTTTCGCGATTTTTAAATCATTTTTCAACCTTTTTTTTGACTTTCCAAAACAGTTTCGGCACCCAGCTAAAATTGCCGTGACGATCGTGACATTTCAGCGATTTGAAAAGCACCGTGACGCGTGACTGCCGAATTGAACGAAATGGTACAGTATAAAGGGTTTTCCCGTGACCGCTATTCCTAAAAGGAATATGTCATAAGGAATCATTTAATTGTTTTCTTGAATTATATTCATAACACATCACTGATTGGGAACCCTTTCTTAGATTCATCTAAAATGTCTACCTCTCGCTCTGCTCTTGACATCATCACCCCCTTCGACGGTATCGACTACCAGAGCTGGGCCGAAAAGATGAAGTCTTACCTCCTCCATCAAGGAGTCTGGCGCATCGTCTCTGGCGACATCACTCGTCCCGTGATCGCTGACTTCACCACCACGGTCTCCACACCTGGGGCCACTGCTGCTGCTTCCCCTGTGCTGACTACCACGATCGACCAGCCCGGCTTCCGTAAGGAAGAAAAAACCTGGATCAGGGACGACGACGTAGCTCTCGGGGCGATACGCCTGAAGGTCTCTGAGGCGATCAGACGCCACATCAAGGACAGCACCTCGGCACTTGACGCGTGGAAATCGCTGAAAGATAACTACTCCAAGGTATCCCCGGCTGTCATCTTCGGCGACTTCAAGACCGCCGCCACCTTCAAGCTGTCAGGACGCGACCCCGTGCCTGAAATCGAACGCCTGGGGTCTCTTTTCGCTTGGCTCGCCGATTCGAACTTTGTCGTCCCCGATCTGATGCAGGCAATGATCCTCACCAATGCGATTCCCGACGCCTGGTCGTCACTCTCCACCGCCCTTTTCCAGGTCTACGACGCCGACGATTTCACCTACAAAGCCGTCGCCGAGAGCATCATCTCGGAATACAGGCGCAAGTATTCGGTCGGGTCTACTCGTGCATCCAATGAGCAGGCCCGGAAAATTTCCGGGACAAAACGCAAGGGGCAGGACCCCAAATGGGAAAAGCAGCAAAAGCCGAGTACCTCGCAGAACAACGCTGACGAGCAGCCTAACTCGACCGACCATAGTACCGCTTCTGAAAAGAAGAAGGGAAAAGGATGCTGGCGCAATCAGAAGAAAAGCGCCAACACTGCGGACAACGTGTCCGAACATGTGGAGGAAACAGTTGAGTTTGTTGCTCCCGCCATCCACTTCCCCCCTCTTCTGACACCGTCCTTCACAACCATCACTGGGCGCGGAAAAACGATGAGTACCGCCCAGCCAGACTCTCAAAGAATGCAGTCGCTCCTTCAGCGAATGAACCCCCCTCCGTCACAGTACACCGGGCTTCCTTCTGGAAAACCATCCGTGTGGAAAAAGAACGACCATGTCCGCAAACTCGCGCGCGGCATTGGTGCTCGCCCCTCAGGATTGAATCTTCGTATCCTAGATACCATCATCCCTGAAATCGATGAAAGGCCGGCTAAACAGCGTCGCGTAGCCCCGTCGATAGAAGAATCGCTGAAGATGATGGACATAGACCATCAAAGCGAGCGGATGGGGCCGGAACAATTCGAAGATGGGCTGATCGAACTTGACGGTTCGTCACATCCTTCTCTCAAACCTGACCAAATGGGAAACGCTAATAATCACGCACAGACGTTTGAATACATATTAGCTAGTACTGATGCAGATAGTATAGATCTCTTTAGTGATGATCTGTACAAAAAATATATCAAACATTCCGCGTCCTGCACACACTGCAAAGAGAGAGAACGCGCTCAGTGGATCTTAGATTCCGGCGCATCATTACACTTTACCCATGAGTTCAAAGACTTCGCATATTACAGGCCTCTCAAGGCTAAGCGATTTGTCCAAACAGCTGCAAAGGGAAAGAAACTGGAAATTCTCGGAGTTGGGGCCGTTCCAGTACGGCATACCCTAAATGGGGAAACTAAAACCCATCTCCTACGACCGGTATTTTATATTCCGGATATGGACACACGTCTATTGTCCCTAGGCGTCTTCCTTAACCATGGTTACAAAGTTGATGGAATGCGTGGAGAAATTAATATCTCTAAAGGGCTGAACAAAATACAGTTTTCACCTCATTTCATCGGACAAACCATTTACTGGTTAGACACTGAAATACGCTATGACCAAATCCACGCGATCTCTAGCGAAATCACTGTTGAAACCTGGCATAAACGTCTTGGCCACCCAAATGACCAGGCGCTCAATAAAATTCCCACTAGTACCAAAGGAGTACCCAGAACGTTAGTACATGAGAAATCACAGGAAAGCTGCATGGGGTGCCTCAAAGGGAAAATGCCGAATCAGTCATACCCCAATTCAATGACGAGGGCTGTCAAACCCTTCGACCTGATTCATTCAGACCTGAAACAGATATCCACGGCATCGTACCACAAGTACAAATACTTCCTCACGTTTCTGGACGATTTTTCATCTCATGTCTGGGTTGTCTTGCTTAGGAAAAAGTCTGGTGCCATCACGGCACTAAGACAGTTTCTTGCGATGATCCAGAACCAATTTGCCGCTACTCCTAAGAAGTGGCGAGTTGATGGAGGTGGAGAATTTGACGAATACAAAGATGTACTTGCCGATCATGGAATTCTGATCGACGTCACGCTCCCATATCAGCACCAGCAGAATGGTAGAGCAGAAAGGATCAATCGAACACTATGGGAAAAATCTCAGGCATTGCGCTTCAATGCATGCTTACCACCCATGTGGTGGGAATTCTGTTTGGAACACGCAGCATTTCTCTATAACAGAACCCCCATGCAGCGTCTTGAATGGAAAACCCCTTACTTCAGGGTGACCAATGAGATCCCCGACATGTCCAGCGTCAGAGTATTTGGATGTCAAGCATATGTATATATCCCAAAGGAGAAATGTAGGAACACCCTGGAATCAAGATCCCGATTGATGATTTATCTCGGATCGAAACCAGGGGTCAAAGGATACCGCTTCATGGATCCTGAGACCAACACGATTTTCATGGGAGGGAAAGCTATCTTTGATGAAAGCAAGTACCCTAGGTGCCATATCGACCCGTTGCCAGAAAACCACCCAGAAATGGAAAACCCAGAGCCGGCTGATGAGTTTGAGGATCTCATTCCCGGCAGTAATGACGACGACAGTCACAATGAAACACCTCATAACCCACTTCCCATTGAACAGGATCAACCTGAATCAGACACCCGCCAGTGAGCCTGATGACGAACCGCGAGTACCTACTCCGGAACCTGAGCAAGTACCAGATCGACCGATCAGGGAACGACGAGTTTGGAAGATGCCAGGAAGCATCTATGGGGAAGACACTCCAGCGTCTGATCTTGAAAAATTAGATCAAAGACGGAGATTGGGCGGTCAAACAGCATGGATGAATGACCTCCTGATGGAGGCGATATCAGTCCAAGTTGGCATTGTCGACATGTCCCATAAAGACATATACCCTCTTCCAAATAAAGAAGACTGGTATGCGGCTGAACGTAAAGAGCTAGACATGCTCAAATGCCGCGGAGTGATCACAGAGCTAGTACCCCTGCCTGCAGGAAGGAAAGCTCTAAGGAACAAATGGGTTTACAACGAAAAGTCCGACGGCCGCCTGAAAGCACGTCTCGTCGCAAAAGGCTTTTCACAGGTAGAAGGGATCGACTTTGATCAGATCTTCTCACCAGTCGTAAGATATGAAACCGTCCGACTAATACTGGCATTGACAGCCCTTGAAGGGTGGTTCATGACACTTTTGGACGTCTCATCAGCCTTCCTCTATGGAACGCTCCGTGAAGTCATTTACATGCGACAGCCTGAGGGCTACATAGTAAAAGGGAAAGAACACCTCGTGTACCAACTATTCAAAGCTCTATATGGACTTAAGCAGGCCGCATTAGCCTGGTGGAGGGAACTTGATTCCTCCATGAAAAAGCTCGGCTTTGTCCGGCTTCACTCCGATGCGGGAGTGTTCATTCACAAAAGTACCAGCGGGGAAATTGTAATCGCCGTCATCTATGTCGACGACTCTGCTTTTCTCGGCACAAACCGGGAATATACGCTAGAGAAAAAGAAGGCCTTCATGACCACATGGGAATGTAGGGACCTAGGGCACCTTGTGCCTGATGGGGAACCGAAAGAATTTCTCTCTATCCAAATAAGGCAACGCGGGAAATGTATCTTCATCGATCAAGTACCTTACCTTAAGAAAATACTCGAACGAATGGGGATGAGTGAATCTAACGCCACCCATACCCCACTTCCTACGGGCTACAAACCCATGATGTCCGAAGATGAACCCAATGCAGAACTTCGATCAAAGTACCAATCCGTCATCGGATCACTTCTATATCTGATGATTGGAACAAGGCCAGACATATGTTTTGCCGTGATCAAAATGTCGCAATTTTCCGCAAATCCCACCAAACACCATTTAGAAGTGGCTAGGGATATTTGCAGGTATCTGAAGGCGACAAAAAATTATGCAATCATGTATGATGGCGACTCAGGGAAAGGAATTTATGCATTCACAGACTCCGACTGGGCGTCAGATGAAAACACGAGGAGGTCTACCACTGGCTTCTTCATATCACTGGCATCTGGAGCAGTGACATGGGTATCATCGGCGCAAAAGACCATCGCCCTCTCTTCCACAGAAGCAGAGTATATGGCGTTATCAGACTGCAGTCGCGCAGCAACATGGCTGAGAAGCATGCTTGCCAAACTTGGAATGCAGATCGGATCAGTACCAATCTACGGAGATAACAACGGCTCCGTCTTTATCGCATCCAACCCTGTAACTGAGAAGCGATCCAAGCACATTGACGTGCGATTCCACTTCGTCAGAGAAAAAGTCTCTGAAGGGATAATTACGGTCGAATTTATTGAAGGAGTGAACAACCCTGCAGACCTCTTAACTAAGAATCTGGGAAAAATCCTCTTTTCCAAGTTTATCCCTTACTTCAGATTGATAAAAAACTAGGTGAAACAAAGTACCTATATATATATGTGGGAAAAAGTAAGATGTATTTAGAAATATGTACTAAATATGGGGGGGTGTTGAAACTTTTCCCATCATGTAGATTAGATTAGATTAGATTACATCACGTGACCTTTACATATCTTCATTACATACTTGTTTGGTTGGTACAAACAGTAGTACAGTATATAAGACCAGGAAACTGTCAATATCAACAAGTTGTCTCTTGACTCTTAACCAGCTCCATCGCTCTCACCAGCCTCAACCGCTCTCACTAGCCTTACCCCCTCCAAACCATGTAAGTGACCATAGCGGTATCGTAGAGTACTTCCACTATAGCTATGTTGCTCAGTACACCTGTGGCTAGCGCCCAGGTGGAACTTCAACAGACACTGTCTGGGGGATACAAGAAAAAATAAAAACAAGAAAGTCCAGTAAGGCAGATCACGGTCGTCTGTAGGCTGTGGTTGCAATCCAAACATAAGTACAGGTTTTATAGTTGTGCCGAGATACAAACATGCTGATCAGAAGAGAAATGTTGAATAGATTTCCATTGAAATGCTCCATTCTCATTGTTGAAACTTTTCCATCATGTAGATTAGATTAGATTAGATTATATCACGTGACCATTTACATATCTTCGATTACATACTTATTTGGTTGGTACAAACAGTAGTATGGTATATAAGACCAGGAAACTGTCAATATCAACAAGTTGTCTCTTGACTCTTAACCAACTCCATCGCTCTTATCAGCCTCAACCGCTCTCACCAGCCTCACCCTCCCAAACCATGTAAGTGGCTAGAACGGTTAAGTAGAGTACTTCCACACTGTAGCTGTGTTGCTCAGTACGCCTGTGGCTAGCGCCCAGGTGGAACTTCAACAGGTTATGGGCCCCAGATAGCAGAGGGACTTGGGAACGCTGGCAACAGCAAGTACCTGTCCACTCTACCCTGGTTGACAGGAGAACCGATTGCAAGATCTAGGTTCTGAGTCATACTTCTTCACATATGAACCTGGGAACGTCATTACGACAAGTACCTGTCATGAAGCGTCCCTAGAGGGCATTGGCTTAGTACACATCATGTGGAAACATCGATCGTGCCTCATACACTTCTGACATGAAAAAGGGTTTTTTCCACGACCACTATTCCTGAAGGGAATATGTCATGAGAAATCATTTATTTGTTTTCTCTAAATCAAATTCATATAAACACATCACTGATTGGAAAAACTCTTTAGATTCATTAAAATATCTACCTCCCGCTCTGCCCTTGACTCCATCACCGTCTTCGACGGAATCGACTACCAAAGCTGGGCCGAAAAAATGAAATCCTATCTCCTCCATCAAGGAGTCTGGCGCATCGTATCTGGCGACATTGAGCACCCTGACATCGCCGACTTTACGGTCATGGTCTCCACCCCTGCCTCTGCCACTTCTACATCTGCAACCCAACCTCCAGTGATCACCACCACTGTTGACCAACCTAGCTTCCACAAAGAAAGAAAGGTCTGGATCAGGGACGACGACATGGCTCTGGGTTCCATCCGCCTCAAAGTCTCTGAGGCAATCAGGAGGCACATCAAGGACGCCAAGTCCTCAAAAGACGCATGGAAAACATTGAAGGACACATATTCAAAGGTCTCCCCTGCCACCATATTTGGCGATTTCAAAGCCACAGCCTCTTTCAAACTGTCTGGTTGGGATCCTGTGCCGGAAATCGAGCGCCTTGGGTCACTCTTCACTTGCCTTAGCGACTCAAAATTCATTGTGCCTGATCTGATGCAGGCTATGATCTTGGCAAGTGCCATTTCTGATGCTTGGTCGTCTCTCTCCACCGCCCTCTTTCAGGTCTACGATGCCGATGACTTCAGATGGCAGGCTGTCACCGACAGCATCGTTTCAGAGTACAGGCGCAAGTATGCGATAGGGTCTACTCGGGTGTCCAACGAGCAGGCCCGGAAAATCTCCGGGACTAAGCGAAAGGGGCAAGACCCCAAATGGGAAAAGCAGACAGCGCCGAGTACCTCGCAGAACAATGCTGACGAGCAGCCTAACTCGACCAACCCAAGTACCGCTTCTGAAAAGAAGAAGGGAAAGGGACGCTGGCGCAACCAGAAAAAGCGTGCCAACAACGCGGACAACGAGTCCGACCACGCTGAGGAAATGATTGAGTTTATTGCACCAGCCATTGAACAACTCCCTCGTCGATCTGCCCCTTGTCCTCTCCCTCCTCGTCATGCACCTGCCTTTACCACTGTAACAGGCTGTGGGAAAACTTTGAGTACCGCGCAGCCTGAGTTGGAAAGAATGCAATCACTCCTGCAACACATGAACCCGCCTCCTTCTCAGTACACCGGGCTTCCTTCTGGAAAGCCGTCAGTGTGGAAAAAGAATGAGAAGGTGAGAAAACTCGCTTGAGAAATCGGTGCCAGACCCTCTGGGTCAAACCTTTGTATCCTGGATACCATCATTCCAGAAATCGACGAAAGGCCAGCTAAACAGCGTTGAGTTACTCCGCCGATAGACCAATCACTGAGGATGATGGACATCGACCAAGAGCGAATGGGGCCAGATGTTAAGTAGGTGAAACGTCGGAGCTTCGTTGGAGTCCATCAGAGGTCGGATGTAGGACTGAGACCGGAGCGGAACTCCGGAAATGCGGAGGAACGACGAAGGGGAGGGATGTGGCTTCAACATATGTGTTGTGCCGCCGTTTGTTGGATAAGGTGTCCCAATTTCAGGAGGTCGGAGGAGAGGTCGGAGGTGCGGAGGTCCTCGGAAAGATCTCGGTGAGAGACACATTGATGTGGAAATGGTCGGACAACGTCGGAGTTGTGACTCGGACACAGTACTGAGCTCGTCAAAGGGTAACGATGGAGGAAGAGCAGTAGATGAGGATGTCGTCAGCGTATTGTACCATGGCGAGGATCTCTGGCATGAACAGGGAGTAGAGGAGTGAACTTTGTTGATATTCGAACTGAGAAACTACAGATATGGTACGAGCTTAAATACCTAAATGAGATTACTTTACGGAGATGGTCAGAGTAGGTCCGGAGTTGTGGCGTAAGTTGCCAGCGACTGTAACGAACATCGGAGATGTCGGTCAACGGACCATGCGGAAAAGGCGATGCATAAGTAAACAGGAATATGAATATGAAATGCATAAAGGCATGGAGTTATGAATATGAAATGCACAATGGCAATGTGCGGAGATGCGGAGGTAACAGATGTCCGGAATGTCGGAGGAAGATTGGAGTGGATCGGAGATTCGGAGATGGATATAACACCAGACGAGTTTATAGATGAGATTGAACTTGATGGTTCGTCAAAACCTTCTCTCAAACCTTATCAATTGCGGAATGCTAATAATACCTCTCAACAGACATATAATATATTAGCCAGTACCAGTACAGTTTGCATAGATCACTTCAGCAGTGATCTACATAAAAAATATATAAAACATTTTGCCTCCTGTACACATTGTAAGGAAAAAGAACGCGCACAATGGATTTTAGATTCTGGTGCTTCTTTACACTTTACGCATGAATTCAAAGACTTCGCATACTATAGACCTCTCACGGTCAAGCGATTCGTCCAAACTGCTGCTAAAGGAAAGAAACTGGAAATACTCGGAGTTGGGGCCATTCCAGTATGACACACCCTAAATGGGGAAGTTAAAACCCATCTTCTCAGACCGGTATTCTACATCCCAGACATGGACACACGCCTATTGTCCCTAGGCGTCTTCCTTAACCATGGTTACAAAGTAGACGGGACTGGTGGAGAAATCAACATCTCCAAAGGGCTGAACAAAATCCAGTTTTCGCCCCACATCCTTGGTCAGACCATTTACTGGTTAGACACTGAAATACGCTATGATCAGATCCATGTGATCTCGAGTGAAATCACTGTCGAAACATGGCACAAATGTCTTGGTCATCCAAATGATCAAGCACTCAGAAAGATTCCCACCAGTACCAAAGGGGTACCTGAAACATTAGTACGTGAGAAATCACAGGAAAGTTGCACAGGTTGCCTCAAAGGGAAAATGCCGAATCAGTCATATCCCAATTCAATGACAAGGGCAACTAAAACCTTTGATCTGATCCATTCCGATCTCAAACAGATATCCACGGCATCCTACCACAAATATAAATATTTCCTTACATTTTTGGACGACTTTTCATCCCACGTCTGGGTCGTCTTGCTTAGAAAGAAGTCGGATGCCATTACGGCGCTAAGACAATTTCTTGCAATGATCCAGAATCAGTTCGCCGCCACTCCTAAAAAATGGCGAGTTGATGGAGATGGAGAGTTCAATGAATACAAGGATGTGCTTGCCGATCATGGAATTCTGTCACGTAGTGTTTTTCTCAACGTCGGAAAACGTCGGATGAGTCGGAGCGGAGTAGTGGAGGAGTGGATGCGATAAGTGCGACATTGGCAGAAAGGACCTGGCTTCAAGTTGTGCGTTGCGCCCCACTCTTTGACGTGGTCCTCGATTTTGGATTGGCGGATGTCAGATGAGCGGATGAGCAGATGAACGGAGGTGATGGAGAGAATGCTCAAAAGCAAGTAGAGATGGATGCGAATGAGGTGTAATGTATGATATTTGAACTGAGGTTCTACGACAGGTTTGTACACTATTTATAGTAGACTAGAATGATCAGTATTACTATAAGTGATGTGCAGATATTGGAGTTGACCATCGGAACATTCGAGCAGAGAGGAAGGCAGAGAAAGCGAAGGCGAAGGAGCCGGTTGCAGGTGCGGATGCGGATGCGGCGAATGCGGAGGTGAAGAAGGTCCGGCTGCAGGGGGTTTTCAAGGATATGCCTGCGAGTTATGAGCAGGGGAAGGAGGATTGCACCTCCTGCTTGAAAGCAGGGGACTTGTGTTTTTGGCCATCGGAGTGAGTTTTTTCTATTTCTTTATATGCTTTGTTATTAACTTGTTCTTTAGGAATGACAATGCTTTGTCATGCTGGCGGTGCCAGCATTTAAAACAAAGCTGCAGAACGGGAGCGGAAGCGGAGTCGGAGGTGAAGCGGAGGATGACCAAGGGGGTGAGGGTCGGAAAGGCTAAGGTGGCAGGTGGTGCGACGAAGAACGTGAAGGCGGGATCACCCAAGGGAGAGGGGACTGCGGAGGGATTGCGGATAGCCGCAGGGTCAGAGGAGCCGGAGTTCATGCCAGAGGGGTTTGGTCCGCCAGAGGTGGTCATAGGCACGGAGGTGGTGAGAGGGCTTAGGAGCATGATAAGGGAGATGAGGCAGAGTTGAAGGAACTGCGGGAGATCAAGGAGCTTTTGATGGTTATCGCGTGGAGGGAGGATTCGGAGGCTTCGGAGGAGGGATCCAACGAGGATGAGGATGTGGAGGAGTATCATAGGGTATTTTGGAGGAGTTGGCAAAGGAGGTAGAAGAAGAAGAAGAAAAAGAAGAAGAAACAAAGAAGCAGAAGCAGATGGAGGAAGCGGAAGAGGAATCCGGATCGGAGTGGAACGAGGAGACGGAGGGGGTATCTAACAAAAAACAGCGAAAGTAGTTTTTTTTGTTAGTATAAAATATTAATAGATTTTCTTTTCTTCTTGTTACAAGCGTGATAAGGGGCCTGGCTTAGTTGGTTGAGCAGAGTGGAAGTCCACTACCGTATCCGCTGTGTGTTCAAGCTCGGATGCGGGTAACCAAGAAAACTCTTCACTGGTGTCTTCATAACCTAACCAGCAGACGAGGTAAAGGAGTTTGCATCATCGTCTTTTATCAATCTTTGAGTCGATGATTTCTGCAATTTCGTATTCGGTTTCTCCTTCAATCTCGAGTGGAGGCGGAGGAGATTGTATCCGATTTGGAATCTCGTTAGGAGTTGCTGGTTCGAGCATGGATATGTGGAAGACAGGGTGTATAGCACACATAGTGTCGGGTAGACGGAGTGTAAAGGAGTGCGTGCCGGGTTGGGCTATGATTTCAAATGGGCCAGCATATTTGTCGGATAACTTTTGGGTGGGTCGTGTGGTGCGGAAGAACTTGGCTTTAACAAAGACTTCTTGTCCGACGTGGAGCGGAGGAGGCGGAGAATGTCGGACGTCCACAGGGCCTTGATAATGTTGTTGTGCCTCTGCGACAGCAGTCTTTAGTTCTTGATGTAATTCATCTAAGTCGACGATGTATTGTCGAGCTTTATCGGATGCTAGATCACGTTCCGGATGGAGTGTAATGTCGGGATGATAACCTTTGTTGGCGAAGAATGGTGATACACCAGTAGTGGCACTTGGAGTGTTGTTGTAAGCGAACTCCGCAAGCAGAAGCAAAGCGGACCAGTTGTCTTGCTGGTAGTTGCAGAAAATGTGGAGGTATTGTTCGAGTGTCTGGTTGGTGCGTTCGGTTTGACCATCGCCTTTAGGGTGTTATCCAGAAGTGAAGTGAAGTCTCATGTCAAGGGCTTTTGCAAGAGAGCAGAAAAAGCGGGAGACGAATTCAGGTCCGCGATTGGATGTGACATTTTGTGGAACTCTGTGCTTGGAAAAGACGTGAAGCACGAAAAGGTTTGCTAGGTCTTCGGATGTGCAATTAATGGTGGTAGGGATGAAGATGCCTTGTTTAGTGAGGCGGTCTACAATGACCAGAATCACATTGGAGCCAGCGGATGTCGGAAGGGGTTCAATGAAATCCATGGAAATAGAATGCCAGGGACGTTCAGGAATAGGGAGTTGTTTAAGCAGACCGTAGGGTTTATGATGTTGGGGTTTGGCATGCATACAAGTGGTACATGACTTGCAATACTTTTTGACAAAGTCGTGCATTCCAGGCCAAGTGTATTCTCGTTGGATAAGACTAATAGTCTTATTTTGACCAGGGTGTCCAGCGAGGATATGGTTGTGCTTATTGCGGAGGATGCGGAGACGGAGGTCGGATGAGTCGGGAACATAGATACGTCCATTGTGGAGTAGATAACCTGCTTCATTCACGATCCAGCGTGGATTAGGATTGTCGAGGAAAGAGGTGTAAATGGGATCGGTCAGAAGAGCGGAGAGGATATCGGAGCGGAGCTGATCCGTATCCATGATGATTGTGGCACAGAGGACGGGTGTATATAACTCTGTTGCGTGAAGTGAAGTGGTGAGCTGTTCTTGTGTGAAGATGGGTTTGAAGTTGCTTGGGTTGACGGACGAATAGTCGCTATTTCCCTCTTTAGGGTAGACGTCCCATCGTCTACTTAAAAGATCGGGCTTCGTACCTAAATGGCCAGGGCGGAAGCGGATGACGAGATTGAACTGGCAGAGGTATTTGGACCAACGAGCTTGTCGACATGATAAAATCTTGGTAGTAGAAAAGTACTCAAGATTTTTGTGGTCTGTTACGACATTGATCGGAGCAGCGGAGCCTTCAAGGTAGTGACACCAAACCTTGAATGCATTGTGGATCGCTAATAGTTCTTTGTCGTGGGTGTCATAGTTTAACTCGGGAGGTGTAAAGGTGCGGGAGTGGAAAGCAACCGGATGGATTTCATCGTCGGAGGTGTGGATGGAGAGGATCGCACCCAAAGCGTAGTCGGAGGCATCGGTTTCGACGATAATAGGGCTGTTGGGAATCCAATGCGTAAGAACAGGTGCCGTGGTAAAGGCTTTCTTCAAAGTTTTGAAAGATTCGCGAGCGGAGTCGGAGAAGTGCCATTGTGTGTTTTTGCGGGTGAGTTGAGTGAGCGGAACAGTGATTTCGGAGTAGTAAGGAATGAATCGACGATAAAAATTGGCAAAACCTAGGAAAGATTGAATATCTTTGACCTTCCTTGGTTCAGGCCAATCTTGAATAATTTTGACTTTCTTATCCGACATGCGGAGGCCAGTCGGAGAGAGGATAAAGCCAAGGTATTCAACAGTGTCCGTAGAAAACTCGCATTTGTCTGCGTGCACATATAAACCATATTGTCGGAGGTGTCGGAGGACTTCGCGGACATGCTTCCGATGCTCGGAGGGAGAGTCAGAGTAGATGAGGATGTCGTCAAGATATATGGTAACATACTTATCAAGCAGGTCGTGGAAGATGTCATTCATGAAGCGTTGGAAAACGGCTGGGGAGTTGGTGAGTCCAAATGGCATGACAAGCCATTCAAAAGACCCGTAGCGCGTGCGGAAGGCGGTTTTCCATTCATCTCCTTCCGCTATGTGGACAAGGTGATAGGCATGTCAGAGGTCGAGGGCCATATAAACACTGGCTTTTCCAGCAGTCTGGAGAAGGTCGGATATGAGCGGAAGTGGATATCGGTCCTTCTTTGAGATTTTGTTAAGACCATGGAAATCGACGCAAAGACGAAGGGAGCCATCCTTTTTACGAACGAAAAGGACGGGAGCACCGTGCGGAGAGGAAGAGGGTCAGATGAATCCAATGGTGAGGTGTTCATCAATGAATTCATGGAGGGCATTGAGTTCGGTTTGTGAAAGGGAGTAGATCGGACTGAACGGAGGAGCGGAGCCCTCTTCAAGTTCGATCTTGAGGTCGTAGGGACGGTGTGGTGGAAGAGTGTCTGCTTTTCCTTTACTGAAGACATCAGCATAGTCGTGGTATTCCTCGGGTACGTTTGTCAAGTCGGGGGTGTCAGAAGCGGATGCGGAGTGAGCAGAAACGGAGGGAGTCGAAAGGTGAAGTCGAAAGGATTGTGTACCAGGCAATTTGCATGCCCTCATAAATGCAGCTGCGTTAATGAGTGAAATCTGCGGAGGTACGATCAGAGGTTCCGGAGGAGGAAGCGTAGCTGTCCTACCTTGGGAGGAGGTCGATGTCGATGTCGGAAACGGCTCTTTTTGCATCTGTGGACGGAAAGTGATACTGCCCAATACCCAGTCAATCATAGGATTGTGGCGGGTGAGCCAGTTGTATCCAAGAACCACGGAAGAAGCGGAGTCGAGCGGAGTAACATAAAAATCCTGTTCAAAAGATTCACCTGAAGGAAAACATATAGGTATTGTTACAACTTGAGTGATAAACACGTTAGAAGAACCATTGAAAAGCTTTAGTTCTAAAGGCGGAATAGCGGAGGTCGGAAGATCATAAGCAGAGGAAAAGTTATTGTCAATAAAACAGTGGGTAGATCCTGAATCAATAAGTGCTGGGACAGGATCTGAAGAGAAAAAAGAAGATGAGATATTGATATGTAAAGAGTTCGGATCAGAGAGAGCGGACACGTTAAGTCAGATGGGAGCGGAGGCACGGAGAGAGTCAACGCAGTCCTCAGACCATGCTTCATGAGGACCACTGCCTAGTTTTTTGACTCGATCTCCTTACCTTTTTCCTTGGCTTGAGTGCCAACTTGGGCGGCTTTCCCTTTAGCCTTGGAAGCGGAGGAGGTGGACTTGGGACAGTCCTTGACAGCGTGTCCGACGCTACCGCAGAATAAGCAAAGGTTATTATCGAAACGACGTTTGCGTTCTTGATATGTTAGTTTGCCGTCTTTGCCTAATTTACTGGAGAGGGTGGGTTTCAGAGCGGATGTGGAAGCGGAAGCGGTAGCGGGAGCGGAGGGTTTGGTTGATGATGTTTGTGCAGTGGATTGGTTCGGAGCGGATGGCGGGACTGGATGTTGCATCTACGAGAACGATGTTGAAGCATCGCGAAAGGCACAGACGAGGGGGAACGGAGTGTGGAGAGGTCGTGTGGTAATCATGGCCCAGGTAGAGGTGTCAGAGGTGTTGGAATGGAGACTGCACAGACAATGGGGATCTTGTCAGCTTCTGTTGCCCAGTTGAGTGGTTCGGGGGGTTCCATGGTAGAAGTCTGTGTTGACAAATCCTGACAAGGATTGGTGGAGGTCTGGATTGAGACATTGTGCATGGTAATAGGGTTTGTCTGGGTGCCAACATCAAGGGTAGGGGCAAATGGGGAGAGCTCAACTGCTGGGCGAAGTGCAGAAATCTCGGCTACCAGGAAATCCCATCGTTTGTGTTTCCTCATGCCGAGAATCGAAATGGCCTCCTCGTAGTCCTTGTCAAGCATGATTTCGATATCTGTGGTTAAGCCATCGATGCACCCTTGTTCATGTCCCTCGTTTCGTCCTTTTGTAAGAAGATGTGCTTGGAGTTCAGCCACATAGGTCATAAGGAATGGGTGCTGCTTGGCAAGGTCCTCAATGCGTCGTGAGAGCCTGGCTTATGGGTGCTTCAGTACTTTCACTGGTAATTTGAGCCTCACCGGCAGTTTTGATGGTGGGAGTGGGTCGTTGGGCATGATGTACGGCGTGGACTAGGGTAAGGCTGGGGTGGATGTGCGTGGCAACAGCGTGTCGAATGGGGTGTGGAAGGTGGTTGCGGATGGTGTCGAAAGGGAAATGTGAGGGCAGGGGCTAGGGCTCGATGTGGCAACAATATTTCGATGCAAATGTTGGTGGGATCAGCAGAAAGTGTCGGCAGGGGTTCTCATGGGTTCTCTAGTCTCCAAATCTTCTAAATCTTCTATATCTCGCGGGTAGTAGGCTCTACGGGTGGTTCACAGGTTGAAAGGCTGTGCACGAAAACGAAAAACGCGAAAAAAATGTGATGGTGCCATGATGTGGCTGACAGACGTGGTGTCGAGGTGACAGCTGGACCGGTGGGGGTCAAGAGCAGGTGCTCCATGGCAGAAACGGTTGTTCGATGCGAAAAAAGAGCTGGGCACGAAGGGCGCGAAGGCATGTGACGTGGCTCACAAAAAACGCGAATGCGAAAAAGCAAGACCTGAAAAAATGAGTTGTGAGTATGAATCACACTCTCATCACCATGTGGAGAGGTGGGAGCGGTCAGGCAGGCTCGGAGTAGGGCTTGATGAGGGCAGGGCAAGGTCGCGGTATGATCACAAGTGCTGTGTCTACAACAGCTGGAACGTGCTATATAGTCTATGTCACGTGATCGTGTGGAGTCAGGCCAGAGGCCCTACTCCATCATGTACATCGTCGCCACATGATTGCAGCTGACTGACAAATGCCCTGAGCTTTCCAACAATCAAAGCCAGTGACCGATAGCACCTGAAGAGCATCAACATCCTCAGTGAAAGGCTCCACCTCTATACTGGTGTCAACATCGAGCTCTTCATCATATTTATCAAGCAGTGCATCTCCACCATCTTTGCCAGGATCCGCATCTTTGCCAGAATCCGCAATGACATCCTTCGTTGCCACCCCGCCATGAATCTGCACTTTCAATACACGAAGTGCCAGAATTCCCAGTGTCTTCACAAAGTGACATGCCATGGGGTGGACCGTATGCTCAATGCATCTGGTGTTAACTTCATTAGATAGAGCTCACCAGGATGAGTAAGAATAAATGACAAACCTTTCTTGTATCTCCTTTGCTTTTAGGTCCTTCCCTCAGGGATCAAGAGTCTTGCAGACATACCGGGTCGCAACATCGTTGACCGGCACATTATTGCCCACAAGCCAACCAAGCTACAAATTGCTTGTCAGACTGGACCAGTTACACTGATATTGAGAGGTTAATTGCCTTTTTCTCAAACTTGAATTTTTGAGCAACAGCCACTAATTCTTTTCCAATTGTTCCGCCAGTATGTCAACCCCTTGTGTGAGTGAAAGCGAGCAGATGGCTCTTGACGGTCCAGTTGTAAGGATCATTTGGGGGTGAGTAGATGTATTGGATGCTGATAGATGAGTATGGATGGCGCTGTTTTGTTGTCCACCCATCATAGATGACCGAAATCTGAGAGGGCACACTCTGCTTAGGTTAGTGATGAAAGAATCACAAGAAAATGGGAACTCACCTCCACAAGATTTCTGTCAATCACATTGAGCTTTTTGGCTTTCTCTGAGACAGCATTCCCAATGCATGTTTGTTTGGGAATATCACTATCTTTAAGCTTTGGACAGAGGTAAGAACAAAAGTGCCAAAATGATGCACATTCAATGTATCGGAAAGAATAACAGTGTTACACTTTTTCACCCTCTTCCTATGCACCTTCATGCAACCCTTCGACCCTCGATTCCTATCCGACCCCGTTTCACTTAACTCCGATGACCCTGGGACATGTGTCCCCTCTATCAGCGCTATGACTCGGACAATTCCCCTTTTAGCTACATTTTCACTTGTTATCTCTGACTCATGGCCTCAAGGCCTTATCTCTGACTCCTATGCCACAGCCCCTTGAAACATTTATCTAACCAATGGCTTATTTAGCTCCTGCGCAGCATCTACTTATTTATAGCCATAGAATAACATATATAAGACTTGTAACCTTAGAGTAGAGGTCCTCAGCTTGACCTAGGCAATTAACGCTTACCTGTCTTATCTGGAACACTCTCAAACTAAGTGCCTCACAAGGACTTACTCTGCTGAACCGAACCAAGTCGTCCTCTTGAGAAACTCGTTGATTGACCAAGTCGACCTATTGAGGGACTTGTTGTGGAACCAGTTTGAACCCACGTGATCTGATCCTTG
This sequence comes from Entoloma clypeatum, assembly GCA_963565915.1. NCBI lineage: Eukaryota > Fungi > Basidiomycota > Agaricomycetes > Agaricales > Entolomataceae > Entoloma > Entoloma clypeatum. The sequence continues at coordinate 2,076,177 of OY751492.1, forward strand.
GACTTGTTGTTGTAGGCTATCGCCATAACAAAAGGTCAAGCTGATCTACGTTGTCAACCCACTGCAGTTTTAGACGCAAAGATTCCTCCCTGACAATCAATCTTTGGAGTCTCATCCGACTCAGAAGACGAACAGGAGTTCGTTGACGCACCCATTACACCATGACAACTGCCGACACCATACAGAAGAGTAACCTCCTCTTTCGTATCAGTCAACCCCACATCACCCTCTTACCTCTCTCCGAGATGAATTCAACCGCCGCCAGCTGTTGCTGTTGCTGCACTCAGACCAAAGACCCCAGACACCCCAGTTAAACCAGCACCTGTAGAAATGACTTCTCAGGCAAGGGACCCCAGAGAAAGAAATCAAGATCAGCCCGCCGGCGATCTTTAATGGAGACAGAAGAAAACTGTCAGAATTCTTGTTCAATGCGAACTTATATTTGGAAATGAACGATGATGTTTACAACTCCAATAAAAAGAAGATCCTCTTCACTGTCTCATACATGAAAGGAGGAACTGCGGGGCCGTGGAAGGAGTCCTGGTACAGGGACATCACCACTGCCGGAGTTACTGTATATCCAAAATATGCGGACTTTATCGAGAAACTGAGGAAGTCATTTTCCCCGGTTGACAAGGAAGGAGACGCGTTGACCATGATGAAAACGCAGAAGATGGAAGGCATGACAGCTGATGCGTTCATAGAGAAATTCAAACTATGGGTTTCAGAAAGTCTGATCACAGAGGAACGATCTCTCAAAGACTACTTCATGGAGGCGCTACTCCACGCACTCCGAGACAAGATCTTGGGCCTTGATAAGGTCCCAGGAACAATTGATGAATGGTACACCACAGCGTCCAGATTGGACAACCAGTGGAGGAGGGCCAAAGCAGTCTCTCAAAGACTTAGACCCAATGGGGGAAAGAAAAAATTCAAGGTTAATTATAACCCTGCACTTTGAAACATGCACTTCACCCCAGACCCAAACACCATGGACATTGACCGGCTGACCACCGAAGAGAGAGACGACCACTTTAAAAAAGGATTGTGCTTTGTCTGCCATCAGGCAGGACATCGTGCTGATGCACACAAAGGAGGAAAGACCCCAGTTGCGAACAACATGTTCAAAAAAGCTTCCGATGCATATGCCCATATCCGAGGCATTTTCAAGGACTTATCAAATGAGGAACAAGACGCCTTAATCTCCGAGATGGAGAAACAGGGTTTTCAATAAAGCGGCCTGTACTGATGTCAGCTCCTGCTCAGTTTTCAATCTCCTTATCCCCTGTAATTGTAGCCGACATGAATGACAAATCTTTTTCGATCCCCATTTCAATGTCAGGAGAAGGAGAAAGCATTGATGAAAGACTAAAGATAAACGCTCTGATAGACTCAGGAGCAGGAGGAACCTTCCTGGATCAGAAGTTTGCCACAGCCAACCAAATGGAGCTTATTCCGTTACTAAAGCCCATTCACGTGTTCAATGTGGATGGAACAAAGAATAAAGAAGGAACGATCACCCATTGCACATGGAAGAAGATCTGGATTGATGACAAAGAACTCGACATCAGATTCTTGGTCACCAGATTTGGAAAGGAAACCGCCATTTTGGGGTTACCATGGTTGAAACAATACAACCCAAAGATTGATTGGGAAAAAGGAACCTTGGATATTGAAACTATCAGGTTCAAGAAGACCCTAGCAGGAGTCATGAGGAAGAAATCTGATTAGCTCTTGGCGTCAAAAGACAAGAAACCCATTGCAATTGCAGCATGGATGAAAGGAAGACCTAAACAAAGGATCTTTGCAACAATAGAAGAAATTGATGATGAAGAGACCCTTAAACCAAAAAAGGAGGCTCTACTGGCAAATGGACCTATCTTGAAAAAGATAGATGAAGAATCAGACGATGACCTCGACCTATTCAGGACATATGTCACAATGAATGAACCCATTGAGGATATTTGGATCCAAGCCAAAACCTCAATCTCCCGGAAACTCTCACACAATATGGACACCACAGACAAACCAAAGAAAGAACTACCAGAACGATACGGTCAGTATCAGAAGGTGTTTGAGAAAATGGCATCCAAGAGATTACCAGAACACAAACCATGGGACCACGCAATCAACTTGAAACCAGACTTCACCCCGAAAGACTGTAAGGTTTATCCTTTGTCACCGGAAGAACAGACAAAATTGGACGAATTCCTTGATGAGAACCTTCAAAAGGGGTACATCAGACCTTCGAAATCACCAATGGTATCACCCTTTTTCTTCATGGCTAAAAAGGACTCAGATAAACTCAGACCATGTCAGGACTATTGGCGATTGAATGAAGGAACAGTGAAGAACGCATACCCGTTGCCCCTGGTAGGAGATCTACTGGACAAACTAAAAGGTGCAAAGGTCTTTACTAAACTGGACATGCATTGGGGATACAACAATGTACGGATCAAACCTGGCGATGAATGGAAGGCTGCATTCAAGTCGAGGATTGTATGAACCCTTGGTTGCCTTCTTTGGACTGGCAGGCATGCCACCCACCTTTCAGGCGATGATGAACAAAATCTTCAAAGAAGAACTTGAAGAAGGATGGTTGCTCATTTATTTGGACAACATCTTCATATTCTCAGTCAATGATGAAGACAATACCGAACGGATGCTCCACATACTCAGAAAGATGATAGAGAATGACCTCTATCTCAACCTGGAAAAATGCGAATTTGGAGTCAGGCAGTGTGAATACCTTGGACTCATTATCAAAGAAAACGAAATCGTGATGGACCCCGTTAAGTTATAACCATTTATGACTCAAATACAGTAGGTTGAAAGCAAAAGAATAAAGAGAGAGCACATGAAATGCTCACCTTCTAGAAATCGGGACATATTGCCGAATTTCCAATATATTTGCACAGATCAGATGAGCCGGTTGATAGGAGGTAAACAAAAGAGCAATGGATGAGTTGTGAAGAGACCGCAAACATGCAGGACATATGTAGGTCACCAGAATGTTCAATGTTCAATGTTCAACGTTGAAACATTGACAAGCAATGAGAGACTCAAACAAGGCATACCACAAATTCAACAAAGTCAGGTGCTATTGATATTCAAACTCCGCGAAACCTGGTGCCTATTCTCTTAAATTGCCTCCCCCCTCCACAAACACATGAACAACTGCTTGCAACCCAACCCGATACTCCCATTTCTGATGAGAACACCCAGATTGCTATCACCACGCATGTATCCCCCCCTTTATCGCTTTTTCTTATTATTGAATCTGATGATTTTTCGCTTAGATTATCAACAAGTACCTCGACGCACTTGCACGCCCCGTTCAAAATCTCATGGCAAATTTGGCAGGAGGTAAGGGCTTCCAACTGTCCAAATGCAGGCTACTGAACATATATAAAAGCTAGTTGTTCTTTTCCTTGAATGGCGGCAGGACACTCATGGGACGCCAACAAGCAAAACATTGATGCATTCAGCAGGCCAACTCGTCCGATCAAGATGACTCTGTGACATCTGTGGCTGCAAAAACCGGTACCTCCGCTTTCCAATCACATTCAACATCACCCGCCGCTGTGACACAGTGTGAAAGGTTCAACAGGTGACTCAAAGTCCACGAACGGACCAATGAAGAAATCCTTCATGAGTACTACCAACCAGATCTTAAGCCTCATGAACATGCCCTAATGTTTTCGAACCAGAGGCACAGCTCGAAACGTGGTCTTCTGGTGTTTATGAACACTTTCAGTTGCCCACCATTGCCGAGGATGGTGATGCTGTACAATATGTTTTTTGGTGTTGAACGTGGGTTAATTTTCTTTGCATTTTTATCAGCTGTGCTAACAAGTTGGACCTCAAGCCATCCATCTATTACAGTTTCACAAGTGCGCCATGATGAAAGTACCAGCAATCTTGTGTGCCATGTTGATAAGTGCAAGCCGGCCAAGACATCTGAATTGTGATCGATCATGGCGTTTGCACAAGGCTCGACATACAATCCCGCCACACATCAAATGAAAGTTGCTCTATGGGTTGCCCGGCGTCATCGGCCCTTTGCTATCGTCAAAGACGCTGAACTCCTCGACATTTTTCATGATCTCAACAACAAATGTGAAACCCCATCGGCAACGACAGTCTCTCGCGATGTGAAGGAAATTTTTCATATGACTCGCACGAAGGTGGCTTCAAGGCTCCAGGTGAGATTTAGTTTGACTTCTGATCACGACATACATTCTAATATCAATATCATTGTCAGGCTTATCCTGGTCAATTGCACCTCGCCGTTGATGGCTGGACCTCGCCCCAAGTGATTGCATTTATTGGCGCAACTGTTCATTGGATTGAAAACGGCAAGGTGACATCCATAATTTTAGACTTTATTAAGTATGTCTCGCATTGCTTTATGTATCTTTTTTTCCATTAACCATGAAATGTCTTAATTAGAGCAACAAAGGCACATACGGGCGCATATCTTGCCAAGCAAATAGTAGATTGCCTTCAGGAGTACGGAATACATAACAAAGTAAGCTTGACCTGGCTTTTCTACAAATGATGACCATGATACTAATATATAAATATAGATTCTGGCCATCGTTTGTGATAATGCCTCGAACAACAATACTATGATTGAGGAGCTTGTGATACTGCTTCCAAAATTTAAAGGTGATGAGGGTCGCGTGAGATGTTTCACTCACATCTTGAATCTTGTTGTGAAGGTACGATATTAATTATTACTCAGACTATTTTTACAACATTTAATATTGTCGTAAGGCTGTCCTATCCCAATTTAGTCAGAAAACAAAGGCCTCGTCCACCAATGCCGAGGAACAGGAGGATGTGGATCTATTCAATAGTCTTGTAGATGATTCGAGAGATGAAAGTGATAATGAAGGTGACGAAGACAATGTAGGGAAAGACGAAGCTGCTGAAGAATTGGATGATGAACTTGATCCCGCCGTTGATGCAAGCGATGCTGATATGATCCAAAAGGCTATCACGGGAGCTGGTGACCAGGATCCGAGTTGTATTCTGCAACTATCTCGAGAAGACATCAACCTTGGCCGCTTCTCAATCTTCAAGGTTAACTTAATTGCCTCTTTCTTCTCTCAGACTTAACACATGATTTTCATAGCTTTGAACTCTTGCAAACAAGATTGTGAACAGTCCGACAATCAAAGAAGATCTTCGACTGTGTTGTTCGCAAAGCCAGATCACGCCGAACCTCATGATTTGTGATGTTGCAACACAATGGAACAGCACATCAGCTCTCATTGGATGCGTGATTGAACTACGCCCTGCTCTAGACAAGCTCATTATCATGAGGGAACATAACAAGGCTCGGGGCATCAGGCTCAAGAGATTCCAGCTGTCAGATGGGGAATGGGAGTTATTAGTTCAACTTCATCCACTTCTTGACATATGTATGAGTCAAGTCACAACTTTTAGTGTACCACACAATGTTCTCAACTAAATCATCATTTTAACAGTTATTCCTTGATGCTACGAAGGAAATATCACAGGGCCAAGTGCTGCTTGTTCAAGATGTTATACCAATCTTTGATGCTTTGACACATGCCCTCAATGACTTCATCGACAACGATAATCTGAACCTGACCATTCGCGCAGCTGCTCTGCGAGGCTCCTTGATTATGAATAAGTACTATTCACTTACCGATGACTCAATGGTCTTTTGTGTTGTGATGAGTATATTACTTTTTCGTCTCTGATATAATTCTAATATGGCTTTACTCTAGTATTACATCCTGCACACACATTCAACGAGATTATACTTGGCCTGGTGTTTGAGACTTTGTCAAAAAGTACTGCAAATCCTGCACCACTTGCATGCGCTCTAAACCCCAACGCCACAAGTCCTATGGTATGCTGAAGCAACTCCCAGTTCTGAACCTTCCGTGGAACTCCATATCCATGGACTTCATCGAGACACTTCCGACCTCCGGCGGTTTTGACGCAATCCTTGTTATTGTTGACCGAATGACAAAACAAAGCATTTTTGTTCCAACTACGATCCACTGCACCTCTGAAGATCTAGCCACCTTGTTCATCCTGCATGTGTTCTCCAAGCACGGAGTACCGGAACATGTCACCTCCGACCAAGGCCCAGAGTTCGTCTCCCGCTTTTTCCGCTCCCTCGGAAAAGCCCTCAACATGACTCTGCACTTCACCTCTGGCTACCATCCTGAAGGCGACGGTCAAACCGAACATACCAACCAGACCTTGGAACAGTACCTCCGCATCTTCTGCAACTATCAGCAGGACAACTGGTCCGAGCTACTTCCGCTTGCGGAGTTCGCGTACAACAATGCTCCGAGTGCTACGACCGGGATCTCGCCCTTCTTCGCCAATAAAGGTTATCATCCGAACCTCTCCGTCCATCCGGAGCGCGACCTCGCATCCGCCCGTGCCCGACAATTCGTCGTAGACCTGGACGAGCTTCACCAAGAACTCAAATCTACAATCCTAGAAGCTCAACGATGTTATCAAGGCCCCGCCGATCTCCGGCGTGCTCCGCCCCCTCCGCTCGAAGTAGGACAGCAAGCTTTTGTGAAGGCTAAGTTTTTCCGCACTACACGACCCTCCAAAAAGCTGTCTGAAAAGTACCTTGGCCCCTTTGACATCCTTGCCAGGAATGGTACACACTCTTACACCCTCCGACTTCCGGACACCATACGTGGTGTTCACCCCGTTTTCCACATCTCCATGCTGGAGCCATCTGTTCCGAACGACATTCCGAACCGGACAGTAACTCCGCCTCCTCCGATCGATGTTGAAGGAGAAGTGGAATATGAAATCGCCGAAATCCTTGACACCAAACTGGATCGTCGGCGTTCTTGCAAACTGCTCTACCTAGTCCGTTGGCTAGGCTATGAAGGAACTGATGAGGAACAGTCCTGGCTACCCGCCACGGAACTCAAACACGCGACGGACTTAGTCGCGGACTTCCACTCTGCGTATCCGGAGAAACCAGGCCCCTTATCACACCTATAGAACCACGCAAGACTCTCATATTGCAAAAAATAATAAGAAATAATAAAAAGAAACTAAGAGGGGGGAGGGGCTACTGGGTTTTGGCCTTTTTGGCCGGCGGACCCTCATCCTCCGACCCTTCCTCCGACTCCTCCGTTTTTTCCCCTGTTTCTTCCTCCGCTTTCCTCGCCTGCTTTTTCTCCTCCTCCATTTTCTCCTCCTCCATTTTCTCCGCTTGCAGTTCCGCAAGCTCCCCCTCGTCCAACCCCTTGTCCTTCTCCTCGTCCTCTTCCTCATCCTCTTCCGCACTTTTCGCCTCCCCTCCGTCATCCTCTGACTCCGGAGCCGCCGCCTCCAGCAAGAAGTTCCAGTAGGTGAGGTGGTTGTTTAAAATTTGCAGCTGCCGGAGCAGTGCCCAACCGACCCTCGCCGACCACTCCTCTCTCTCCTCCAGAGCCTCCCGGAGCTCCCGGAGCTCCTCCGCGACCCCTGCGCCGCAGCAGCTTTTCGCCCCGCTTGGGCCCGCAACCTCTGCGATGGCCTCCTCCGTTTTTCCCCGTTTCCGCTTCGCCCGTGTCTCGCCGGCCTTCAGGCATACCCGTTTGCTGTCCTTGCACCGCTGGCATGCGGTGCCCTTTCCCTGCCTAAGGAGATTGTCAGTAAGAAAAAGAAAATGGAGAAGTGGGTACTCACAACGCCCACTTGCATTCCACCTTTGCCTGCGCACAGGCCTGACACGCCTCCCCCAGGACCTCCGACCCCTCCGCCCTCTGCTTCCCCATTTTCGTTGTTTTCTTCCGCTCCGCCTCTGCCTTCGCCTCCGCCTCCGCCTTCTTCTTCGCCTCTGCCTCTCTCGCCCTCCTCTCAGCCTCCGCCTTCTTCCTTGCCTCCGCCTCCTCCTTCTCCTTGCGTATCTGCGCCAGATGGCGCAGGAGCTCCTCTTCGGAGTTGTCTAGGTTGGCGCTGGATCAGGTGGGCTGCGTGCTCAAGCCTTGGGGCATGTTGGTGGTAACTGGAAGAAACCCTTGAAGCCACTCATCTCCGTTAAATAACCGAGACCACATGACCTTGTTTATTTTCTCGTGGTCTTCCATGGGTGTCAGACCTAAGAGGGGAATACTGTTATATCCGTCTCCGAATCTCCGATCCACTCCGATAGTCCTCCGACATTCCGGACATCCGTTACCTCCGCATCTCTGCACGTTGCCATCGTGCATTTCATATTCATAACTCCATGCCTTTATGCATTTCATATTCATATTCCCGTTTACTTATGCATCGCCTTTTCTGCATGGTCCACTAACCGACATCTCCGATGTTCGTTACAGTCGCTGGCAACTTACGCCACAACTCCGGACCTACTCCGACCATCTCCGTAAAGTAATCACATTTAGATATTTAAGCTCGTACCATACCTGTTGAAGTTCCACCTGGGCGTTAGCCACAGATGTACTGAGCAACCAGCTACAGTGGAAGTACTCTACATAACCGTTCTAGCCACTTACATGGTTTGGGAGGGGTGAGGCTGGTGAGAGTGGTTGAGGCTGGTAAGAGCGATGGAGCTGGTTAAGAGTCAAGAGACAACTTGTTGATATTGACAGTTTCCTGGTCTTATATACCGTACTACTGTTTGTACCAACCAAACAAGTATGTAATGAAGATATGTAAAGGTCACGTGATGTAATCTAATCTAATCTAATCTATGTGATGGGAAAAGTTTCAACAATGAGAATGGAGCATTTCAATGGAAATCTATTCAACATTTCTCTTCTGATCAGCATGTTTGTATCTCGGCACAACTATAAAACCTGTACTTATGTTTGGATTGCAACCACAGCCTACAGACGACCGTGATCTGCCTTACTGGACTTTCTTGTTTTTATTTTTTCTTGTATCCCCCAGACAGTGTCTGTTGAAGTTCCACCTGGGCGCTAGCCACAGGTGTACTGAGCAACATAGCTATAGTGGAAGTACTCTACGATACCGCTATGGTCACTTACATGGTTTGGAGGGGGTAAGGCTAGTGAGAGCGGTTGAGGCTGGTGAGAGCGATGGAGCTGGTTAAGAGTCAAGAGACAACTTGTTGATATTGACAGTTTCCTGGTCTTATATACTGTACTACTGTTTGTACCAACCAAACAAGTATGTAATGAAGATATGTAAAGGTCACGTGATGTAATCTAATCTAATCTAATCTACATGATGGGAAAAGTTTCAACACCCCCCCATATTTAGTACATATTTCTAAATACATCTTACTTTTTCCCACATATATATATAGGTACTTTGTTTCACCTAGTTTTTTATCAATCTGAAGTAAGGGATAAACTTGGAAAAGAGGATTTTTCCCAGATTCTTAGTTAAGAGGTCTGCAGGGTTGTTCACTCCTTCAATAAATTCGACCGTAATTATCCCTTCAGAGACTTTTTCTCTGACGAAGTGGAATCGCACGTCAATGTGCTTGGATCGCTTCTCAGTTACAGGGTTGGATGCGATAAAGACGGAGCCATTGTTATCTCCGTAGATTGGTACTGATCCGATCTGCATTCCAAGTTTGGCAAGCATGCTTCTCAGCCATGTTGCTGCGCGACTGCAATCTGATAGCGCCATATACTCTGCTTCTGTGGAAGAGAGGGCGATGGTCTTTTGCGCCGATGATACCCATGTTATCGCTCCAGACGCCAGTGATATGAAGAAGCCGGTGGTAGACCTCCTCGTGTTTTCATCTGACGCCCAGTCGGAGTCTGTGAATGCATAGATCCCTTTCCCTGAGTCCCCATCATACATTATTGCATAATTTTTTGTTGCCTTTAAATATCTGCAAATATCCCTAGCCACCTCTAAATGGCGTTTTGTGGGATTTGCGGAAAATTGGGACATTTTGATTACTGCAAAGCAGATGTCAGGCCTCGTTCCAATCATCAGATATAGAAGTGATCCGATGACGGATTGGTACTTGGATCGGAGTTCCGCATTGGGTTCATCTTTGGACGCCATGGGTTTGTAGCCCGTAGGGAGTGGGGTATGGGTGGCGTTAGATTCGCTCATCCCCATGCCTGCCAGAATTTTCTCAAGGTAAGGTACTTGATCAATGAAGATCCTCTTCCCACGTTGCCTTATTTGGATTGAGAGAAATTCCTTTGGTTCCCCATCGGGCACTAGGTGACCTAGGTCCCTGCATTCCCATGTTGTCATGAAGGCCTTCTTCTTTTCTAGCGTATATTCCCGGTTTGTGCCGAGAAAAGCAGAGTCGTCGACATAGATGACGGCGATTACAATTTCCCCGCTGGTACTTTTGTGAATGAACACTCCCGCATCGGAGTGAAGCCGGACAAAGCCGAGCTTTTTCATGGAGGAATCAAGTTCCCTCCACCAGGCTAATGCGGCCTGCTTAAGTCCATATAGAGCTTTGAATAGTTGGTACACGAGGTGTTCTTTCCCTTTTACTATGTAGCCCTCAGGCTGTCGCATGTAAATGACTTCACGGAGCGTTCCATAGAGGAAGGCTGATGAGACGTCCAAAAGAGTCATGAACCACCCTTCAAGGGCTGTCAATGCCAGTATTAATCGGACGGTTTCATATCTTACGACTGGTGAGAAGATCTGATCAAAGTCGATCCCTTCTACCTGTGAGAAGCCTTTTGCGACGAGGCGCGCTTTCAGACGCCCGTCGGACTTTTCGTTGTAAACCCATTTGTTCCTTAGAGCTTTCCTTCCTGCAGGCAGGGGTACTAGCTCTGTGATCACTCCGCGGCATTTGAGCATGTCTAGCTCTTTACGTTCAGCCGCATACCAGTCTTCTTTATTTGGAAGAGGGTATATGTCTTTATGGGACATGTCGACAATGCCAACTTGGACTGATATCGCCTCCATCAGGAGGTCATTCATCCATGCTGTTTGACCGCCCAATCTCCGTCTTTGATCTAATTTTTCAAGATCAGACGCTGGAGTGTCTTCCCCATAGATGCTTCCTGGCATCTTCCGAACTCGTCGTTCCCTGATCGGTCGATCTGGTACTTGCTCGGGTTGTGGAGTGGGTACTCGCGGTTCGTCATCAGGCTCACTGGCAGGCAGTTCGTGGTCTGATTCAGGTTGATCCTGTTCAATGGGAACTGGGATATGAGGTGTTTCGTTGTGACTATCGTCATCGTTGCTGCCAGGAATGAGATCCTCAAACTCATCAGCCGGCTCTGGGTTTTCCATTTCTGGGTGGTTTTCTGGCAACGGGTCAATGTGGCATCTAGGGTACTTGCTTTCATCAAAGATAGCTTTCCCGCCCATGAAAATCGTGTTGGTCTCAGGATCCATGAAGCGGTATCCTTTGACCCCTGGTTTCGATCCGAGATAAATCATCAATCGGGATCTTGATTCCAGGGAGTTCCTACGTTTCTCCTTTGGGATATATACATATGCCTGACATCCGAATACTCTGACACTAGACATGTCGGGGATCTCATTGGTCACCCTGAAGTAAGGGGTTTTCCATTCAAGACGCTGCATGGGGGTTCTGTTGTAGAGAAATGCTGCGTGTTCCAAACAGAATTCCCACCACATGGGCGGTAAGCATGCATCGAAGCGTAATGCCTGAGATTTTTCCCATAGTGTTCGATTGATCCTTTCTGCTCTACCATTCTGTTGGTGCTGATATGGGAGCGTGACATCGATCAGAATTCCATGATCGGCAAGTACATCCTTGTATTCGTCAAATTCTCCACCTCCATCAACCCGCCACTTTTTAGGGGTAGCGGCAAATTGATTCTGGATCATCGCAAGGAATTGTTTCAGCACCGTGATGGCACCTGACTTCTTCCTAAGCAAGACGACCCAGACATGGGATGAAAAATCGTCCAAAAAGGTAAGGAAATATTTGTACTTATGGTACGATGCCGTGGATATCTGCTTCAAATCCAAATGGATCAAATCAAAGGGTTTGACAGCCCTTGTCATTGAGTTGGGATAAGATTGATTCGGCATTTTCCCTTTTAGACACCCCGTGCAGCTTTCCTGTGATTTCTCGCGTACTAACGTTTTGGGTACTCCTTTGGTACTGGTGGGAATCTTATTGAGCGCTTGGTCATTTGGGTGGCCAAGGCGTTTGTGCCAGGTTTCGACAGTGATTTCGCTAGAGATCGCATGGATCTGGTCAAGGCGTATTTCAGTGTCTAACCAATAAATGGTTTGTCCGAGAATGTGAGGCGAGAACTGTATTTTGTTCTGTCCTTTGGAGATGTTGATTTCTCCACGCATTCCGTCTACTTTGTATCCGTGATTAAGGAAGACACCTAGGGACAATAGGCGTGTGTCCATGTCCGGAATGTAGAATACAGGTCGGAGAAGGTGGGTTTTTACTTCCCCATTTAGGGTATGCCGTACTGGAACAGCCCCAACTCTGAGAATTTCTAGTTTCTTTTCCTTTTCAGCTGTTTGGACAAATCGCTTAGCCTTGAGAGGCCTGTAGTACGCGAAGTCCTTGAACTCATGGGTAAAGTGTAACGAGGCACCGGAGTCTAAGATCCATTGTGCGCGTTCTTTCTCCTTACAGTGTGTGCATGACGCAAAGTGCTTTGTATATTTTTTATATAGATCGTTGTCAATGTGATCCATACATTCTGCACTAGTACTAGCTAATATTTTACACGTCTGTAAGGAGGTGTTATTAGCTTTCCTTAATTGGTCAGATTCAGGAGAGGAAGATGACGAACCGTCAAGTTCAATGAGCCCATCTTCGAATTGGTCCGGCCCCATACGCTCGCTCTGATGGTCTATGTCCATCATCCTAAGGGTTTGGTCCAGCGGCGGAGTAACTCGACGCTGCTTGGACGGTCTTTCGTCTTCTTCTGGGATAATCGTATCCAGAATGCGAAGGTTTGACCCTGAGGGGCGAGCACCAATGCCGCGTGCGAGTTTGCGAACATGGTCGTTTTTCTTCCACACGGACGGCTTGCCCGAAGGAAGCCCGGTGTACTGGGATGGAGGCGGGTTCATTCGCTGAAGTAGCGACTGCATCCGCTGAGAGTCTGGCTGTGCAGTACTTGTCGTTTTCCCGCGCCCAGTGACGGTGGTGAAGGACGGTGGCGGAAGAGGAGGGAAGTGGATGGCGGGAGCAACAAACTCAACCGTTTCCTCCACATGTTCGGACGCGTTGTCCGCAGTGTTGGCGCTTTTCTTCTGATTGCGCCAATGTCCCTTTCCCTTCTTCTTCTCGGAAGCGGTACTTGGGTCGGTCGAGTTAGGCTGCTCGTCAGCATCGTTCTGCGAGGTACTCGGCTTTTGCTGCTTTTCCCATTTGGGGTCCTGCCCCTTGCGCTTTGTCCTGGAAATTTTCCGGGCCTGCTCGTTGGACGCCCGAATAGACCCAATTGCATATTTGCGCCTGTACTCCGATATGATGCTGTCGGCGACGGCCTTGTAGGTGAAATCGTCGGCGTCGTAGACCTGGAAAAGGGCGGTGGAGAGTGACGACCAGGCGTCGGGAATTGCATTGGCCAGGATCATTGCCTGCATCAGATCAGGAACGACAAACTTTGAATCGGCGAGCCGGGCGAAAAGAGACCCCAGGCGTTCAATCTCAGGCACGGGGTCGCGTCCAGAGAGCTTGTAGGTGGCGGCGGCCTTGAAGTCGCCGAAGATGACGGCCGGGGATACCTTGGAGTAGTTATCTTTTAGCTCGTTCCATGCGTCAAGTGCCGAGGTGCTATCCTTGATGTGGCGTCTGATCGCCTCAGAGACCTTCAGGCGTATCGCCCCGAGAGCTACGTCGTCGTCCCTGATCCAGGCTTTTTCCTCTTTATGGAAGCCGGGCTGGTCGACCGTGGTAGTCAGTACAGGGGGAGCAGCGGCGGTGGGACCGGGAGTGGAGACCGTAGTAGTGAAGTCGGCGATCACAGGACGAGTGATGTCGCCGGAGACGATGCGCCAGACTCCTTGATGGAGGAGGTAGGACTTCATTTTCTCGGCCCAGCTTTGGTAGTCGATGCCGTCAAAGGCAGTGATGGTGTCCATGGCGGAGCGAGAGGTAGACATTTGTGAATGAATCTAAAAAGGGTTCTCAATCAGTGATGTGTTATGAATATGATTCGAGAAAACAATTGAATGATTCCTTGTGACATATTCCCTTCAGGAATAGTGGTCATGGGAAAACCCTTTATATGTCAGAAACGTATAAGGTGCGATCAACGTTTCCACATGGAGTGTACTATGTCAATCCCCTTAGGGACGCCTCATGACAGGTACTTGTCGTAATGACGTTCCCAGGTTCATATGTGAAGAAGTATGACTCAGAACCTAGATCTTTCGATCGGTTCTTTGCCAACCAGGGTAGAGTGGGCAGGTACTCGCTGTTGCCAGCGTTTCCCAAGTCCCTCTGCTATCCGGGGCCCATAACCTGTTGAAGTTCCACCTGGGCGTTAGCCACAGATGTACTGAGCAACCAGCTACAGTGGAAGTACTCTACATAACCGTTCTAGCCACTTACATGGTTTGGGAGGGGTGAGGCTGGTGAGAGCGGTTGAGGCTGGTAAGAGCGATGGAGCTGGTTAAGAGTCAAGAGACAACTTGTTGATATTGACAGTTTCCTGGTCTTATATACCGTACTACTGTTTGTACCAACCAAACAAGTATGTAATGAAGATATGTAAAGGTCACGTGATGTAATCTAATCTAATCTAATCTACGTGATGGGAAAAGTTTCAACAATACCTGTAGTTCCTCAGTTCGAATATCAACAAAGTTCACTCCTCTACTCCCCGTTCGTGCCAGAGATCCTCGCCGTGGTACAATACGCCGACGACATCCTCATCTACTGCTCTTCCTCCATCGTTACTCTTCGACGAGCTCAGTACTGCGTCCGAGTCACAACTCCGACGTCGTCCAACCATTTCCACGTCAATGTGTCTCTCACAGAGATCTTTCTGAGAACCTCCGCATCTCCGACCTCTCCTCCGACCTCCTGAAATTGGGACACCTTATCCAACAAACGGCGGCGCAACACATACGTTGAAGCCACGTCCCTCCCCTTCATCGTTCCTCCGCATTCCCGGAGTTCCGCTCCGGTCTCAGTTCTACGTCCGACCTCCAATGGACTCCGATGAAGCTCCGACTTTTCACCTACTTAACAAGGTCAGATGTCCTGTGATGCTGCTCAGAAATCTGGATGCTCCCAAGGGACAATGCAATGGGACCCGGTTGAGAATCATGGACATCAGAAGATGGGTATTGAAGTATAGAATCATGAGTGGAGATGAAAGGTTTGCAGGTCAGACGGTGTTCATTCCAAGGATCACACTGGCATCCTCAGATGAGGAGCTTCTTATTCCACTCCATCAACGACAGTTTCCTATCCAACTGGCATTTGCCATGACAATCAACCGAAGTCAAGAACAGTCATTGAGGCATGTAGGATTGGATTTACGTACAGGTGTTTTCTCTCATGGTCAGTTATATGTAGCACTGTCTAGATGTACATCTGGACACAGATTAAAGATATTGCTCAAAGAGCAAGATGGAAACAGAACATTGAATGTAGTATACAAAGAAATACTTGGTGGATTGCAGTTGTAATTTATGATATGAATTGTTGCCAATGGACATCATGATTTCTTACATACAAAACAGGTTATTAAAAAATAGACAATGTCTGTCAGAGACTTAAGATGCCAAGAACAAAATGACTTAGTATGCATGATTTCTTAGATACAAAAGAGATTATTGTCTGTGAGAGACTTAAGTTTCCAACAAAAAAGTGGCTTAGGCTCGTAGTTAGAGTGCCCTGTCGGAGTCTATCTTTAACGGCATCATCGCCTTCATAGTCATCGTTTCCGGTCTTGGTGATGATACAAATTGAGTCTCGACTATCTACATTGTGCCAGCTGTCTCGCCTTCAGGAACATCCTCCCAGCCCCCCGCACCTTGACCAGCCGACGCCACAGAATGCCCGGACTTCACAGAAATTCCAGAATCGCTTTGAAGGGACGGAGTGGATTTATGTTTAGACCTTTGCTCGAAAAGGAGAGAGTAGGCATTCTCAGTTATATAATGCTCAAATTGACACACTAGTTGCTCGACAACTTGACGGCTAAGCCATGCTGGTAGTACCACTGGGAAAACGGTGGAATGGCGGCCGCGGGTGGAATAGTTTCTTGGGTTGTTCGGATCCAAAGTCTTCAAAATCTTCATAAGCTCCCAGCAAGCAGGGCAGCAGAGTTTCGACACCGAAACTTTCTTTCGATCCAACATCTATAGCATACATCCAAATAACTAATTAGTTGGAGAAAGCTAGATAGAACGGGACGCACCTGGATAACCTTGACGAGCTCCTCGTTATCCACCATACCCCTATTGTCCATCCTGATGAGTGCATCAACTAATGCCACCAAGGCAGCTTCGCAATGCACTGTATAATATACCAACTCCTGCAAACCTTCGCCTTCTAACAACTTCTGGAATATGCGGAATATGTGATGTTTTTCGGACAGATCGGCATATTTGATGAATGATGCAAGGGTGTCGTACAATTTGCCCAGAAATTCCTCCGACGCTGAAATCTTCTCATCTTCGTCATCGATTGTAGGGCGGGAGGTCGAGTTGACGATGGTCTCTTTGATGATTGACTTAACTTCATTCCATGAAGGCATACGTAGCGCCTTATCTGGCGCAACGCCCAAAAGCGAGACCTTGATTGCGCTGGATTCAGCGCCGGCCTGTCCCAAACTCCTAGCGAAAGATTCCAAAGTATGCTTGGCCGAGAAGTGTTGAACGAAGAGTTTCATCGAGCCCTGAATCGCAGCGCTATTCGAACCGCCAATGTTGACGAGGATCCCAGAGAGTTCTTGGTCTTCTTCGCCCCGGGAGTATGGGTCAGCATAGGCAGCAGCCTTTCGCAACTTCTTGCCTTGATTGTGTACTAGGGAGCCTCGGGTTTGCCTGAATGGAATTCTCCTTGCAACAGCAAACTTGCTAAACTCCCCCTGAAAATCAGAAAGGGCTATCCGCAGGAGTTCCGTCTTGACCAGGAAATTCATATGGCATTGGAATGCTGTAGAATGCAGGATGGCGGTGAGGAGACGACCACTAGCGAGGACTCCATTAGCGGCTTTGTGGAGAGCCATGATGGCGGGGCTGGTGGTGGCGGGATCGCTAGCAGGAGCCTCAGCAGTGGGTTCGCTGGCAAAACTTCCATCGGGACCAGTAGAATCTTCATTATGACTTTCGGAATCGCTGTCGGAATCGCTGGCTGCTGCTGCTGCTGCTTTAGTCACCGCATTGTGTGCCTTGCGCAGTGATCGAATAGATGCCGCATAGGAGAGAAGACTTCCAACGAGAAGATGGTGAAACTCTAGATGGGTCTTTGAGTTGTATAAGATTGGGGGTGATTGCTGATATGCCGTTCGCAACTCTGGGAACCCTCTCTCATCTGCACCTTCAATCGGGTGGTAGTTGTATATGCGGGGCAATGCTACTTGCTCCACCAACTGAAGATGTCGTGAGAGGCTCCAGTCCGGCGATTCGGTTGTGATTGGAATGCCCGGATTGGGCGCTGCTTCAAGCTTCGCTCGCTCGGCTGATAAGGGCGCATCTTTGATCTTCGTCAGATTATAAATCAAGCCAACAGAGGCCCAATGCCCGATGCGCCGTTCCAGCTTCTGCCAAGAAACCGAGAGAATGTACTCGGTAAACTGTGCGGAATACGAAGCCCGGTCGGGTTCGTTTGCATTCTGGAACCAGTTTACGTACCCGCAAACCGTCGCGATATGGTCCACAAACGATAGTCTAGTTATCATTGAACGGCGTTATGACTCGTCGGTATAGACATGCAATCGAGCTTACTGAGACTCGAAAAGATAAGCAGGCTCCCGAGCCTTGATGTCCTTCCAGTGGTCCTCGCCAGGTGCGAGTAGTACGCATAGATTGGATGGTTGATCCGAGTCCTCCTCTCCCTTCTCTGGATTCGTCAAGTTTAAGACCTGGCCAAACTGCGTGACATCTTTTGATGCCATTGGGTTAAGGGAGTCCACCTGATTGCCTAGGGGCAGGCCGTCGCCGTCGCTCATTGCCGCGAAACTTAGAAAATTGACGGATTCCCCAGTGGGAGTAGCTTCCCTTGCCGACATACTCGCTAGGATCTCATTGTTACGGACAAGGAGAGCAAGTGCCGCATCCTCGGGGGTCCAGGGTTTGGGGGCGTTCGAACGGCTGACCCTCTCAACAAGGACGGCGGAGGTGTTGAGAGACGGATGTTGATGCCTCGCAGTCGTGACCAGGGTGAGGATAAGAGACAGGTCGCTAAACCGTTTGCGAAGTTGGGCATCGTCAAGTTTGGCGTAAACTGGGTCAGGCGTCCAGGGCATAGCTGAAGGATTTTCGCTGTTCAACATCAACACGTATTCTGAGCTTGGAACTATTGGTGACTGTACTTGAAGAGATCGGGTTGAACCGGGGCCCGAGTTGTCATCGTGATTATTGAACAGAACTGTGGTAAGGTAGGGGACTAGCGTTGTGGAAAAAACCCCTTGGGGGTGTAAATTACCGAGTACATGACTAGCTACGACAGAGGCCCAAAGGGGGGTGTTTTTTACCGGTAATTTACCTGTATGTATAATCACGTGACCCCCAAATGAGCGGATTTCTACAGAAAGATGGCGGAAAAATCGTCGTCGTTCTCGTTCTCTACAGCCATCAGTGCCACCACACGGGTGGAAACTTCTCTCATAACCTCCGCCGGGCCATCCTCAGCCAATACACGAGCCAAAATTTTCGAACGGAAGTTGACTATGGAGTCGAACTCGGCCTCGAGGGACTCGTCCCGTTGAGGGTTTGGTGGCACTTTTTCGTCGAGCCACGAATCATCACGGTCTTCCTCGTCGGCGGGGTCAACGGTAGCACCTTGGATGTTCTTGATTTCACTATAATTGATGAGTTTTCCATAGGTTGGACCATTACGTGCCTACAAAGGTATGAGTTCACTTCCTCTTTAAAAATGACGACACTTACTTTCTTCTCAGTTTGATGAAATTGACGAATCTGAGTCATTGCTGTCATGGATGCTATGGACAAGCGAGCACGGAGGGGTGGGGTCAACCAGGTAAATGTCGAAACAGTTCGTTCTTCGGGCATGGAGTTGGCTCGTATCGCAAAGAGCTTGATTGCAAGGGACTATAAACCAAGGTATTAGACCCATATTAATCAAAGATTATAATCATAACTTACCGGAAGTACGAGGGAAAAATCAATGCTGACGAGAGACTTCCAGTAAGCCAGCACGTCGTGGGCTTCAGTGGAAGGGGGTTGGTTGTAAGGGTACTGGCTGGGTGCATACTTCGCGAGCTCTGCAACAAGCTGTTGTTTGAAGGCCTTACCCCTACCTTTCCAGCTCATGAGTTCTGGTTTATGACCATGGTAAATTTCCTTCTCCGCAATCATAACAAGATAGTTGGCGATGTTTGTGAAGACTTTTCTGTGTCGGATACCAGTGAAGTCGATACCTTGGTCTCGTACAGGGTCCCAGATATAGCCAGTATCATCATTCTTGAATCAAGATATGCTAAAGAGTAATAGTGTGAAATTAATGGACATATGTGTTGCAATACTGCCATGTACCAGGATCAAGATAGGTGGCTGTGAGATAAGCACCTGCAGCTGACGACAATCGGCCACCATCTGCGAAGAGCTGTGCATGCCGGTGGTTGAGGATTGCTATGACCTCCTCCCTGACGTCGTTTGGTATCTCATTCTGTTCGTCTCTCAGAGCATGCATCGTCTTTTGAAGGAACACATGCCAATACACAAACACATCACCAGCTGTCGCTTCGTTGGCCTCGAGACAAGTGAGTGCATGAAGAGCAGGTAGTCCGATACTGATGAGCTAATGAAGATTGATTTTGAATAGTGCTGTTTCAATCGACGCATTGTTCACACTGAAAAACTGTGCATGGTCCTTTGACGACATTCAGCTAATTGCATATATGTATCGAAGTGGAAATCCTACCTCCAGGTCAAATTTTCCTCTCGCAGAAACAAGTTTAATTGCCTCTAAATTCCGTTGAACACTCAGACAAGCTAGAATGATGGTTCCGAAGCAAGTCTTTCCAATCGCCTCGAGTCCGCGTCCAATCTTGAGCTCCTTGCGAGCTGCGGTGAGTTCGGCGGCACCAATATGAGACTTGTGGAACTTGGTAACGATTGCGCGAACAGTTGCTATGGTCTACAGATAAAATAAATAGACAGGATGATTGTCAAAAAAAAGCACTCACAGGTTTGAAGAAATCTAACAAGACGACATTTTTCAGAGTGTTGCTGATGTGGTGTACGATGTCTGGAAGGTTGAGTATGGTCGGAACCCTATCGACAATGAGAAGACGGGATAATCTTGTATTTCCGGTACTGTCGGTGACGATGGCGACGAATCAAGAGGCGCCAATGGCATTGATTGTCTATTTGATCATTAAACGATGGTTGGTCAGATGTTGTGGGCGCATGTTTGACTTGTCTTCTTGAAAGTCAGCAATCCACTCGCCCGTGTGCGAATCACTTGTAGCCTCGCGTCCCTCCATGAAATACACCTTCCCCTGCTCTGTTGAAACATGGAGTGTCCAGAAAGCATCGTGATTCTTTGCAGTTCCACCATCGCAGGATATGGTGAGATTCTCTTGTGTTTGCAAATACTTCAACTGCTGATTGTAGACGTGCTCTGCCTCAGCAGGAATTTGCTCAACTTCTAATGTCTCCCGACTTGCTAGACGATATGAAGAATCCATGATGGCAAAGATGTCACGCCACTCAGACTTTGACACAAGGTGCGTCGGCAGCCCGTGGATACAGAATAGCTTGACAATGGCGAGATCCAATAGGGCATGTCGTTTTTTCTTTCCACCTGTCTTCGCCTGCTCATACAGAGAGAGCAGCTTTGATAATCCGTCATTCATCTTGATCTTCTTTACAGTATGGTCCTGTGCTTTGCCATTGTCACCAGCATCCAGAGCGTCCAGTTTTCGTGATACTGAATTTTTCAGGGTAGCCTCACGTGCAAGCATCCGGAGTTCCTGCGATAACTTGAAGCATTTTGTAGCATGGCGAATGGTGTGCTTTGTTCCGCGGTTTACAAAGGTATAGGTGCATGACTGGCCAGCACATCGATGAAGCATTTTTGTTGGCTCTTTTTGGCAGTAACACCTCACCAGAAGAGCGTTGAGAATACTCTTTTCTGGACATCCACCCACTGACCTGCCACTAAGGACTGCGGTGCTGGCTCAGGAGCGTCAACCAGTGGATTATCATCAAAGACCCAGTCGTCTTCCTGGTCAGTGTAATCAGCCTTGGCCTCTTCAGGAGTGGTGTGAGAGGGTACAGGTGCCACCGGGACAATAATGGGAGCAGGAGCTGAGCGCTTTTGGGGGATATTGGATGTACTGGGTGGAGCTGGTGTGTTGGCCGTTGTTGATTTGACATTGGTTGGTTTTAATTTTGGCTTTGCAGCCTGTTTCGCCTTGTGACTAGAGGTTCCAGTACTTGAGTCCTTCTGGACTGGCGCCAACTTTGGAGTGGCAGGTTTGGAGCTGGGGACTACTGGTTGGAATGTGGTGCTGGACGGCAGGAACGGGGTGCCCACAGAAAGATACGATTCCAGAGACCTTGAGTTTGGGATCGTTGATGAAGCTTTGATGGCAAAGGTGGGTTCCTGTTGTGATAATTGTTAGAGTTTGATCTAGAATGAAACAGAAGACACACATTATCCTCAAGAAAGCTGACAACTGCTTTCAAGATATCTACACGCCGCGAGAGGCACTCTCCCCCCGGAACAAGCTCCCTTGCTGCTCCCAAGTAGCACTCAATTGCATTTTGCGAGAGGATTGAAGATGAATGTTTGTCCTTTTGTCGAGTACATGGAATGGTGAGAATTTTGAACTCCTCACCAATATGTTCCATAAGCCACCAGGATATAATAGCAGCCCATTCATCAGGTACAGGAAAGCCGAGAGAGTCGGCATAGCCAACAGTTTTATTGGGTACATCAACAATGATACCGACCCAATGGTTGCCAGCGTTATCCTGGTCAGGTAAAGCAGTGGTCCCTCCACAAATTCGGACCGATAAATTCATTGCTAGCTTTGTATAGGCACCACTTTGAAGAGCTTCGCCAATTTGTCGAACGCAAGTCACGGAGTGGTCCATCTGGTACGAGGACTTAGTGTATCGGAAAACAGACTGCAGCTTATCGACAGTCAACGTATTAATGGCATAGGCTCTAGATCCCATCTTCAAGAGTGTAGCATTCAATACCACACCCATTTGGTCCATATGGGAAGACGCTAACCATTCCTCGGAGCAGTACTTGGCAAGCAATTCGATGTTCGGCAGGCCCATCGACATGGGTAATGTCCCCTTCCATGAAATCCTCCCAAGCAGGTTTTTCGACTCATTCTCCCCCTTCTGACCCTTATTCATGAGCCAGGCTAGGGCCAACGACCAACAGCTCTTTGCAGCAACAAGTTCGTGCACGTTCTTCCAGTAATTGATGACCCAAAATGGGAGCTGCAAATCACCACCAGCTGGCATCACATAATTGAATGACAGGTAAAGCTCGGCAATGACATCATCCTCGATTCCTCTTTGGAGGTAGTCGACATCTTCTAGGGTCAGCATCAGGAATCCAAGAAGTAACATGGCCAATCTGGCATTGACGGTGCTTGGAGCCTCTGTCCATAGTTTTTCCTTGCCTCTGAGGTCGGGTGGGGAATCAGTGGGAGGGGTAGGGAACTGAAGGAGATCAGCGACATTGAGTTGTGCGTCAGGGAGAAGTATAGCAAAAATATCATCCGGAATTGATATCCCCATGACTGGAAGCAAGGGCAGAGAATTGTATTGGACCATCTGTATGTTACATGGAAATTTTATCATGATCATACCATGTGATGTATGATGATATCCTAGGAGGTGGTAATTTACTAGGCACGTGACCATATTTACTGGTAAAAAAGGGGTCCGGTAAAAAACTAGAGGTTTTTTCCACAGCACTATAGGGGACATCCATTCTCCACCAATGTCACATGACACAGTGTGACAATGCCAAATACGGAAAACTCTCTTCAAAATTTTATGATCGCCTAGTCTACTCTCCAAATTCATTGTTCTGAGTCAATCGGCTCCCAAAAGATTCTTTAAAATGGGCCAAAGGTGTCCGATCCAAGGTATGAAGAAGTAATACTGAGAACTGCATGTGGAATATCAAAAATTGTCCTGACGACAATCATTCTCCTCCAAAACACACACACCACACTTGTCAAAATGGGCCAGATGCCCAAACGGACGTGTAAACTCCTTGAGAACTTCAAGGGGGGGGGATTAAGAAGTGTTCTAAGAGGAACAGGGATGATGAGGAAACAGAAAACATAAATGAGATCATCACACTTACTAGACATTGTCTCTGATGCTTCTTCCGTCACTCAGGGAGTATTTGGTGACCCATTGAAGACCCATGATTCAACATTTCGAACACTTGATCTTCATACCTTACACCTAGTGTATAATTTTTAGACTGGCCGCGGTCCGGTTCCGAACCCCGCGAACCCGGTTCGAACCTGGTCTGGGGGCGGGGGAGGCAACGGCCCCAAATGTCGATTCAAGAAACCCAATCTCACTTGCCATGTGTTAATCACATGATTGCATAACATGGCTTGTTGATCATGATCAACAAGCCATCTCCAACTCATCCCTGCCTCCGTCTCCCAGCCACCATATCCTTCCCAGGAGGTCAAGAAAGAGACCCCTCTGCTTCTAGCCCATTCCGGAGCGACATGACGAACATCTGGAGGAAAATTCGAACGTCCACGAAAATTTGGCGCTGAAAAGCGAAAACGCGAATGACTCGATTACGGACGCGATGTATGCTCTACAAGAGGCCTCTACAGGCATGAGACATAATGCCTATGAAGTAGAAGGACTCACGATAGCATCATGAGGCCGTTTTTGAGCAGTATAGGGCTTGAGGGGGAAGGACAACTTTGGACAGCCAGAACATGGCCAAAACCTCGCCGATTCGTCCCAAGTCTTTTTCAATCCCTGTTATACCTCTAATCGAACCCTCCAACGCCTAGAGCACCTACCCCTGCACCGCCGTTCCGACGAAAATAATTTTTTCGCCCACATCGCCGAATTTGGCCAATTTCGACTATAACTTTTGAACGCCGTTGCCCGGAACCATAAACCTATATATCTACAGAAAGCTCTCGACGAGCTCTTTCGGTTGGACCTAACGCCCACGAAATCCGTCGAGTGTACGCCCAGAAAATTGCGAAACATCGGCCAGCAGGGCAACACACCATTTCCCCACGAGCACAGCCACCATTCGAAACTTCGACCAACAGCCACCACTTCTACGAGAGAAAGTCCGCACAAGGCAAATGTGGGGGCCCGCGCCCGGCGTGGTGGAGGGGGGGATACATAACAAGGTATATTACGATATTTTGAATGCACTGGCACAAAATGCTTTTTTTCGTGCCGAACCTACGTTCGAACCCGAACCTGAACCTCGCGACCCCGAACCTTGTGTTCAGGTTCGTGTTCGACCCCCACCCGCACTGAACCTTGAGGTTCATGTTCAGGTTCAGGCCGAATGAGGTCGAACCCGAACCGAACCGAACCCCGGCCAGTCTAATAATTTTGATATTCACATTGTAAATATCCATATTTCTTCACTATATTTTAGATCTAGAAGCTTTACCATTATTTAAATCGATTGTTGGGATGTGATTTTGCCCTAAATGACCGAAGTTTGTGATATCTGTCAATTGATGAAAAGCCACGACCATCGCGCCCGTTTTGGCGCAAACATAACGCAGGTGTCACAGTCATGTGACATTGGTGGAGAATGGATGTCCCCTACCTTATAAGGTGTGTTTCGCTAAGGCCAATGGATATAGCAGGGAAAAGATTAATGAATCTCAGGAGAATGAGTACTGAGTAGTGAGTTTCAGATAATAGAGACAAGTATATGGTGGGTTTACTAGGGGGGGCTTTGGCATGGACTTCAAATTCCGGCAAAACTGGGAAATCACGTGGATCACGTGATCTGAACGCGTCGTCCTGGAAAGGAAAGGAAAACAAACCGAAATCAAAGCCAAAGTCCAGAGCGCTAGGGAACCAGATCCGGAAAGTCCAGAAGTCCAAATCTGGAAACACCAAGCACTGAAGGGATGGTGGGCGGGTCGAAAAAGGACAGAGGAATTTTAGGAACTCAACGGCCGAGGTTATGAGGCACGATGAGCATGCGCAAAGGTTTTTTGCGTGCACACACAATGAGAAAATGTTTACATCTATTAGGATGACAAGCTAACGGGATGTGCATGCAGGAGAAATGTGAAATTGGCCGTGGGTCGCTGTACATCTTATCGCGGATTTATGTATGACTCACAACTTTCTAGTCGTGTCGCTGTTGCTGTTTTTGTTTGCACCGTTTTCGTCTCCACCTGCTATGTGACATCTTGGCATATGTCAGGTGAGACAGCTATGCTGTCCGGTGAGTTCCTCTCCTCCCTGGGCAATCATGGGCTCATTCTGACTGCTCACAAAGCGCCATACATGGCTCCATTGAGATAACGGGTGTGTGTCTGCTCGTTCTCCTGCTATGTGACATCTTGACATATGTCAGGAGAGATTTGTATGCTGCTTGACGAGTTTCTCTTCTCCCTGGGCAATCATGGGCTCATTCTGACTGCTCATAAAGCGCCGTACATGGCTCCATTCGGATAATGGAGGTGCGTCCGCTCGTTCTCCTGCTATGTGACATTTTGACATATGTCAGGAGAGATTTGTATGCTGCTTGACGAGTTCCTCTACTTTCTGGGAAATTACAGCATCATTCTAACTGCTCACAAATCGCCATACATTCCCCAGTTCCCACTCATCCGGCATATGTCGAATGGTCTCCGCAATTTACGGATCTCCCTCACCCCACAATGGTTTACATGAGGTTTCGGCTCCCAACGGCAGCCAAGGTGGTTGGATTTGTAGCATTCTGCCTTTAGCAAACATCCGACAGAGTGTTCACCATGCTCATTAGCCTACTGCTACTTTCCATGGGAGCTAGGCTAATTCAGTGTACAGTAATGACCCCAGAAGGACCTGCAAATACGACGCATCAAGGGCCGTTTGTTCACGAGGAAATGAAATGATGTACGTGCCTGAAAAGCCATTAGAATGCCCAGGAAGACTGTTTTCTAGCATCCCTTCATTTCATCCACCTCAAGAAACATGATATGGCATTGCGCCCAGTCAAGTGTTGGCAGATGATGATTCAGTGAAATGCAACGAAGACAAACAGTTTACAGACTCAACGAAATCACACTCTGCAACCAATACCATTGATGACCTGCGATCAACTTGAATTCCATCGACAACCCACAACTAATCCCATCGACAACATATGGGGAATCTGCAGATGTGTTGGCATACTTGAGAAAGCTTGGTGCAGAAGTGGTGTGTTTCTCTTCGGTCTTTGTGTGCATGTTTTGAATTTATGAAATGAAATAGGTGGCAAGCAACCTTGCACGATACAGTCGAGCCATGTTCCGTAAGAAACTACTCAGCTGCTGATCGACTTGTGCACAAGCACGAGCCCATAAACATCTGACGCCAAAGAAGAAGCTACACCTTTGGGGTCTAGCTTGAGACCAGCTGGGGGGCCCTGCCACGTTGCCTATCCCGCACTCAACCGCAACCCCAGTGTCCTACCGCCTGTCATCACGCCCCCTTCACAGGCTGCCGCCATTCCTGCGCCATCTGTCCCGACCATCAGACCAGTCTCCGTCCTTGATCCACGTACTTCACGGCCAACAACACCTCCAGCACCCTACGCTGCCACAGCCTCCCCTAACTGTTTCGGTCGGATAGAGGAATAGCACCAGGTCGGGTTGGGTTGTGTTGGAGGATGAGTCTGTTATGCTTAACAAACCGTTCCAAGGTTCGGGCAGAGTATGCAGGAAAGTGGAAAGGCGAAGAGTAAAGTGATTGCTAAATCTAAGGAATCTACTATAGTACAAGAGGTTTATATAGGTACTGACTATAGGCGGTAGCAGATGAGTCAGTACTGCGGAAGGCAGTGCGCATGAGTAAGGCGACTGCGGAAGGCTATGTACAGTGAGTAAGCTGACTGCGGAAAGCGAGTCAGCACGGGAGCAAAGTATACTAAAGGGGATGATGAAGTAATGTAATGAGTCAGACTGGGAATCGAAGGTTGCAAAAGTAGACATTGGACATAGTGAGTTCGTAAAAGGGCGCCGAGTCGGGCCGATAAGTAAAAGATATGACATGGTCCTCATACCGTAGAGTCCATAACATGTTCCCCTCTCCAAGCTCTGTGTCCTCACAGAGTCACTGTCCCCATCCCTCGTTGTTGCCGGGATCGGACCAGTTCAGACTTTCCTTGAGGCTCCAATCATATATCAACTCCTCGTTGATGGCTACAGCGAGTTCAAGGCCTTTGATGGCCAGCCGAATGCATCGATTTTCGATGACGAGGGTGCTGGTGTAATTCCCGAGAACCTGTTTCTCTTCGGGAGTCGGGGCGACAGGGAGATTGGACAGCGAGTGGAGCCGGATATGCATCTGGCGATGGAGGAGGTCGGCAAGGGAAGTTTCGAGAGTGTGGATTTGGTCTCTCATGGAGAGTGCTTCGTTCATGAGGGCGGCAATGGCGGGGTTGATGTCGGTGGTGGAGGTGGAGGTGACGATGGTGTTTGACATGGCGGTGAGGATGGTTGAGAGGTAAAAGAAGAATGGGGTGGCTATATTGGGCAGGGAGAAGACTAGAGCGGAGAACTCGGTGTGTGGTTGACTGATGAGGTCGATGCTGCCATGGGTTTTGAGAACTCATCTTTTATCGTGGACGAGACGGGTTCTGCCGATGGAAATCACGGATCAAATCTTGAGCGTTCTGAACATTAGCTCGAGGTTCCCATGTGTTTTCTTCTGGACCATATCCTTCCCACTGGACGAGGTACTGGATCTTTCCACGGAACTTTCGAGAGTCTAGGATCATAGACACATGGTACTCTTCTCGTCCTTCGACGATGATCGGATCAGGGGCTGGTTTCTTTTTCTGGATGGCGTACTTCGGAGTTTCATATGGTGACAACAGGGTCTCGTTGAACACAGGGTGAATCATCTTCCAAGTCTTCGGAAGATCAAGGTACGCACTAGCTCCTTTCTTCTCTAGGACTTTGAATGGTCCATGTCGGAGTGCATCAAGTTTCTTTGAGGGGTGATCGGTCCTGCATAGGTGATCCCATTCTCCTGTTGATACCAATGAGGATTCTTTTTTAGGCCCTGCGCTACTTCTGTCTCCATGCGGTTCGAAGCCTTGATGCGTGCAATCCATGGGTTTTCGATGGTTGTGATGTTTCCAATTTTGATGGAATCAGATGTCTCACCCCCTTCAAAGAATTGTTCCTCCGTGAACATCTCCATTTGTACCACATCTTCTGATTCCAACCGTTTCAAGAATAGTCCCTCCTTGAGCATTTGGTCACTGTCCTGTGGTTTGAGTTCCACTTCATACCAGGGTAAGCGTGACAGGATGTCCGCTTTCGCATTGGTCTTGCTGGGCACATGTCGTAATTCGAAGTCATAGTCTTGTAACTTCATTTTCCAGCGTCGCTGTCATTGATTTAGGTCCTGAGGACGACGGAAATATTCCAGGTTCTTGTGATCGGTCAAGATCTCGAAATGTTCCCTGGCTTCAAGCAGATAGTGTCTCCAATCTTTCAATGCTTCCATGACTGCCAGGAGTTCCTTGTCGTATATCTCGTAATTCTGTTTGGCCGCGGACATGGTCTGCGACAAGAATGCGATGGGGTGCCATTTGTCATCTTGCTTCTGAGAGAGTACTGCTCCAATTGCATAGCCCGATGCATCAGTTTCAACCCTGAACTGTCCCTCTGGTTTTGGTAATGCCAAGACTGGTGCCGATGTAATTGCCCATATGAGACCTTCAAAAGCTTGCTGCTCTGTTGGTCCCCAAGTAAATGCTGTACTGCCTGTGAGCGCGGTGAGAGGTTTTGCGATGTTTGAGTACCCTTCAATAAAACGTCGATAGAAGTTAGCAAATCCAAAACTTCCTTTTTTGATGTGGGTGCTCGCCAGTTTCGAATTGTATCCACCTTCTCAGTTTCCATCTCAACACGTCCCTCACCAACCACATATCCCAATATAGGACATTTTGTTACTTCCCATAAACACTTCTTCTCCTTTAGGAACAAATCATTGTCCGATAGGATCTGTAGGATTTCTTCAGTGTTTCGCGCGAGTTCTTCCTTGGTTTTACCGATAACCACGATGTCATCCATGTAGATCATGCAGATACGTCGGCGGATCTGGTCCCAGAATAGACTAGCCATCATTCGAGAGAACGTTCCCGGGGAGTTGCAAAGACCAAAAAACATGACCAATGGTTCGAACAATCCTCAACTGGTGAGGAAGGTGGCCTTCCATTCATTGCCCTCCTTGTTCTGTTTGCGTACTATTCTGGGATGGATGCACGTGCGTTCACATCCGCTGTCAACCTCAGGTCGGATAACCTTTGGCCCTCGTCGTGTCCTGAGCTGAGCTAACAGCCTGATCTCTCGTATTTTCGGAGGTTTATCTCCCTTCACAATCTTAGTCGACGCAGTGGCTCGCTTGGCAGGGATGACATAGGTTCTATTGTCTGCAGTCATACAAGGCAAGCAAGTCCGTTTAATAGATAAGGGTCGCGACTTAGCATCGTTCAATCGGACCCTTCGGGAAAATCCTTCTCGTCGGCTTCTAAGATTGTGGTTTCATCATTCTCGGCATCTTTCTCGGCCACCTTCCTAACCCTTCCAGAGTTCTTCTTCGGCTTGCGGCAGTTGCGCGTGATATGGCCTTCTTGGTCACAGTTGAAACACTTGCGACCATCTTTCTTCTTTGGAGTGCTACAGTCTTTAGCCAGATGACCGAAGCGTTGACAGTTGTAGCAATGGGCTACTCCTGCTTTGTCGATTTCCATGGCTTTGCCCTGACCACCATAAGTGGTACCCGATCCGGTGCGCATGTCGCCGCCACCTCGGATGACCAGTGCGTGTCCTTCCATCTGTCGTCCCTTGTTTCGGATCTCCTTTGCGTAATCGGTGTATGTCTTGCCATTGCTAGCCACTTGTTCAGAGATTTTGCGGTTGACGTTCTTCTCTAGGATGTTTCGTAAGAGGGTGCCAAGTCGGGCTGATAAGTAAAAGATATGACGTGGTCCTCATACCGTAGAGTCCGTAACAGAGTCGACGGCGGGGCTGTAATTTCACATCACACCGTGGTATATTGTTCATGATATTCCGCCTATGTACTTAACTTTTATGTGGCAGGCATCATACTGGGCTAATTATTTTAACGTCTCGAGTTGGCAAGTCTGAGGGAGTGCATTGCAACTATGTCACAAGTTTGTTAATGCGCGGAGCATCTGGCAGCTGCGAGGCTCCCGATGTGAGTCACACTGAAAGACTTTCCGTATGAGTACGAGTGTAAGATACCTTGCGAATGACATAACTTGACTGTAGGTGGCTCATGGTCTGGACGAACTGTTGCATCACGTTATCATGCAGGTTGTAAGGTATATCTGCTTGCTCCGAACAAACAGAAGGAACTTGACGCATTTTTGGAGGAAAACCTTGCAACTGGTCGGATTCGCCCTTCCAAGTCTCCAATGGCATCTCCGGTATTCTACATCAAGAAGAAGGATGGCTCGCTTCGTCTTGTACAAGACTACCAGTCACTCAATTCCAAAACTATCAAAAACAAGTATCCGCTTCCGCTCATATCTGAACTGATCAATAAACTTCAATGCGCTCAATACTTCACCAAGCTCGACATCCGCTGGGGCTACAACAATGTGCGGATAAAACCCGGAGACAAGTGGAAGGCCGCTTTTCAAACCAATCGCAGACTCTATGAACCATTGGTGATGTTCTTCGGCCTCACTAATAGTCCATCCACATTCCAGACTATGATCTTTCAGGACCTTATCACTGAAGGTGTAGTCTGTGTTTACCTCGACGACATACTCATCTTCACAGAGACCCTTGCGGAGCATCGGAGAGTCACACGGATCATACTGGAACGACTTTGTGAACACAAACTCTATCTAAAACCAGAGAAATGCGAGTTTGAACAAACATGCATTGAATACCTAGGCCTTATTATTGAACAAGGACATGTAGAGATGGATCCGGTGAAGGTAGCGGGGGTCGCGGAGTGGCCTGCGCCAACAAATGTCCGAGAAGTACAGTCCTTTCTGGGATTCACTAACTTCTATCGCCGTTTTATTGAAGGGCTTTTGGACATTGCGCGCCCTCTTTTCGAGCTCACGAAGAAAGGGCACCTCTGGTCTTGGAGGGAGGGAGAAGTGTCCGCATTTGCGGAGTTGAAGCGGAGGATTACATCCGCTCCGATCCTGGTCCTAGCTGATCATGGAAAGGAGTGGCGGATAGAAGTGGATAGCTCGGACTTTGCAACCGGAGCAGTACTGTCCCAACCAACAGAGGACGGTAAGTGGCACCCTGTCGCATTCTATTCCAAAAGCCTAAGTCCGGTGGAACGCAACTACGAGATCTACAACAAGGAGATGTTGGCGGTGGTCCGCGCATTGGAGGAGTGGAGGCACTTCCTTGAAGGAGCGGAGAAGAGAGTGGAGATTTGGACGGACCACAAAAATCTTGAGTATTTCATGACAGCTCAAAAACTAAATTGACGACAGGCTAGATGGTCCTTATACCTCGCTCGTTTCGATTTCAAAATGCACCATCGACCTGGCAAGTCAATGGGCAAGTCCGACGCTTTGTCCCGACAAGCGGACCACGGAGACGGATCGCAGGACAATGAAAACATCATCCTTCTTCAATCAGAATTGTTTGCAGTGCGAGCAATGCGTGGGGTAACTGTTCAAGGGGAAGAACACGACATCCTCTGCCAGGTCTGACAGGGAATCCAAGAGGGGTTACTGGAGGATAGTGTGGCAGAGGTTGTCAAATCCCTTCCGACTGTCAGAGCGGGGTCTGTCCATAGTGTGGAGTGGAGGCAAGCGGAAGGTTTGCTCTACTTCAGGGATCGTATCTATGTTCCTAACAATCCCCAACTGCATCATCGGATCCTCACACAACACCATGACACTCCAGTGGCCGGACATCCTGGATGGTGGAAAACCTTGGAACTGGTGTCGCGCAATTACTGGTGGCCACACATGTCTCGTTTAATAGGTCAATATTGCAAGACATGTGACCCATGCCTCCGCACCAAGGTCCGACGCACTCCGCCCTCCAGAGAGCTCAATCCGCTACCGGTCCCCACGGAGCAATGGCAAGTAACCAGTGTTGACTTCATTACTGAACTACCAGAAGCCCACGGCTACAATGCTATCATGGTCGTAGTGGACTCAGTAGGGAAGCGGGGACACTTCATCCCGACGCACTCCGACATCTCCGCACTCGGGACTGCACGCTCCTATGTTCAAAATGTCTGGAAACTCCACGGACTACCGGAGGCCATTGTCTCCAACCGAGGACCACAGTTTGTCGCCAAGTTCACGCGCGAACTATACAGGCTGCTTAACATTAAGGTTGCTGCCTCGACAGCCTACCATCCGCAGTCGGACAGACAGACGGAGCGGGTCAATCAAGGATTGGAATGATATCTTCGCCTATTCGTCAATGAACATCAAGACGATTGGGACGAATGGCTTCCGATGGCTGAATTTGCATACAACAACCATGTTCATGCATCGACACGTCAAACTCCATTCTACATTGACACTGGCCGCCATCCGCGCATGGGATTCGAACCTTGCGAGAAGCGGACAGAGATCGAGGCAGTAGCGGATTTCAGCCAGCAGATGAAGTCCGCTCTAGAGGAGGCTCGCGCAGCACTGACAAAGGCAAAAGATGACATGGCGCGATACTACAACCAGCATTGGAGCACCACTCCGACATTCCACCCAGGGGACAAGGTCTTTTTAGACTCATCAGACCTCAAAACCACCCGACCCACAAAGAAACTTGCACATCGATACATAGGCCCTTTCCCAGTGGTCCGACCTGTCGGAACACATGCCTACGAACTTCGCCTTCCCCCTTCCATGTCCCGCGTTCACCCAGTATTCCATGTCATCAAACTTTCACTAGTTCCCGACGACCCCTTCCGACGCCAAGTCCACTCTCCTCCGCCTCCGATGGTAGTTGGAGAAGAATTAGAGTATGATGTTGAAAACCTCTTGGACAGCCGACTGCATCGAGGCAAGCTTCAATTCTTGGTCAAATGGTGGCTACGAAGAGAATTCCTGGGAAGCAGAAGACAATGTCCATGCTCCGCGCCTAGTCCGCGACTTCTACCGACATCATCCGGGAGCTCCGCGGCGGATCGCCACCGCGATATTCGACTCGTTTCGCCTGAAGGGGATGACGAAGTAATGTAATGAGTCAGACTGGAAATCGAAGGTTGCGAAAGTAGACATTAGACATGCCGAGTCAGGCCGATAAATAAAAGATATGATGTGGTCCTCATACCATAGAGTCCATAACAGAGACGATTCCATAGCTCTCGAGTATCATAGCTAAGCCCATAGTGGTGACCAGCACTATGTCCTACATTGCCAGGGTCGCTAACTATAAAGTCTCTCTCTAATGTCGCCACTAAGTCCTCAGAATCGGAGCTCATCTAGGACTCTCTATATCCCTTAGAGATAGTGTGAAAGGGTGCAAAATGCGCAGATTTTAGGCCTAGACATGTTGCAGCCTTATCAGCGTGGGAGGCGAAGGCAGTGGCCAGAGAGGGGGAGGTGGGTTGGGAGGTCATGACTGGATGGATGCAGTATATGAGGGCACTGGGATGTGATGTGATGCGCGTGCACCCCCACGACCACAGGGAGGTCTGCGATGACACGCAGACAGGACATGTAGCACCAAGGGGTGCCATCCCATGGGTATTCCCTACCCCCACATACCCTCGAAAACCCTCACCCATAGGTGCGGGTTTCCTTACTCTTGACGAGGGGTATGGTTTTTTGAGGGTAAGGGTATGGGTACAATTCTTTTACCCACGGGATACCCCTGTCCATCACTACTCTCAGCTCACAAAAGAGCTTAGGCAGAGCATGCACGAAGGTGCACACTGTATCATGAACAAAGAACCTTGTTCATCGCCAAAGAAGATCTTCAGGAGTGGTTGGGCTTGCAAACGAATGGTGTCCTCACTCCAATATGAGTGGTAGCTACCACTTTAATCATTAGTACAGGGCTTTAGTCCTAGCGAAATAGTCATAATAACCACTGGTTATTATGATATGATAGATTGTATTCTATATGATGCTTTATCATTTGAAAATACTTATCATACTTATGATATTCCCTATCATTAGTTTTAAATCATCATAAAACTATCATTAGAGTGAATTTTCTTCATTTGAATATATCATGAAACTATCATTAGACTGCACCTCTCATTATAATACATTATAAAACTATCATTAAACTGCACTTTTCATTAAAATAGCCATCATTGAAGAGACTATATCATTAGACTGCACTTTTCATTAGAATAGTCATCATTTGATTAGAATACATTATAAAGCTATCATTAGACTGCACTTTTCATTAGAATAGTTGTCATTTGATAGGATACATCATAAAGCTATCATTAAACTGCACTTTTTATTAGAATAGTTATCATTTGACAGAATACATCATCATTTGATTAGAATACATCATAACGCTATCATTAGAATGCACTTTTCATCATCATAGTCATCATTCAATAGGATATATAATAAAGCTATCATTAGACTGCATTTTTCATTAGAATAGTTATCATTCAATAGGATACATTATAAATCTATCATTAGACTGCACATTTTATTAGGATAGTCATCATTTGATAGAATACATCATAAATCTATCATTAGACCGCATTTTTCATTAGAATAGTTATCATTCAATAGAATACATCATTAGACTATCATAAAAGCGAATTTCTCATTGGAAAATCTATCATTGGCTCAAATACATCATTAGGCTGTCATAAATTGGAATACCTCAGCTGGGAAGGATTGATAAGCTACTGACATCATATCATGTGCGCCCTTACTCGTCATTATATTATCATTAGATTTCTCTTATCAATCAATGGCCATCAATCCATCAATTATCTTTGCCCCTGCGATTTCTGGGCATTTACTAGGGGAAATGCTCGTACTCTAATAGGGACACTGATACAGTGCCTCACAAAACTGATTCAATGTTTGCTACTTTGTAAATACCTTCAAAATAACTTTGCAAATAATGCCAATCAAAAGAAGGTATTGGTACCTGGTTAAAAGCCCTGCTTCAGGACTCTCGGAATCTGCAATAATCATGTAATTCCCATAAACAATGATCAATATATGATCAAATTACTCCAGGGACTCATTGAATCAGTACAATAAATACAGTATTTTATACTTTAGTACTTGGTATTACCCTCCTTAGCTTTGATTACTGCCTCTACCCTTCTTGGCATACTTTCTATCAGGTTTTGACACACTTCTGGCTCTATATTATTCCACACCTCTGCTGCTCTGTCCCAAATCTCCCAGACTCCCTTGGGTGGTGTTGGATATTCATTCAACTTCCTTTTAATATGAACCCAGAGGTGTTCAATAGGATTGAGGTCTGGGGACTGTGCAGGCCAATCCAGCAGAGCAATATTCTTGCTGTCCATCCATTTTTTGGCCTTCTTGGAGGTGTGCTTGGGGTCATTGCCCTGCTGAAAAAAAGGATCTCCTCTTCAGAGATTCCACTCTCCTCCATGCTGGGCAGCAAATTGTCCTCCAAAATGGACACGTACTAATCAGCATCCATCCTCCCCTCAACCTCTGCAAGTCTCCCCACACCTTCCCAACCCATACAACCCCAAACTATAATATTTTCTCCCCCAAACTTGACTGGGCCCTGAACCTCTCTTTCAATAAGCCCCTCGCCCTTCTTTTTCCGGGCCCATTCCTTGCCATCTGACCCAAACCTGTTGATTTTGGTCTCATCTGACCAAATGACCCTCTTCCAGTCCTCCACTGTCCATTCCCTGTGCTTCATAGCAAATGCCAACTGCCTCTTCTAATGTATGGCCTTTAAGAAAGGTCTTTTCTTCTTTGTTACAGCCTTGAATTCATGTTTTCTGAGAACCCTTCTCACAGTTTCTGGGGAGACAGGATTGGAGATGACAGTGTTGATGTGTTTGGTAGCCTGCACAGCGTTGGAGGCTCTCCCTGAGGTGATTTGTGAAAGTATGTTTCGTGTGTTGGTGGGAGAAAGCTTGGATGGATGACCACCAGAAGAGAGATTGCGATGAGGAAAAAGATTCTGAAGCACTCTGGAGACAGTTGATTGGCTGACACCCAGGTTAGAGGCAATATGACGAGTGGAGTGACCATTGGAGGCCAGAGAAAGAATGTTTTCCTTGTGGAAAGAGGAGATAGGGCGCATGATTAATTATGGGGGCTGTTGAGGTTGGATTCTTCTTATACAACTTTTCTTGACAACCCATCAGGGTTCTATTCAAGTTCCATCAGTAAGTCATGACAACTGGTTACCATACAACCAGTGAAGCATTTGATTCTGATAATTGCCATAGGTACTCACAAAACTGATTCAATGAGTTGCTGATTTAATTTAATCATATCTCCATGGATTCTGATCTAAATCATATGATTCCTTTATATTCTGAAAGCCCTGAAGTAGGGCTTTCAATTATATACCAAAGGTTTAATTCAATTGGTATTCTTTGCAGAGTTATTTTGAAGGTATTCAAAAAGCAACAAACATTGAATCAGTTTTGTGAGGCACTGTATCTCAAAGGGATAGAATATACAATGTCTAGATCAATAGATATTCCCCCTGAAGATCAAAATTGCAAAAATGCGCCACAGAATTGCAGGGTAACCATTGGATATTTGCCTCTTATTTCTTATCATCCATATTCCAATCATATAGGAGGTGCTTTCCACACAAGAGATAGGCCACACAATGTCTGGATCAGTTATTACAAATACAGATCTCCAAACCCTCCAAATTGCTAAAGTGCATACTGAAAGTTAGCTTCTGGAGTATGTAACCTTATGATACAGTAGGCCAAGGATATTGGATATGCAATGGCTATATCAGTGGTTAAGAGCATACTGCACCCTGCAGATTAAAATTGCAAAAATGCGCCACAGGATCACAGAAGATCCACTGAATATATGCCTCTCATCTTCTAAGCCCTCACTCTAGAAGTACACGAGGCACTATGTGCCAAAGGATCAGTTTCCAGGGTCCATGGATCACCAGATAAAAGTGGGGGGCCCCAGAATCCCCAAAACACAAAAGTGCACCTTAGATCTCTACAACCATTGAACAGATAGCTCTCTCCTCTTAAACCCTTATTTTAGACATATAGGAGGTGCCCCATGTAAGAGGAATAGTCCTTGAGATGTCTGTATCAATATATAGAAGGATGGTCCCTCCTGCCCCAATCGAAAATACATACCTCCATTGCTCCTGAACAGTGGCACGGATACCTCTCGCCTTCTGGGCCCTTGTCTTAGACATATACAAGTTGTCCTTGACCAAAGAAAGGATTTGGGGAATGTCTGGATCACCTTGTAGAGGTATGTGATCCTCCACCCCCCTTTTGCACAATAATGCATCAATAGAGGGGTATAAAAGCATGTCCATGGCCTCTATCCTCCATCCCTACACTATATCATGAGTTTCCCACCAGTGGCAAGCAGTAGAAGCAGTGTTCTTAGTCCAAAACCCGCCCAAACAGTCTTGGGGGAGGAGGAGCACATATCTCTACACCCTCTACATGCTGTGTATATGCAAATATGATATCTATAGGTTATTTCTACATCATAATAGAGCTTGGGGACGCACCTTTGGATACTCCTTCATGTGTGTAATGGAGTGTAAAAGTGCCAACTCACCAACCATCCATGCTGTATCAAACAGCTATACCAGAGGCTTTCACCACCAGGGCAATCACTTTAAGATGATTAGGCATGTATATAATACATAAATCCATAGTCATGTCAGTCCTAGATTGATTTTATAGAGTGGGAGCAGTTATGTTACAGTGCAACATGTCTCAAAAAGTGGTATCCTCTATTTGATATTCACAATGGATAGTAATTGGCATCATGGGCTATCTAAAACAAGTCTCTTAGTGTATAAGAATGTTATACAAAAGACCCAAAAGAGATCCATGAAGCATAGACATCTGGAGAACATCAGCAAACTCTGATTTGGGCTCATAGCAAACTGTAGCAAACACTCCCAAACATGTAGTGTGGTGCAGTGCCATACACAGCAGGACCAGACCAATGTACCCCTCAAAAACATTGTAAACAAATAACAATCTAATATAGAATTTATTTGCTGACCACATTGTGGGAACACAAGTAAAATCCATTTTTAATAATTATTTAATGTGCTCTGCATGTTTCCACTGAGCAAATGCAAAAGAAAATGCAAAATGTGATTGTGATGTGGCCCCGATATTTTGTTCTCTCAAATGGAGATCCCATTCAAAAATCAAACCACTTGTTTATCCTTTATAAGAATTGAGTTTGATCCCAGCTTACATAGCAGGAACATGCTGAACAAATTATTTATTTGATCCCTATGTTCTACCCTTGTGCATGGAATTTCCATTGACAAAGAACATTTTAAAAGAAATCACAGTAAAGTCATCATGAGATTGACAATCACACCATTTGTATATTTTTAATCTTCTTCTTTGTTTGAGGAAACATTTTAAAGACTACAAAGGATGTGATGGGTACATTTTAAACATAGCAGCAGTGTGGTTGTCAATCACATCATGGACTCAGTGTGATGTCTTTTGAAATGTTCCTTGTCAATGGAAATTTCATGCATGAGGGTAGAACATAGGGATCAAATAAACAATTTGTTCAGCATGTTCCTGCTATATAAGCTGGGATCAAACTCAATTCTCATAAAGGATAAACAAGTGGTTTGATTTTTGAATGGGATCTCCATTTGAGAGAACAAAATATCGGGGCCACATCACAATCACATTTTGCATTTTCTTTTGCATTTGCTCAGTGGAAACATGCAGAGCACATTAAATAATTATTAAAAATGGATTTTACTTGTGTTCCCACAATGTGGTCAGCAAATAAATTCTATATTAGATTGTTATTTGTTTACAATGTTTTCGAGATGTATATTGGTCCAGTCCCACTGTGATATGTTGAAACTTTTCCCATCACGTAGATTAGATTAGATTAGATTACATCACGTGACCTTTACATATCTTCATTACATACTTGTTTGGTTGGTACAAACAGTAGTACGGTATATAAGACCAGGAAACTGTCAATATCAACAAGTTGTCTCTTGACTCTTAACCAGCTCCATCGCTCTCACCAGCCTCAACCGCTCTCACCAGCCTTACCCCCCTCCAAACCATGTAAGTGACTATAGCGGTATCGTAGAGTACTTCCACTGTAGCCGTGTTGCTCAGTACACCTGTGGCTAGCGCCCAGGTGGAACTTCAACAGGTTATGGGCCCCGGATAGCAGAGGGACCTGGGAAACGCTGGCAACAGCAAGTACCTGCCCACTCTACCCTGGTTGGCAAAGAACCGATCGAAAGATCTAGGTTCTGAGTCATACTTCTTCACATATGAACCTGGGAACGTCATTACGACAAGTACCTGTCATGAGACGTCCCTAAGGGGATTGACCTAGTACACTCCATGTGGAAACGTTGATCGCACCTTACGCGTTTCTGACATATAAAGGGCTTTCCCATGACCGCTATTCCTGAAGGGAATATGTCATAAAGGAATCATTCAATTGTTTTCTCGAATCATATTCATAAACACATCACTGATTGAGAACCCTTTTTAGATTCATTCAAAATGTCTACCTCTCGTTCTGCCCTCGACACAATCACTGCCTTTGACGGCATCGACTACCGGAGCTGGGCCGAGAAGATGAAGTCTTACCTCCTCCATCAAGGAGTCTGGCGCCTTGTTTCTGGCGACATCCCCCGCCCTGTCATCGCCGACTTCACCACCACAGTCTCCACCCCTGGGGCCACTGCTACTGCTCCCCCTGTGCTGGCCACCACGGTCGACCAGCCCGGCTTCCGCAAGGAAGAAAAAACCTGGATCAGGGACGATGACGTAGCTCTTGGGGCGATACGCCTGAAGGTCTCCGAGGCAATCAGACGCCACATCAAGGACGCCACTTCCTCGAAAGACGCCTGGAAGTCATTAAAGGATGCTTACTCCAAGGTATCCCCGGCCGTCATCTTCGGCGACTTCAAGGCCGCCGCCACCTACAAGCTCTCTGGACGCGACCCCGTCCCTGAAATCGAACGCCTGGGGTCTCTTTTCGCTCAGCTCGCCGACTCGAACTTTGACGTCGCCGATCTGATGCAGGCAATGATCCTGGCAAATGCAATTCCCGACGCCTGGTCGTCACTCTCCACCGCCCTCTTCCAGGTCTATGACGCTGACGATTTTACCTACAAGGCCGTCGCCGAAAGCATCATATCAGAGTACCGGCGCAAGTATTCGATTGGGTCCACTCGTACGTCCAACGAGCAGGCCCGGAAAATCTCTGGGACAAAGCGCAAGGGGCAGGACCCCAAATGGGAAAAGCAGCAAAAGCCGAGTACCTCGCAGAACGACGCTGATGAGCAGCCTAACTCGACTGACCATAGTACCGCTTCTGAAAAGAAGAAGGGAAAAAGACGCTGGCGCAATCAGAAGAAAAACGCCAACACTGCGGACAACGCGTCCGACCATGTGGAAGAAACGGTTGAGTTCGTTGCTCCCGCCATTCACTTCCCTCCTCTTCCGGCACCATCCTTCACCACCATCACTGGCCGCGGGAAAATGACAAGTACCGCACAGCCCGATTCCGGAAAAATGCAGTCGCTCCTGCAACGCATGAACCCCCCTCCATCACAGTACACCGGGCTTCCTTCTGGAAAACCATCCATGTGGAAAAAGAACGACCATGTCCGCAAACTCGCGCGCGGCATTGGTGCTCGCCCCTCAGGATCGAATCTTCGTATCCTAGATACCATCATCCCTGAAATCGACGAAAGGCCGGCTAAACAGCGTCGCGTAGCCCCGTCGATAGAAGAATCGCTGAAGATGATGGACATAGACCATCAAAGCGAGCGGATGGGGCCGGAACAATTCGAAGACGGGCTGATCGAACTTGACGGTTCGTCACATTCTTCTCTCAAACTTGACCAAATGGGAAATGCTAATAATCACGCACAGACGTTTGAATATATATTAGCCAGTACCGATGCAGATAGTATAGATCTCTTTAGCGATGATCTGTACAAAAAATATACCAAACATTTTGCGTCCTGCACACACTGCAAAGAGAGAGAACGCGCTCAGTGGATCTTAGATTCCGGTGCATCATTACACTTTACCCATGAGTTTAAAGACTTCGCGTACTACAGGCCTCTCAAGGCTAAGCGATTCGTCCAAACAGCTGCAAAGGGAAAGAAACTGGAAATTCTTGGAGT
Organism: Entoloma clypeatum; assembly: GCA_963565915.1. NCBI lineage: Eukaryota > Fungi > Basidiomycota > Agaricomycetes > Agaricales > Entolomataceae > Entoloma > Entoloma clypeatum. Next base: position 2,117,753 of record OY751492.1, read on the forward strand.
TGGGGCCGTTCCAGTACGGCATACCCTAAATGGGGAAATAAAAACCCATCTTCTCCGACCTGTATTCTACATTCCGGACATGGACACACGCCTATTGTCCCTAGGCGTCTTCCTTAATCACGGGTACAAAGTAGACGGAATGCGTGGAGAAATTAACATCTCCAAAGGACAGAACAAAATACAGTTCTCGCCTCACATTCTCGGACAAACCATTTACTGGTTAGACACTGAAATACGCTATGACCAAATCCACGCGATCTCTAGCGAAATCACTGTTGAAACCTGGCACAAACGCCTTGGCCACCTGAATGACCAGGCGCTCAATAAGATTCCCACCAGTACCAAAGGAGTACCCAGAACGTTAGTACGTGAGAAATCACAGGAAAGCTGCACGGGGTGTCTAAAAGGGAAAATGCCGAATCAGTCTTACCCTAACTCAATGACAAGGGCTGTCAAACCCTTTGATTTGATCCATTCGGACCTGAAACAGATATCCACGGCATCGTACCACAAGTACAAATATTTCCTTACCTTTTTGGATGATTTTTCTTCCCATGTCTGGGTCGTCTTGCTCAGGAAAAAGTCAGGCGCCATCACGGCGCTGAAACAATTCCTTGCGATGATCCAGAATCAATTCGCCGCCACCCCTAAAAAATGGCGGGTTGATGGAGGTGGAGAATTTGACGAATACAAGGATGTACTTGCCGATCATGGAATTCTGATCGACGTCACGCTCCCATATCAGCACCAGCAGAATGGTAGAGCAGAAAGGATCAATCGAACACTATGGGAAAAATCTCAGGCATTGCGCTTCGATGCATGCTTACCACCCATGTGGTGGGAATTCTGTTTGGAACACGCAGCATTTCTCTACAACAGAACCCCCATGCAGCGTCTTGAATGGAAAACCCCTTACTTCAGGGTGACCAATGAGATCCCCGACATGTCTAGCGTCAGAGTCTTCGGATGCCAAGCATACGTATATATCCCAAAAGAAAAACGCAGAAACTCCCTGGAGTCAAGATCTCAATTGATGATTTATCTCGGATCAAAACCAGGGGTCAAAGGATACCGCTTCATGGATCCTGAGACCAACACGATTTTCATGGGTGGAAAAGCTATCTTTGATGAAAGCAAGTACCCTAGATGCCACATCGACCCTTTGCCAGAAAACCATCCAGAAATGGAAAACCCAGAGCCGGCTGATGAGTTTGAGGATCTCATTCCTGGCAGCAACGACGACGAAAGTCACAACGAAACACCTCATGACCCACTTCCCATTGAACAGGATCAACCTGAATCAGACAACGAATTGCCTGCCAGTGAGCCTGATGACAAACCGCGAGTACCCACTCCGGAACCCGAGCAAGTACCAGATCGACCGATCAGGGAACGACGAGTTCGGAAGATGCCAGGAAGCATTTATGGGGAAGACACTCCAGCGTCTGATCTTGAAAAATTAGATTGAAGACGGAGACTGGGCGGTCAAACGGCATGGATGAATGACCTCCTGATGGAGGCAATATCAGTCCAAGTTGGCATTGTCGACATGTCCCATAAAGACATATACCCTCTTCCAAATAAAGAAGACTGGTATGCGGCTGAACGTAAAGAGCTAGATATGCTCAAACGCCGCGGGGTGATCACGGAGCTAGTACCCCTGCCTGAAGGGAGGAAAGCTCTAAGGAACAAATGGGTTTACAATGAAAAATCCGACGGGCGCCTGAAAGCACACCTCGTCGCAAAAGGATTTTCACAAGTAGAAGGGATCGACTTTGATCAGATCTTCTCACCAGTCGTAACCATCTTTGGCAAATATTGGTGTTTGCTGATGTAAGTCATAGCCTTGTAACACTTCATAACATAGAACTGCCATATCATCATAGTAACCTAGTAAGCCATACTCACCAATCAATCCTCATGCTTGGGTTTTCTTACATCTGAATGGCATGAGAATATGAAAAAGGACATGAATTATAATATGAAAATGAGAGCCCTCATTCAAAAATGTGCAAACAGTGATGTACATATGCTCCTCCCCCCCCCCCTCCCCCCTCCCCACTGCTGTCGTGTTCTCTGTTAGTGTGATTGGCACAGCAGGGTGCTGTCCCCCACCCTCACCACGTCCCCTCACACCATCCCACCGTTCTTAGGCATGTCCTGCCCCATGTGTCCCTTGGCAGGCATAGCTGTAAGGGCGACCTTACGATCCAAGACTCAAACTCAGATACTTGCAAGGGAGATCCGAAGTTTAGATTGAGCAGTCTGATAAGTAATACAACACACACCTTGCAAGGGAGATCCGAAGAGAAAGTTCTAAGGATTCCCCTGCAAGCTAGCGAGATAAATAGTAAAATGAGATATGAAATGAGAGATAAAACGAGACACATGAATGATGAGCAATGATCAGGAGTAGCGATGAAGGATGAATGGAAACAAGATGAATGATAGTACCTGCAATCCGACATGCGGAGTAGCAGATGGGGGCGGAGTCGTCGGATGCGGAGAGGCGGATAAGATGTTGGAGACAGCGGATACGATTGGAGGATGTCGGAGATGGTGGAATAGAAAGGAAAGGAAGAAAGGAAAGGAAAAGTGAAAAGTGAAAGTGGTTGCCCTTACATCACCCCCCCTTCAAGGCACGGTGTCTCGACGTGTCAGTATACTTCGCTCCCGCGCTGACTCACTTTCCGCAGTCAGCTTACTCACTGTACATAGCCTTCCGCAGTCGCCTTACTCATGCGCACTGCCTTCTGCAGTACTGACTCATCCGCTACCGCCTATAGTCAGTACCTATATAAACCTCTTGTACTATAGTAGATTCCTTAGATTTAGCAATCACTTTGCTCTTCATCTTTCCACTTTCCTGCATACTCTGCCCGAACCTTGGAACGGTTTGTTAAGCATAACAAGTTGCTAAATCTCGTTAGGTTCGCCCAGAGCGAAGAGAGCAACTACCAGACGAGTCAAGACGTTGCGCTTCTTTGAAGACTTCACCAGTAACCCATTCAGCACGCCAGAAGCCCGACAGGAGGAGCTAAGTCCTCGAGACAGTATCAATTTTACACTCATCCAGCAGTACATCGAATCGGAGATCCGTCGCATCCTACACCAGGTGCTTGACGAAGAACTAGACAACGACGAGCATCGCCCCCACGGCGAGTTAGCAGAGAGCATCCACCTTGCTCGGCAACACCAGATCGCACGTTACAATGCCCGACAGAACAAACTCAAAAGCTTTCGTCTTCAAGGAGGACCTCAGACAGGTCGGATCACAGAGATCAGAGAGTTTATCGGTGTCCAGACAACCGTTATCAGAAGATTGATTAGGGCGCTCACATCGAGACGTCCCAGAGCCACATCATCATGTCTTACTCAAAGCAGCAGATCTATGCCCACTTCACCACCAAAGAACAACAGACCAAGTACAACCGTTGGGCACGAAATGAGAGACTTGACCCCTTCTCGCGACCAACAGACACGCAGGAACAGAGATTCCTTAGAGATTACAGAGGAAATACTCTGAACGTTTTGCCACCGATTCCGCCGACGAGTCCCCTGACGAATTTACTTTTGACTCCGCGCAGTCAGATATCAAACAGACGCCTAGAACAGGGACTCATTTTCAATCCTTACCTGTATCCCGAACCCCATCTTCATCCCAACAACCTGACCCCTCTTCTCCTCCGCAGACTCTAGACATGGCAGAAGCTCCGGCTGTACAAACAATGGATACATCCAAGATCATCAAGGATCCTGGGATGTTCAAGGACAGATACACCTTTGACAAGTGGTGGAAAGCCACCAAACTATACATCAGGTTCCAAAAGAGCCTCACAGACGACCAGAAGATTCTTGCGGTGCTATCCCGCATGATGGAAGGGTCTGGCAGACACTGGGCCAGTAACAAGTTAGACGCTCTTGCTGTTGACAACGAGAACATCACCTGGCTAGGTTTTTCCGATGACATCGCCACACGATTCTCCATCGCCAACAAGTCGGTCGCTGCCAAAGCAAGACTCGAAGTCCTGAAACAAGAGAAACACACTGTTGATGAATTCTTGGATGAATTCAAAGAACTCTTGAAACTGTCAAACCTTGGCGAAGAAACTGGGAAATTCACCAAATCGACAACAGAAAGCGAGCCAACTTGCCGAAGTCAAACTGGATTTGGGAGCACATCAGGAAACCATGGAAGCAATGGTACTGGACATTGGGAGAATGGACATGCTCTTGGGACATGACTGGTTGGTGCACCACAACCCCACAATCAATTGGACAACCGGCGCGGTAACATTTAACCGGTGCCCAACAACATGTCGAACCAAACACTCGGATTTCAGGATTAACCTTAATGGTCGCAAACACCGGGTTCGCATGGTTGAGGTGCGCGACAAAGATGCACCCAAAAAGTCGGATCAGAAATGGAAGCCTGGAGACCCTATTTTGGAAGCTGTCACTCCCACACCACCTCCCACAACCAAAGGACCCTCATATGTTGAGCGATTTGCTCATCTTTTCGAGAAAGAGAACTTTGACAAGATCCCAAAGGAGAGGGAATGGGACCATGGTATCGAACTTACACCGGACACACCAAAGGAACTAGGGGGAAATACATATCCTATGACGCAAAAGGAACAAGAAGAATTGGACACATTCATTGACGAGGGTCTAGCAACAGGAAAGATCCGCCCGTCCAAATCCCCTTATGCCTCCCCTTGCTTCTTCATCAACAAAAAGGATGGCTCCAAACGATTGGTACAAGATTACCGCATGGTCAATAAATTCACGGTCAAAGACAAGTTCCCACTCCCATGAATATCCGATCTCTTGGACGTACTGAAAGATGCGGTCTACTTCAATAAAATGGACATCATGTGGGGCTATAACAATGTCTGGATTAAGGAGGGCGATGAATGGAAAGCTGCCTTCCTCACCAGTTGAGGATTGTTCGAACCATTGGTCATGTTTTTCGGTCTTTGCAACTCCCCGGGAACGTTCTCTCAAATGATGGCTAGTCTATTCCGGGACCAGATCCGCTGACGTATCTGCGTGATCTACATGGATGACATCGTGGTTATCGGTAAAACCAAGGAAGAACTCGCGCGAAACACTGAAGAAATCCTACAGATCCTATCGGACAATGATTTGTTCCTAAAGGAGAAGAAGTGTTTATGGGAAGTAACAAAATGTCCTATATTGGGATATGTGGTTGGTGAGGGACGTGTTGAGATGGAAACTGAGAAGGTGGATACAATTCGAAACTGGCGAGCACCCACATCAAAAAAGGAAGTTTTGGATTTGCTAACTTCTATCGACGTTTTATTGAAGGGTACTCAAACATCGCAAAACCTCTCACCGCGCTCACAGGCAGTACAGCATTTACTTGGGGACCAACAGAGCAGCAAGCTTTTGAAGGTCTCATATGGGCAATTACATCGGCACCAGTCTTGGCATTACCAAAACCAGAGGGACAGTTCAGGGTTGAAACTGATGCATCGGGCTATGCAATTGGAGCAGTACTCTCTCAGAAGCAAGATGACAAATGGCACCCCATCGCATTCTTGTCGCAGACCATGTCCGCGGCCAAACAGAATTACGAGATATACGACAAGGAACTCCTGGCAGTCATGGAAGCATTGAAAGATTGGAGACACTATCTGCTTGAAGCCAGGGAACATTTCGAGATCTTGACCGATCACAAGAACCTGGAATATTTCCGTCGTCCTCAGGACCTAAATCAATGACAGCGACGCTGGAAAATGAAGTTACAAGACTATGACTTCGAATTACGACATGTGCCCAGCAAGACCAATGCGAAAGCGGACATCCTGTCACGCTTACCCTGGTATGAAGTGGAACTCAAACCACAGGACAGTGACCAAATGCTCAAGGAGGGACTATTCTTGAAACGGTTGGAATCAGAAGATGTGGTACAAATGGAGATGTTCACGGAGGAACAATTCTTTGAAGGGGGTGAGACATCTGATTCCATCAAAATTGGAAACATCACAACCATCGAAAATCCGTGGATCGCACGCATCAAGGGTTCAAACCGCATGGAGACAGAAGTAGCGCAGGGCCTAAAAAAGAATCCTCATTGGTATCAGCAGAAGAATGGAATCACCTATGCAGGAGAACGAGTCTATGTCCCGCCAGACCCACAATTACGACAAGAATTGATGTTCGAGTCACACAATGCACCAGTGGCTGGACATCCAGGACAGTACCGGACACATGAACTCCTCACTCACACCTACTGGTGGCCTACCATACTGCATGATGTGAAGAAGTACGTGAAGGGTTGCGACACTTGTCAACGCAACAAGATTAACCGACAAAAGCGACATGCTCCGCTACATCCCCATGCAGCACCAAGTCAGCCATGGGAAGACATAGGAATCGACGTTGTTGAAGTTCCACCTGGGCGCTAGCCACAGGCATACTGAGCAACATAGCTACAGTGGAAGTACTCTACGATACCGCTATGGTTACTTACATGGTTTGGAGGGGTAAGGCTGGTGAGAGCGGTTGAGGCTGGTGAGAGCGATGGAGCTGGTTAAGAGTCAAGAGACAACTTATTGATATTGACAGTTTCCTGGTCTTATATACCGTACTACTGTTTGTACCAACCAAACAAGTATGTAATGAAGATATGTAAAGGTCACGTGATGTAATCTAATCTAATCTAATCTATGTGATGGGAAAAGTTTCAACACCCCCCCATATTTAGTACATACTTCTAAATACATCTTACTTTTTCCCACATATATATATAGGTACTCTGTTTCGCCTAGTTTTTTATCAATCCGAAGTACGGGATAAACTTGTTGAAGAGGATTTTCCCCAGATTCTTAGTTAAAAGGTCTGCAGGGTTGTTCACTCCTTCAATGAATTCGACCGTAATTATCCCTTCGGAGACTTTTTCTCTGACGAAGTGGAATCGCACGTCAATGTGCTTGGATCGCTTCTCAGTTACAGGGTTGGATGCGATAAAGACGGAGCCGTTGTTATCTCCGTAGATCGGTACTGATCCGATCTGCATTCCAAGCTCGGCAAGCATGCTTCTAAGCCATGTCACTGCGCGACTGCAATCTGATAGCGCCATGTATTCTGCTTCCGTGGAAGAGAGGGCAATGGTTTTTTGCGCCGATGAAACCCAGGTTACTGCTCCAGATGCCAGCGATACGAAGTAACCAGTGGTGGACTTCCTGGTGTTTTCGTCTGACGCCCAATCGGAGTCTGTGAATGCATAGATTCCTTTCCCAGAATCACCATCGTACATGATCGCGTAATTTTTTGTTGCCTTCAAATACCTGCAAATATCCCTTGCCACTTCTAAATGGCGTTTGGTAGGGTTTGCGGAAAATTGGGACATTTTAATTACGGCGAAACAAATGTCGGGTCTTGTCCCGATCATTAAGTACAATAATGATCCAATGACGGATTGGTACTTGGATCTGAGTTCCGCATTGGGTTCATCTTCAGATTTCATGAGTTTGTAGCCCGTTGGGAGTGGGGTATGGGTGGCATTAGATTCGCTCATCCCCATGCGTGTGAGAATTTTCTCAAGGTAGGGTACTTGATCAATGAAGATCCTCTTCCCATGTTGCCTTATTTGGATAGAGAGAAATTCTTTTGGTTCCCCATCAGGGACTAGGTGGCCTAGGTCCCTACATTCCCATGTTGTCATGAAGGCCTTCTTTTTTTCCAGCGTGTATTCCCGGTTTGTGCTGAGAAAAGCAGAGTCATCGACATAAATGACGGCGATCACAGTTTCCCCTTTGGTACTTGTGTGAATGAAAACTCCCGCATCGGAGTGAAGCCGGACAAAGCCGAGCTTTTTCATGGAGGAATCGAGTTCCCTCCACCAGGCTAATGCGGCCTGCTTGAGTCCGTATAGGGCTTTGTATAGTCGGTACACGAGGTTTTCTTTCCCTTTTACTATGTAGCCCTCAGGCTGTCGCATGTAAATTACCTCACGGAGTGTTCCATAGAGGAAGGCTGCTGAGACGTCCAAGAGTGTCATGAACCACCCTTCAAGGGCTGTCAATGCCAGAATTAATCGGATGGTCTCGTATCTCACTACTGGTGAGAAGATCTGATCGAAGTCAATCCCTTCTACCTGTGAGAAACCTTTTGCAACAAGGCGCGCTTTCAAACGCCTGTCGGATTTTTCGTTGTAAACCCATTTGTTCCTTAGAGCTTTCCTCCCTGTAGGTAGGGGTACTAACTCCGTGATCACCCCGCGGCTTTTGAGCATGTCTAGCTCTTTTCATTCTGCCGCATACCAATCTTCTTTGTTTGGAAGAGAGTATATGTCTTTGTGTGACATTTCGATGATGCCTACTTGGATGGAGATTGCCTCCATCAGGAGATCGTTCATCCATGCCGTTTGACCGCCCAATCTACGTCTTCAATCCAATTTTTCAAGATCAGAAGCAGGGGTGTCTTCCCCATAGATGCTGTCTGGCATTCTCCGAACTCGTCGTTCCCTGATCGGTCGATCTGGTACTTGCTCGGGCTCTGGAGTGGGTACTCGTGGCTCGTCATCGGGCTCGCTACGCGGCAAATCATCGTCTGATTCAGGGTGATTCTGTCCAGTGGGAACAGGGTCGTGAGGTTTTTCGTAATGACTGTCATTGTCATCGTTTCCGGGGATGAGGTCCTCAAACTCATCAGCCGGTTCTGGGTTTTCCATTTCTGGATGGTTCTCTGGTAAAGGGTCAATGTGGCATCTAGGGTACTTGCTTTCATCAAAGATAGCTTTCCCACCCATGAAAATTGTATTAGTCTCAGGATCCATGAAACGGTACCCTTTGACCCCTGGCTTTGATCCGAGATAAATCATCAATCGATATCTAGACTCCAGGGAATTTCTACGTTTTTCTTTTGGGATATACACATATGCCTGACATCCGAAGACTCTGATGCTTGACATATCGGGGATCTCATTGGTCACCCTGAAGTAAGGGGTATTCCATTCGAGACGCTGCATGGGGGTTCTGTTGTAGAGAAAAGCTGCATGTTCCAAACAGAATTCCCACCACATAGGTGGTAAGCACGCATCGAAGCGCAAGGCCTGAGATTTCTCCCACAGGGTTCGATTTATCCGTTCTGCTCAACCGTTCTGCTGGTGCTGATACGGGAGCGTGACGTCGATCAGAATTCCATGATCGGCAAGTACATCCTTGTATTCGTTAAATTCTCCACCTCCATCAACTCGCCATTTCTTAGGAGTGGCGGCGAATTGATTTTGGATTATCGCAAGGAATTGTCGTAGTGCCATGACAGCATCCGACTTCTTCCTAAGCAGGACGACCCAGACGTGGGATGAAAAATCGTCCAAAAATGTAAGGAAATATTTATATTTGTGGTATGATGCCGTGGATATTTGTTTGAGATCGGAATGGATCAGATCAAAGGTTTTTGTTGCCCTTGTTATCGAATTGGGATATGACTGATTCGGCATTTTCCCTTTGAGACAACCTGTGCAACTTTCCTGTGATTTCTCACATACTAGTGTTTCAGGTACCCCTTTGGTACTGGTGGGAATCTTTCGGAGTGCTTGATCATTTGGGTGACCAAGGCGCTTGTGCCATGTTTCAACAGTGATTTCGCTCGAGATCGCATGGATCTGGTCATAGCGTATTTCAGTGTCTAACCAGTGAATGGTCTGACCAAGGATGTGGGGTGAAAACTGGATTTTGCTCAGCCCTTTGGAGATGTTAATTTCTCCACAAGTCCTGTCTACTTTGTAACCATGGTTAAGGAAGACGCCTAGGGACAATAGGCATGTGTCCATGTCTGGGATGTAGAACACCGGTCTGAGAAGATGGGTTTTAACTTCCCCATTTAGGGTGTGCCGTACTGGAACGGCCCCAACTCCAAGAATTTCCAGTTTCTTCCCTTTGGCTGCAGTTTGGACGAATCGCTTGACCGTGAGAGGTCTATAATATGCGAAGTCCTTAAACTCATAGGTGAAGTGTAAAGAGGCGCCGGAATCTAATATCCACTGTGCGCGTTCTTTTTCCTTACAATGTGTACAAGAAGCAAAATGTTTAATATATTTTTTATGTAAATCACTGCTAAAGTGATCTACGCATTCTGTACTGGTACTGGCTATTATGTCATACGTCTGTTGAGAGGTATTGTTAGCTTTCCGCAATTGGTAAGGTTTAAGAAAGGGTTTTGACGAACCGTCAAGTTCTATCTCATCCTCAAATACATCCGGCCCCATCCGTTCCTGGTCGATGTCCATCATTTTCAGCGATTCTTCTATCGACGGGGCTACGCGACGCTGTTTAGCCGGCCTTTCGTCGATGTCAGGAATGATGGTATCTAAGATACGGAGGTTTGACCCAGAGGGTTGAGCACCAATTTCTCGGGCGAGTCTTCGCACCCTCTCGTTCTTTTTCCATACAGACGGCTTTCCAGAGGGAAGCCCGGTGTACTGAGAAGGAGGCGGGTTCATGCGTTGCAGGAGTGACTGCATTTTCTCCGATTCAGGCTGTGCGGTACTCGTAGTTTTCCCGCGGCCCGTTACAGTGGTGAAGGTAGGTGCATGACGAGGAGGGAGAGGGCAAGGGGCACGCTGACGAGGAGGAAGAGGACAGGGAGCAGGATAACGAGGGGACTGCTCAATGGCCGGTGCGATGAATTCAACCATTTCCTCGGCATGGTCAGAGTCGTTGTCGGCATTGTTGGCACGTTTCTTCTGGTTGCGCCAGTGTCCCTTTCCCTTCTTCTTTTCAGAAGCGGTACTCGGGTCAGTCGAGTTAGGCTGCTCGTCAGCATTGTTGCGCGAGGTACTCGGCGCTGTTTGCTTTTCCCATTTGGGGTCTTGCCCCTTTCGCTTGGTCCCGGAGATTTTCCGGGCCTGCTCGTTGGACGCCCGAGTAGACCCAATTGCATACTTGCGCCTGTACTCCGATATGATGCTGTCGGCGACGGCCTGCCATGTGAAGTCATCGGCGTCGTAGACCTGGAAGAGGGCGGTGGAGAGAGACGACCAAGCGTCAGGGATGGCACTTGCCAGGATCATAGCCTGCATCAGATCAGGCACGATGAACTTCGCGTCGCTGAGGCGAGCGAAGAGTGATCCGAGGCGCTCGATTTCCGGTATGGGGTCGCGACCCGAGAGCTTGAAGGAGGCAGCAGCCTTGAAGTCGCCAAAAATGGTGGCGGGGGAGACCTTCGAATACGCGTCTTTCAAAGATGTCCAAGCTTCCTTTGAGGTTGAGGCGTCCTTGATGTGCCTCCTGATTGCTTCGGAGACTTTGAGACGGATGGAACCCAGAGCCATGTCATCGTCTCTGATCCAGGCCTTCTTTTCTTTGGCGAAGGCGGGATGGTCGACAGTGATAGTGACCGCCGGAGGTTGAGTCGCAGATGTCGCAGATGTTGAAGTGGCGGAGGCAGGGGTGGAGACCGTGACCGTAAAGTCCTTGATGTCGGGGCACTCAATGTCGCCGGATACGAGGCGCCAGACTCCTTGATGGAGAAGGTACGACTTCATTTTTTCGGCCCAACTCTGGTAGTCAATGCCGTCGAAGATGGCGATGGAGTCGAGGGCGGAGCGAGAGGTAGACATTGTAGATGAATCTAAAAAGGGTTCCCAATCAGTGATGTGTTATGAATATGATTCAAGAAAACAATTAAATGATTCCTTATGACATATTCCCTTTAGGAATAGCGGTCACGGGAAAACCCTTTATATGTCAGAAACGTATAAGGTGCGATCAACGTTTCCACATGGAGTGTACTAGGTCAATCCCCTTAGGGATGTCTCATGACAGGTACTTGTCGTAATGACGTTCCCAGGTTCATATGTGAAGAAGTAAGACTCAGAACCTAGATCTTTCGATCGGTTCTTTGCCAACCAGGGTAGAGTGGGCAGGTACTCACTGTTGCCAGCGTTTTCCAAGTCCCTCTGCTATCTGGGGCCCATAACCTGTTGAAGTTCCACCTGGGCGCTAGCCACAGGCGTACTGAGCAACATAGCTACAGTGGAAGTACTCTACGATACCGCTATGGTTACTTACATGGTTTGGAGGGGTAAGGCTGGTGAGAGCGGTTGAGGCTGGTGAGAGCGATGGAGCTGGTTAAGAGTCAAGAGACAACTTGTTGATATTGACAGTTTCCTGGTCTTATATACCGTACTACTGTTTGTACCAACCAAACAAGTATGTAATGAAGATATGTAAAGGTCACATGATGTAATCTAATCTAATCTAATCTACGTGATGGGAAAAGTTTCAACAGACGTCGTGGGACCCATACCAGAATCTGATGGAAAAAATGCAATTCTGGTCATCACGGATAGACATTCAAAGATGCTTCACCTCATTCCGACAACCGTGGAACTATCAGCTGAAGGATTAGCCAAGATCTATTGGGATCAGATATGGAAGCTTCATGGGATCCCCAAGAAGATCATCAGCGATAGGGGACCGCAGTTCACCGCGAAGTTCATGGAGATACTCTGCCGCATGTTAGGGATCAAGAGGAACCTGTCCACCGCATACCACCCACAGACTGATGGACAGGCTGAGCAATCGCATCAGGAAATGGAAGCGTTCTTACGAAACTTTGTCAACCATCTACAGGATGATTGGGCTGAATGGATCGCAATCGCAGAGTTCCAGTACAATGACAAAGAACATCAGGCAACGAAGCACACCCCATTCTACCTCAACTACGGTTTACATCCATGGAAGGGAGAGCTCGTGTTAGAAGATACCAATCCGGCTGCCAACAACTTCTTGAAAAAACTCAAACAGGCATGAGAAGAAGCCAATGCAGCGCTGAAACAAGCACAGGATCAGATGAAGAAGACAGTTGACACACGGAGAAGTCTGTCTCGGAACTACCGCATCGGAGACAAGGTGTGGCTGGAAGGGACTAACATCAGGACCGATCGCCCCTCAAAGAAACTTGACGCACTCCGACATGGACCATTCAAAGTCCTAGAGAAGAAAGGAGTTAGCGCGTACCTTCTTGATCTTCCGAAGACTTGGAAGATGATTCACCCTGTGTTCAACGAGACCCTGTTGTCACCATATGAAACTCCGAAGTACGCCATCCAGAAAAAGAAACCAGCCCCTGATCCGATCATCGTCGAAGGACGAGAAGAGTACCATGTGTCTACGATCCTAGACTCTCGAAAGTTCCGTGGAAAGATCCAGTACCTCGTCCAGTGGGAAGGATATGGTCCAGAAGAAAACACATGGGAACCTCGAGCTAATGTTCAGAACGCTCAAGATTTGATCCGTGATTTCCATCGGCAGAACCCGTCTCGTCCACGATAAAAGATGAGTTCTCAAAACCCATGGCAGCATCGACCTCATCAGTCAACCACACACCGAGTTCCCCGCTCTAGTCTTCTCCCTGCCCAATATAGCCACCCCATTCTTCTTTTACCTCTCAACCATCCTCACCGCCATGTCAAACACCATCGTCACCTCCACCTCCACCACCGACATCAACCCCGCCATTGCCGCCCTCATGAACGAAGCACTCTCCATGAGAGACCAAATCCACACTCTCGAAACTTCCCTTGCCGACCTCCTCCATCGCCAGATGCATATCCGGCTCCACTCGCTGTCCAACCTACCCGTCGCCCCGAGTCCCAAGGAAAAACAAATTCTCGGAAACTACACCAGCACCCTCGTAATTGAGAATCGATGTATTCGGCTGGCTATCAAAGGCCTTGAACTCGCCGTAGCCATCAACGAGGAGTTGATATATGATTGGAGCCTCAAGGAAAGTCCGAACTGGTCCGATCCCGGCAACAACGAGGGATGGGGACAGTGACTCTGTGAGGACACAGAGCTTGGAGAGGGGAACATGTTACGGACTCTACGGTATGAGGACCACGTCATATCTTTTATTTATCGGCCCGACTCGGCGCCCTCTTACGAGCTTACTATGTCTAATGTCTACTTTCGCAACCTTCAATTTCCAGTCTGACTCATTACATTACTTCATTATCCCCTTTAGTATACTTCGCTCCCGCGCTGACTCGCTTTCCGCAGTCAGCTTACTCACTGTACATAGCCTTCCGCAGTCGCCTTACTCATGCGCACTGCCTTCCGCAGTACTGACTCATCCGCTACTGCCTATAGTCAGTACCTATATAAACCTCTTGTACTATAGTAGATTCCTTAGATTTAGCAATCACTTTGCTCTTCACCTTTCCACTTTTCTGCATACTCTGCCCGAACCTTGGAACGGTTTGTTAAGCATAACAGTCTCACAAGATAGAAAAGACTATTGAGCGCCTCTCGCAATGAAGTGTGAAACAAGGAGATGGGTTATATTGGAGTTATCAATGACACTAGCACTGTCTACCATATGTTGGGGTTTGACCAGAGACATTCTTGCAAGAGGTTTGGTCAACCTGCACCACGCTTCACATCCAAATCGTCCATATCGGGAATATTGAAATGACACAGGATGATACAGACCAAGATCGGGTTTGATATGTCATGATCAACATGATCTTATGGCAAGCATTGATAGAGATTGAATCTGATGGGTGGCTTACTGAGACGACCCTTAATTGATGCAGCTGATACTTCACAGTAACTAGTCGGCATCATCCCGGGTACATTGCAAAACCAAGATATTGAAATAGTGGTCTCTCCAGTGCGGCAGAGGTTTGGATATGGAAAGAGGGCGTACCTGTGGCGTTGTCTACCACATGGGCGCATTGAAATGACTTTAGCGAAGGTCACTTGACTGGATACCATTTATTGATACCACATGCAACCTTTTTCTATATTTATTGCTGCTCATGTATAAAATCTCGTAGTTTTGTGGTAGATAGGATAGGTTAGATTGTGCCCCAGAATTGATAGCATTTGTCTTGTGCATCTGTCGTTGTTTGCGAGTATCATTGAAGCCTCAAGATTGTTTGGTTTGCATCGGAAGTCAGTCGCAATTGTGTTTTGTGTGTTTGAGAACTTGTCAATCGTCAAATCGTGTTATCTATCGGTCATATTGGTCATTGTCATGTTTATATTTGGTCGAGATCATGTTCGCAAAGTCTTGTTGGTTCGGATATCACAAACCTTGGTTCATTATCTATTGAGAACTATCTCTAAGTCTTGTTCAAGACTTATTGAGCCATCGCTAAACAAGTTATTCAATTGTTGTTTGGAAGAGTCGCATCCTGAGTGATCCCACTCACCACCTCAAACTATATCAATTGAGAAGTACGCATCACGAGACTTGTTCGGTCTTTGTTGTTGTGTTTGGTGTTTGTGTGTGTGATAGAGATATTGCTCGCGCTCATCCCCAGACTCACTTCCTTTGTTTCAGCGCCATTCGGTGGACAGGTAGGTGGTGGCAGTGGGCGAGTACAGGATGGTGGGCAATGGTTGGGTGTGAGTCAATGCCATTGGGCACAAAGTGGGCATGAGTTGAGGTTGTTAAGCACGAGTTGATGGTGTTGGGCACGAGTGGCGGCAGCTGGGCACAAAGGGGGGCTGTTGGGCATGAGTACTGGCTATTGGGTTCAATGCAAGTTGAGGTCATTCAGCATGAGTTGAGCTTACATGGTCACTGAGTTGTCTACTAGACAACTCAGTGACCATGTTTCTTTGTTTTCACTTTTGTGGATGGCATTTACACAATGCCATCCTTCTTCCTTTTGACAAGAGTTTCTTGTCAATACTATTTCATCCCAACGACAATACATTGTCTTCGGCATTCATTCCTTGTGCCTTGCTTCATGGCAAGGCCTTTGTTATGCCTCACAAGAGGTCTCCTGCAAGTCAACCATGACTGAACCTCGCTGTCTGCGGCATCGTCTGGTACTTCGATTCACGAGATGGATGACAATCATTCATCCATCATCTCCATTCTCCATGCCTTGTCTTTGGGCGAGGGTCTCCAGCATTTTGTGTTGAAACTTTTCCCATCACGTAGATTAGATTAGATTAGATTACATCACGTGACCTTTACATATCTTCATTACATACTTGTTTGGTTGGTACAAACAGTAGTACGGTATATAAGACCAGGAAACTGTCAATATCAATAAGTTGTCTCTTGACTCTTAACCGCCTCCATCGCTCTTACCAGCCTCAACCGCTCTCACCAGCCTCACCCTCTCCAATCTATGTAAGTGGTCAGAACGGTATCGTAGAGTACTTCCACTGTAGCCGGTTGCTTCAGTACACTTGCGGCTAGCGCCCAGGTGGAACTTCAACAGGTTATGGGCCCCGGATAGCAGAGGGACTTGGGAAACGCTGGCAACAGTGAGTACCTGCCCACTCTACCCTGGTTGGCAAAGAACCGATCAAAAGATCTAGGTTCTGAGTCTTACTTCTTCACATATGAACCTGGGAACGTCATTACGACAAGTACCTGTCATGAGGCATCCCTAAGGGGATTGACCTAGTACACTCCATGTGGAAACGTTGATCGCACCTTGTACGTTTCTGACATATAAAGGGCTTTCCCGTGACCGCTATTCCTAAAGGGAATATGTCATAAGGAATCATTTAATTGTTTTCTTAAATCATATTCATAACACATCACTGATTGGAAACCCTCTTTTAGATTCATCTAAAATGTCTACCTCTTGTTCTGCCCTCGACACAATCACTGCCTTTGACGGCATCGACTACAGGAGCTGGGCCGAAAAAATGAAGTCTTACCTCCTCCATCAAGGAGTCTGGCGCCTTGTTTCTGGCGACATCCCCCGCCCTGTCATCGCCGACTTCACCACCACAGTCTCCACCCCTGGGGCCACTGCTACTGCTCCCCCTGTGCTGGCCACCACGGTCGACCAGCCCGGCTTCCGCAAGGAAGAAAAAACCTGGATCAGGGACGATGACGTAGCTCTTGGGGCGATACGCCTGAAGGTCTCCGAGGCAATCAGACGCCACATCAAGGACGCCACTTCCTCGAAAGACGCCTGGAAGTCATTAAAGGATGCTTACTCCAAGGTATCCCCGGCCGTCATCTTCGGCGACTTCAAGGCCGCCGCCACCTACAAGCTCTCTGGACGCGACCCCGTCCCCGAAATCGAACGCCTGGGGTCTGTTTTCGCTCGGCTCGCCGATTCGAACTTTGACGTCCCCAATCTGATGCAGGCAATGATCCTGGCAAATGCAATTCCCGACGCCTGGTCGTCACTCTCCACCGCCCTCTTCCAGGTCTATGACGCCGATGATTTCACCTACAAGGCCGTCGCCGAAAGCATCATATCAGAGTACCGGCGCAAGTATTCGATTGGGTCCACTCGTACGTCCAACGAGCAGGCCCGGAAAATTTCCGGGACAAAGCGAAAGGGGCAGGACCCCAAATGGGAAAGGCAACAGAAGCCGAGTACCTCGCAGAACGATGCTGACGAGCAGCCTAACTCGACCGACCATAGTACCGCTTCTGAAAAGAAGAAGGGAAAAGGACGATGGCACAATCAGAAGAAAAACGCCAACATTGCGGACAACGCGTCCGATCATGTGGAAGAAACAGTTGAGTTCGTTGCTCCTGCCATTCACTTCCCTCCTCTTCCGGCACCATCCTTCACCACCATCACTGGCCGCGGGAAAATGACAAGTACCGCACAGCCCGATTCCGGAAAAATGCAGTCGCTCCTGCAACGCATGAACCCCCCTCCATCACAGTACACCGGGCTTCCTTCTGGAAAACCATCCATGTGGAAAAAGAACGACCATGTCCGCAAACTCGCGCGCGGCATTGGTGCTCGCCCCTCAGGATCGAATCTTCGTATCCTAGATACCATCATCCCTGAAATCGACGAAAGGCCGGCTAAACAGCGTCGCGTAGCCCCGTCGATAGAAGAATCGCTGAAGATGATGGACATAGACCATCAAAGCGAGCGGATGGGGCCGGAACAATTCGAAGACGGGCTGATCGAACTTGACGGTTCGTCACATTCTTCTCTCAAACTTGACCAAATGGGAAATGCTAATAATCACGCACAGACGTTTGAATATATATTAGCCAGTACCGATGCAGATAGTATAGATCTCTTTAGCGATGATCTGTACAAAAAATATACCAAACATTTTGCGTCCTGCACACACTGCAAAGAGAGAGAACGCGCTCAGTGGATCTTAGATTCCGGTGCATCATTACACTTTACCCATGAGTTTAAAGACTTCGCGTACTACAGGCCTCTCAAGGCTAAGCGATTCGTCCAAACAGCTGCAAAGGGAAAGAAACTGGAAATTCTTGGAGTTGGGGCCGTTCCAGTACGGCATACCCTAAATGGGGAAATAAAAACCCATCTTCTCCGACCTGTATTCTACATTCCGGACATGGACACACGCCTATTGTCCCTAGGCGTCTTCCTTAATCACGGGTACAAAGTAGACGGAATGCGTGGAGAAATTAACATCTCCAAAGGACAGAACAAAATACAGTTCTCGCCTCACATTCTCGGACAAACCATTTACTGGTTAGACACTGAAATACGCTATGACCAAATCCACGCGATCTCTAGCGAAATCACTGTTGAAACCTGGCACAAACGCCTTGGCCACCTGAATGACCAGGCGCTCAATAAGATTCCCACCAGTACCAAAGGAGTACCCAGAACGTTAGTACGTGAGAAATCACAGGAAAGCTGCACGGGGTGTCTAAAAGGGAAAATGCCGAATCAGTCTTACCCTAACTCAATGACAAGGGCTGTCAAACCCTTTGATTTGATCCATTCGGACCTGAAACAGATATCCACGGCATCGTACCACAAGTACAAATATTTCCTTACCTTTTTGGATGATTTTTCTTCCCATGTCTGGGTCGTCTTGCTCAGGAAAAAGTCAGGCGCCATCACGGCGCTGAAACAATTCCTTGCGATGATCCAGAATCAATTCGCCGCCACCCCTAAAAAATGGCGGGTTGATGGAGGTGGAGAATTTGACGAATACAAGGATGTACTTGCCGATCATGGAATTCTGATCGACGTCACACTCCCATATCAGCATCAGCAGAATGGTAGAGCAGAACGGATAAATCGAACTCTGTGGGAAAAATCTCAGGCATTGCGTTTCGACGCATGTCTACCGCCGATGTGGTGGGAATTCTGTTTGGAACATGCAGCATTTCTATACAACAGAACCCCCATGCGGCATCTTGAATGGAAAACCCCTTATTTCAGGGTGACCAATGAGATCCCCGACATGTCCAGCATCAGAGTCTTCGGATGCCAAGCATACGTATATATCCCAAAAGAAAAACGCAGAAACTCCCTGGAGTCAAGATCTCGATTAATGATTTATCTCGGATCAAAACCAGGGGTCAAAGGATACCGCTTCATGGATCCTGAGACTAACACGATTTTCATGGGTGGGAAAGCTATCTTTGATGAAAGCAAGTACCCTAGATGTCACATCGACCCTTTGCCAGAAAACCATCCAGAAATGGAAAACCCAGAGCCGGCTGATGAGTTTGAGGATCTCATCCCTGGCAGCAACGACGACGATAGTCACAATGAAACACCTCAGGACTCAGTTCCCATTGAACAGAATCAACCTGAATCAGACAACGAACTACCTGCCAGTGAGCCTGATGACGAACCGCGAGTACCCACTCCAGAACCCGAGCAAGTACCAGATCGACCGATCAGGGAACGACGAGTTCGGAAAATGCCAGGAAGCATCTATGGGGAAGACACTCCAGCATCTGATCTTGAAAAATTAGACAGAAGACGGAGATTGGGCGGTCAAACGGCATGGATGAATGACCTTCTGATGGAGGCAATATCAGTCCAAGTTGGCATCGTTGAAATGTCTCACAAAGACATATACCCTCTTCCAAATAAAGAAGACTGGTATGCGGCTGAACGTAAAGAGCTAGATATGCTCAAACGCCGCGGGGTGATCACGGAGCTAGTACCCCTGCCTGAAGGGAGGAAAGCTCTAAGGAACAAATGGGTTTACAATGAAAAATCCGATGGGCGTCTGAAAGCGCGCCTCGTCGCAAAAGGCTTCTCACAGGTAGAAGGGATCGACTTTGATCAGATCTTCTCACCAGTCGTAAGATATGAAACCATCCGACTAATACTGGCATTGACAGCCCTTGAAGGGTGGTTCATGACACTTTTGGACGTCTCATCAGCCTTCCTCTATGGAACGCTCCGTGAAGTCATTTACATGCGACAGCCTGAGGGCTATATAGTAAAAGGGAAAGAACACCTCGTGTACCAACTATTCAAAGCTCTATATGGACTTAAGCAGGCCGCATTAGCCTGGTGGAGGGAACTTGATTCCTCCATGAAAAAGCTCGGCTTTGTCCGGCTTCACTCCGATGCGGGAGTGTTCATCCACAAAAGTACCAGCGGGGAAATTGTAATCGCCGTCATCTATGTCGACGACTCTGCTTTTCTCGGCACAAACCGGGAATATACGCTAGAGAAAAAGAAGGCCTTCATGACCACATGGGAATGTAGGGACCTAGGGCACCTTGTGCCTGATGGGGAACCGAAAGAATTTCTCTCTATCCAAATAAGGCAACGCGGGAAACGTATCTTCATTGATCAAGTACCTTACCTTGAGAAAATACTCGAACGAATGGGGATGAGCGAATCTAATGCCACCCATACCCCACTTCCTACGGGCTACAAACCCATGATGTCTGAAGATGAACCCAATGTAGAACTTCGATCAAAGTACCAATCCGTCATCGGATCACTTCTATATCTAATGATTGGAACAAGGCCAGACATCTGCTTTGCCGTGATCAAAATGTCGCAGTTTTCCGCAAATCCCACCAAACACCATTTAGAAGTGGCTAGGGATGTTTGCAGGTATCTGAAAGCGACAAAAAATTACGCAATCATGTATGATGGTGACTCAGGGAAAGGGATCTATGCATTCACAGACTCCGATTGGGCGTCAGATGAAAACACGAGGAGGTCTACTACTGGCTTCTTCATATCACTGGCGTCTGGAGCAGTAACATGGGTATCATCGGCGCAAAAGACCATCGCCCTCTCTTCCACAGAAGCAGAGTATATGGCGTTATCAGACTGCAGTCGCGCAGCAACATGGCTGAGAAGCATGCTTGCCGAACTTGGAATGCAGATCGGATCAGTACCGATCTACGGAGATAACAACGGCTCCGTCTTCATCGCATCCAACCCTGTAACTGAGAAGCGATCCAAGCACATTGACGTGTGATTCCACTTCGTCAGAGAAAAAGTCTCCGAAGGGATAATTACGGTCGAATTTATTGAAGGAGTGAACAACCCTGCAGACCTCTTAACTAAGAATCTGGGAAAAATCCTCTTTTCCAAGTTTATCCCGTACTTCGGATTGATAAAAAACTAGGCGAAACAAAGTACCTATATATATATGTATGTGGGAAAAAGTAAGATGTATTTAGAAATATGTACTAAATATGGGGGGGTGTTGAAACTTTTCCCATCACATAGATTAGATTAGATTAGATTACATCACGTGACCTTTACATATCTTCATTACATACTTGTTTGGTTGGTACAAACAGTAGTACGGTATATAAGACCAGGAAACTGTCAATATCAATAAGTTGTCTCTTGACTCTTAACCGCCTCCATCGCTCTTACCAGCCTCAACCGCTCTCACCAGCCTCACCCTCTCCAATCTATGTAAGTGGTCAGAACGGTATCGTAGAGTACTTCCACTGTAGCCGGTTGCTTCAGTACACTTGCGGCTAGCGCCCAGGTGGAACTTCAACATTTTGGAGCATGGAGGGCACATTCCATGTCCCTGCAGCTTTTGCAGTCATTTTTCAACAGCTTCCTCTTGTGGTTTCTGAACCACATGTTTGTCATTGCGACAAACATCCTTTATGATTGGAGAGGCATCTATTGACTGCCTCCTCCCCTATCCACTGCGACGACAACAGCATTTACGCCGGCATCCCTCCATCTTGTTGTGGAGGTTGTTACTGCCACCTTTGCTGGGAAAAAGGGAATGAGGAATCTCCTCGTTCTTGCCCTGATGTGCCCTGATGTGCACATTGTTTTGGAACAACAATGCTTGTCGTTCTCGCCCCCAGCTACTGCTGAATGAGGATTGTCAGTGCAGGGGTGCAGTCCATGGCCCTTGCAAGGTTGGTATCCAACCTGACCTCCACCATGATGAGCAGTCCGCTTTCGTCATAGTTTTCTTCACCTTTGGCTTTGTTGTGGGTTGTACACCACAATGTTCTTGTTGTGCTGGGCGAGGTTTTGTTATGCTTAACAAACCATTCCAAGGTTCGGGCAGAGTATGCAGGAAGTGGAAAGGCAAAGAGCAATGTGATTGCTAAATCTAAGGAATGTAGCTATGATACATGAGGTTTATATAGTACTGACTATGAGTCAGTAACTGCGGAAGGCAGTGCACATGAGTAAGATAACTGCGGACTAAGTAATACTACTGCAGAGCTGAGTAAGGCTACTGCAGACTGAGTGATACTGGGAATCTAAGGGAGCAAAAGTAGGTATTAGACATAGTGTATTCATAAGAGAGCGCCGAGTCGGGATGATAAGTAAAAGAGATGATGTGGTCTGCATACCGTAGAGTCCGTAACATGTTCCCCCCTTCAAGCTCTGTGTCCTCACAGAGTCATTGTCCCCATCTGTAAGGGCAAGCCCCTAGAGGATTAGAGACCTTAGCAAGGAAGTCATTCCTTCTATCCTTGTTTCTTTCTGTTCCTCGACTCTGCCCATACAATGTCAAGACAATCCTCCTTTTTGTTGACTGCTCTCGCAACTCCATCACCCTCCTATAACCTCCGATGCTGCTCCGATCTACTCCGAAATCTCTCCACCTGTTCCGACTCTCCTCCATCCACCCCCACTGGGTTCCAATGTTCCGAAGCCTTGTTCAGGATAGTTCCCTCTGATGGATTTCCATCCATCTTACTGTAAGGGCAACATCGCTTTCATTGGTTTCACTAACACCAAGGTCCATCTTACCCTCCGTATTTCTATATCCTGGTACCTCCATCGGAGCTCCGCACTCCTCCGATATAGCTCCGCACTTTTCCGACGTAGCTCCGCACTTCCTGCACACTTGACACTGTCGTTTCTCCATCGGAGCTCCACATTTCTCCATGCCCAGCAATACAGGCAATATCCCTTCCCTTCTCCTTTCTTCTCCCTTTCGCATTCTCTTTCCACCACCTCCGACGGTTTCCGATGATCTCCGACGATTCCCAACATACCTCCGACCCTCCGGTTATCGGACTTCTAGATGTGGTGCGTTTATTACTTACACTTACTATACTTTACATTTTCCTTTTCCTTTCCAAACACCTCCGACATATCTCCGATATTCCGACGGCCTGTTCTCCGCCCTTCGGTCTTTCAACATGACCTTATTACTTCAAGTCCATGCACGGTACGATACATCACTTATATATTTATCTCTTCAACCCCCATCTCTGACGTCCTCTGATCCGCTCCAAAATGCGGAGCGGATATCTTATTTCAAATATTCCTACTATTTCATATATTCTCATTGCCGTTCCGCTTCCATTTCCAATTCCCTTTTTCTATATATCTGCTTCGGTTGCAGGGGATTCCTTGAGTTTTCTCTTTGGATCTCCCATGCAAGGTACGATATATTGTTGTTTAGTAGTCTTTAATCTAACCTTTGGATCTCCCTTGCAAGTCGTCCGACATTGGAGTCGCTTCGGAGCACTTCGGAGTTGTTGGATCGTAAGGTCGCCCTTACACCATCCTTCATTGTTGTTGGGATCGGACCAGTTCGGACTCTCCTTGAGGCTCCAATCATATATCAGCTTTTCATTGATGGCAATGGCGAGCTCGAGGCCTTTGATAGCCAGCCGAATATGTCAATTTTTGATAACAAGGGTGCTGGTGTAATTCCCGAGAATTTGTTTCTCCTCAGGGCTGGGGGCGATGGGGAGGTTGGACAGCAAATGAAGCCAGATATGCATTGTTATGATCATATTTTCACTTTTCACTTTATCTCATCTTATTTCGATCTTATCTTATCTACATCATATCATACATGAGGACATCTTATCAATCGTGCAGCATGACACTGCCTCAACGCTGCCTCATGGTATTTACATATATAAGTAGGGTACTTTCACTTGTATTCGATAGCTTGTTCTCTTGAGATTCCCGCTGGGTCTCTTGGCAATACAGCCCCTTCCTCATCTTTCCACATTCCTCACTCTAAGTTTCTAAGTTTGGGCTCGCAACGTCGTTTGACTTAGCATCACCTCAACAGAAGAACAAGCTCTTTCTACTCGCCCGCCCAAACACACACTTCCTACTCCATCCTCACTATCCCCGCCGTTTCGCACTTTTGCATTAAAAGTCGCACTTTGTTATTACATGTGGACCCTAGCGTTAAGGGGGACCTCCTGGACTTCAGGGATAAGAAGAGAAACACTTGGTACACCCATTATAACTAGTGTTGCCATTCGAGACACACAGGGAAACGTTGAGCCCGTCCTGTGTTGAGGTGACCAAAGGCCAACACATCTAACCTTCGGGGAAGTTGCTGGCATGTGTAATGGTTTGGAAGAGAAGACCGTACACATCTAGTTCGCAAAAGGTGTTCCAATCCCCGACTCCTCAACATCTCGATTCAACCAGTCCAGCGCGCGTAGGGGTATTGACTGCATGGACTTCATCTTTCCCAGATCTTCCTCTATTCGGGCATCCCAACTGCCTGGGTAGACAGATTGTTCTTTGGGTTTTATTTCCAGATTTTTTTTCGCCTAAGCGTCAGAACAGGGTTGTGCGCCCAATGTAAGGTACTATTGTTCAAACCAAAACACCCCCCGTCAGAACACCATCATGGACAACCAAGATTTCCAGGACGAAGCCCCCGAACTCCCTGAGCATCACCAACCCCCCATCACACCACCACCACCTCCTCCTCCTCACCGACCAGGGCGAAGAATTGAAATAACCGCAGATCCCAGCAAATATAATGGATCCCGACCCCTGTTTTCGGGATGGTGGGCAAAAATGCTCACATGGATCTGAGTAAATTGAGATCTGTTACATGGGGATGACAAAATCTGTATCGCAGTCTGGTCCTGATTAGATGGACCGATTGCAGGAACATATGGGGAGACACGACTCACCCAATGCATGGAATCAAATGATTGGCCAACATATTGAAACTTGGTCTATGAGATTACCACGAGGTTTCAACCTACCACTGAAGTGGAATGGGCCAGAGGAAAGATTGAGGGGTTCAAACAGAACCAGCTGAAGACAGACGACTGGATCACACAGTTTGGAACACTGGTGATCAAAGGGAAAATTGAGGATCATCATGGGATTCCTTATTAGAGAGAAATGCCTGGGACTCAATCATACAGCAATTGTTTCAGCAAGGAAGACATCAGGACACCATGCAGGAAACTGTCGAAGAAATCTCAGCCATTGGAAGGGCTGAACAGAATTACACCATGAGGCAAGAAATGAGGCAGGGACCTCAAAGGCAAGGGAACTGTAAGGGCGACCTTACGATCCAAGACTCAAACTCAGATACTTGCAAGGGAGATCCGAAGTTTAGATTGAGCAGTCTGATAAGTAATACAACACACACCTTGCAAGGGAGATCCGAAGAGAAAGTTCTAAGGATTCCCCTGCAAGCTAGCGAGATAAATAGTAAAATGAGATATGAAATAAGAGATAAAACGAGACACATGAATGATGAGCAATGATCGGGAGTAGCGATGAAGGATGAATGGAAACAAGATGAATGATAGTACCTGCAATCTGACATGCGGAGTAGCAGATGGGGGCGGAGTCGTCGGATGCGGAGAGGCGGATAAGATGTTGGAGACAGCGGATACGATTGAAGGATGTCGGAGATGGTGGAATAGAAAGGAAAGGAAGAAAGGAAAGGAAAGTGGTTGCCCTTACATCACCCCCCCTTCAAGGCACGGCGTCTCGATGTGTCAGGCAAAACGAGTCGAATATCACGGCGGCGATCCGCCGTGGAGCTCCCGGATGGCATCGGTAGAAGTCGCGGACTAGGCGCGGAGCGTGGACATTGTCTTCTGCTTCCCAGGAATTCTCTTCGTAGCCACCATTTGACCAAGAATTGAAGCTTGCCTCGATGCAGTCGGCTGTCCAAGAGGTTTTCAACATCATACTCTAATTCTTCTCCAACTACCATCGGAGGCGGAGGAGAGTGGACTTGGCGTCGGAAGGGGTCGTCGGGAACTAGTGAAAGTTTGATGACATGGAATACTGGGTGAACGCGGGACATGGAAGGGGGAAGGCGAAGTTTGTAGGCATGTGTTCCGACAGGTCGGACCACTGGGAAAGGGCCTATGTATTGATGTGCAAGTTTCTTTGTGGGTCGGGTGGTTTTGAGGTCTGATGAGTCTAAAAAGACCTTGTCCCCCGGGTGGAATGTCGGAGTGGTGCTCCAATGCTGGTTGTAGTATCGCGCCATGTCATCTTTTGCCTTTGTCAGTGCTGCGCGAGCCTCCTCTAGAGCGGACTTCATCTGCTGGCTGAAATCCGCTACTGCCTCGATCTCTGTCCGCTTCTTGCAAGGTTCGAATCCCATGCGCAGATGGCGGCCAGTGTCAATGTAGAATGGAGTTTGACGTGTCGATGCATGAACATGGTTGTTGTATGCAAATTCAGCCATCAGAAGCCATTCGTCCCAATCGTCTTGATGTTCATTGACGAATAGGCGAAGATATCATTCCAATCCTTGATTGACCCGCTCCGTCTGTCTGTCCGACTGCGGATGGTAGGCTGTCGAGGCAGCAACCTTAATGTTAAGCAGCCTGTATAGTTCGCGCGTGAACTTGGTGACAAACTGTGGTCCTCGGTTGGAGACAATGGCCTCCGGTAGTCCGTGGAGTTTCCAGACATTTTGAACATAGGAGCGTGCAGTCCCGAGTGCGGAGATGTCGGAGTGCGTCGGGATGAAGTGTCCCCGCTTCCCTACTGAGTCCACTACGACCATGATAGCATTGTAGCCGTGGGCTTCTGGTAGTTCAGTAATGAAGTCAACACTGGTTACTTGCCATTGCTCCGTGGGGACTGGTAGCGGATTGAGCTCTCCGGAGGGCGGAGTGCGTCGGACCTTGGTGCGGAGGCATGGGTCACATGTCTTGCAATATTGACCTATTAAACGAGACATGTGTGGCCACCAGTAATTGCGCGACACCAGTTCCAAGGTTTTCCACCATCCAGGATGTCCGGCCACTGGAGTGTCATGGTGTTGTGTGAGGATCCGATGATGCAGTTGGGGATTGTTAGGAACATAGATACGATCCCTGAAGTAGAGCAAACCTTCCGCTTGCCTCCACTCCACACTATGGACAGACCCCGCTCCGACGGTCGGAAGGGATTGGACAACCACACTATCCTCCAGTAACCCCTCTTGGATTCCCTGTCAGACCTGGCAGAGGATGTCGTGTTCTTCCCCTTGAACAGTTACCCCACGCATTGCTCGCACTGCAAACAATTCTGATTGAAGAAGGATGATGTTTTCATTGTCCTGCGATCCGTCTCCGTGGTCCGCTTGTCGGGACAAAGCGTCGGACTTGCCCATTGACTTGCCAGGTCGATGGTGCATTTTGAAATCGAAACGAGCGAGGTATAAGGACCATCTAGCCTGTCGTCAATTTAGTTTTTGAGCTGTCATGAAATACTCAAGATTTTTGTGGTCCGTCCAAATCTCCACTCTCTTCTCCGCTCCTTCAAGGAAGTGCCTCCACTCCTCCAATGCGCGGACCACCGCCAACATCTCCTTGTTGTAGATCTCGTAGTTGCGTTCCACCGGACTTAGGCTTTTGGAATAGAATGCGACAGGGTGCCACTTACCGTCCTCTGTTGGTTGGGACAGTACTGCTCCGGTTGCAAAGTCCGAGCTATCCACTTCTATCCGCCACTCCTTTCCATGATCAGCTAGGACCAGGATCGGAGCGGATGTAATCCTCCGCTTCAACTCCGCAAATGCGGACACTTCTCCCTCCCTCCAAGACCAGAGGTGCCCTTTCTTCGTGAGCTCGAAAAGAGGGCGCGCAATGTCCAAAAGCCCTTCAATAAAACGGCGATAGAAGTTAGTGAACCCCAGAAAGGACTGTACTTCTCGGACGTTTGTCGGAGCAGGCCACTCCGCGACCCCCGCTACTTTCACCGGATCCATCTCTACATGTCCTTGTTCAATAATAAGGCCTAGGTATTCAATGCATGTTTGTTCAAACTCGCATTTCTCTGGTTTTAGATAGAGTTTGTGTTCACAAAGTCGTTCCAGTATGATCCGTGTGACTCTCCGATGCTCCGCAAGGGTCTCTGTGAAGATGAGTATGTCGTCGAGGTAAACACAGACTACACCTTCAGTGATAAGGTCCTGAAAGATTATAGTCTGGAATGTGGATGGACTATTAGTGAGGCCGAAGAACATCACCAATGGTTCATAGAGTCCGCCATTGGTTTGAAAAGCGGCCTTCCACTTGTCTCCGGGTTTTATCCGCACATTGTTGTAGCCCCAGCAGATGTCGAGCTTGGTGAAGTATTGAGCGCATTGAAGTTTATTGATCAGTTCAGATATGAGCAGAAGCGGATACTTGTTTTTGATAGTTTTGGAATTGAGTGACTGGTAGTCTTGTACAAGACGAAGCGAGCCATCCTTCTTCTTGATGTAGAATACTGGAGATGCCATTGGAGACTTGGAAGGGCGAATCCGACCAGTTGCAAGGTTTTCCTCCAAAAATGCGTCGAGTTCCTTCTGTTTGTTCGGAGCAAGCAGATATACCTTACAACCTGCCAGAGAGGCGTCCGGAACAAGTTCAATGGTGTGGTCCCAAGTCCGCTCTTCCGGTAAGGTGTTGAAAGAGGTCTTTGAGAATACATCTTCAAAGTCAAACAAGTGGTCCGGTACAGAGTCGCGGAAAGATTTAGGTTTTTGGTTACTGAGGAAGGCCTCCGATAGACGTTGCGAGATATTGGATGAAGCACGGATGAACTCCGCCTCCACGGGTACTGTTCCGACAAAAAGGCGATCTCCCTCCTCAAACTCATCCTCTTCCTCATCGTCTTCTGCTAACTCCTCCGGTTCCTCTCCTTCTGTGACATCCTCCACCCATGGGCCACGTGGAGCCTCCTCCTCTAGACCAGATGTCGGAGTGGAACCCATCTGACAGGCTCGGATGGGGACTTGTTCAAACTTCCGCTCCTTCTGCTCTTGGGCTGCCTCCTGGTGGCATGTCCGATATCGTGCAGGACACCGGCTCATCTTCACTTCCCCTGACATCCAATCTACCTCGGGGTTGTGTTCTTTGAGCCAAGTGAAGCCTAACATGATTTCTTGTTTTCCCAAACTTGTGACTGCAAGCTGGGTCCGTTCCGAGTGATCCCAATAGCAGAGCACTACATCCAACACCTCCGTTATTGCTCCAGCCTCGTTTGGAGTTCCGTCGATGTTGTATACCGGAATTGCGCGTTGTAGTTTTCGAGTAGAGAGTCGATGTTTCTCAACCAGAGTGCATTCAATAAACGACCCTGTTGCCCCGCTGTTGAGTAAGGCCTTTTGTGATAGTGTGTCTTTAGTGTCGGTAGTTTCAAGAACTATGTCTAGTTCAATAGAATTGTCGGAGTGAGCGGAGGCGAGGACATACCGATGCTCCCATTTAGAGAGGCAAAGGCGGATGGGATTTGCGGAGTTGGGTGCGACTATGGGATTGTTTGCAGGCTTAGAGATGGAGGGTATAGGATCATATTGTTCCATAAATAAGGCAGCATAATGATTTTTAGCAGACAACGAGGGCGCACTGTTCACTCGCTGTGGGGAGGAAAGTCCTCCTGTCCTTCCTCCGACTCCGCAGACTCCGTGGGCAGAACGGAGTTGCCTTCCGCTGTGTCCTTGACCACGAGTTGTTCCATAACAAACTCGTCCTGCTCCTCCGTTGTCATGAAGCGAACATCGAAGCAAAGGGGGCATTCACGACTAAAGTGACCCGTTTTGTTACATCTGAAGCATGCATTGGCATTCTTGCCTTTGATGCGTGAAGTATCAATGTCCATTGCATTGGGGTCCCTTGTCGGCGGAGTGGATGCGGATGCGAGCGGAGCTGTATGCAGAGTGAATGGAATGTAGGGGCGAGGGAATACTGAGGTGCCAGGTACTCATGGTCCAACAACGTTGCGGAAGGTGGAGGTGCGGGTCAGAGCAGTGGCTTTGAAGGCTTTGTTGGCAATCCTATTGTCGTCATTGACTCGTGCTGCAGAGTACCACTCATCGGGGTTGTCATCCACAGGTCGTCCATGGGTCAGGGTGGCAATCTCGTTCTGAATGTCGGAACGGAGACCATGGCAGAATTTGAGTACGATGTTGGTATCCTCCTGATAGCCCGCTTTGTCAATGTAGTCTTTGAACTTGTCAATATAGGTCTCGACATCCCGTTGACCTTGATAATAGGATTCTCCTTCGAGGATCAGTCTCGCGTCCTGTTCCTCATTCTTCGGAGTGAACTCCGTTGTAAAGACGGCGCGGAAGTCCACCCAAGTCCGATAAGGCGGAGCACCGGTCCTCCGCTCTTGTCGGATAATGCGATCCGCAAAGCGTGCTGCGCGTCCACTCTTCATGAAAGATAAGGCCCAATAAATTTTAGCGTGGTCGTCTGCGAACTGTTCCGGAGCCAGCCCCATAAACAATTCACAGGAGTTTAGAAAGGTCCAGCCATTTGCGCGTGATCCATCAAAGTCCGACGGATTGGCAGGTTTTGCTCGACGCACGCCCAGATTGGCCGGAGCGAGCAGAGCGGGTATAATAGTGGGTGTGGGAGCAGCTGGGATAGGTGGCGGAGCTGGGGCAGGAATTGCATTGAAGGCGAGGAGGAGTTGGTCAAGTTGAGTTGAGATATTATCGAGAGTTTGACATTGTTCCTGGAACTCGTGCTCGAGCTGTTCAAGGCGATTGGGGTCGTCCATTACTATGCACGGAGCAGAATCACCAGTTACGGAGAGGTAATTAGAAGAACTGGAAGGGGTGTGAGATGTATCAGAGTCGGACGCGGACAAAGCTGCTCCGAAGCGTGGAATTGTGACAACAATGCAATTGGACCCGGTCCAATTAGAAGAGAACTTTCTACTGCAAGGGCGACCTTACGATCCAAGACTCAAACTCAGATACTTGCAAGGGAGATCCGAAGTTTAGATTGAGCAGTCTGATAAGTAATACAACACACACCTTGCAAGGGAGGATGGCATGAGGGGACGTGGCAAGGGTGGGGGACAGCACCCTGCTGTGCCAATCACACTAACGGAGAACATAACAGCAGTGGGGGTGGTGGGGAGGGGTACTGACACGGTCACCGCAGAAGAATGGCAGGGCAAAGGGCGGGACATGTGAATAAGTCATGAGCAAATGTGGCAACGCACCGCTGAGGGATGGGGGTGGGGGGGGAGTTTTCTCCAGTGGGACATGCGAATAGGCCCTGAGTGTAACACTTATTGTCAAGGGAGGACAATACAGTGTGAACTTTGGGATGTTGCCTAGCTTTCTTCAATGCCACTGGTTTCAGGGTTCTGATGTTGTCGGCATTGACAACAGTGATCAAGGGAAGAGGGGAAGAGAGGCCTCAATGGGTGGTTGCAATAGAGAAAGGAGGGGCCGTGTTAAGGCAGTCAAGTTCAGAGAGCAGTAGCACTGAGGGTTACTAGGGGTTGATATCCTAGATTCAGACGCGGCACATGGCTTAAGGATGTGGGTCACTCCCAATCCCTCACGGCTCAAATGGTTCGCGGCCTCACCAGTCACGCCCCAATTGGCCACTATAGACATAGGTTCAATATTGGCGACAAGGTTGAACAATGTGACTGTGGGTCAGGGTCCGTTGAGGACTTCACCCACGTACTCTACAAATGTCTGCACCACCCCACCAGGCCCCCAGACATGCCCACCTTCTCGAGGAACACTCCCACGTGGGACAACTTTGGGAAATTCATTATGGATAACCCAGGGGCCTTTGCCTTTCGGGATCGTCCAATGCCCAACACAACCGTTGGCAGTAGTCGTGTGGTAGCGTGCTGGGTACAAAGGGGTGCAGCCCCCTCTGGCAAGCGAACGCGATCGAAGGATAAGAACCGCACAGGCGCTTCTTTGGGGGGCAGGGCACAGACACCCCCCAGCGCCGCTAACGGCCAACCTCACAAGGTTGGAGTGCTCTTGTATCGCGCGGCCGAATATTCGGGTGCGCATACTAACGTGTTTGTTTACAACAGACTCCCCCGTCCTGGCGCGAGGACTTATCAGCTCGACAGAGCTTTGCGCCGCCTGTTCTTTGTGCGTACATAGATCCTCGGATCGATGTAGTTTACTCTATGTCAAGCGGACTGTACCCCTAGTATACCGCTATATAAATTGATGACCCAAAAAAAAAAAAAAAAAAAAAAAAAATCCTAGATTCAGACTGGGGACTGACTGACTACTACATCCAGTATATATACTGTATCAAGTGTGCACAGACCAAGAGAAATATAAGTAAACAGTGATAAGAGAGAATACCGCTATTGGCTGGCAATAGTGGGGTCTGTCAAAGTGAAACAAGGGTTAGTTCTGAGTCAGAGATAAGATGGGAATATATGTCCATCTGGAGTAAAGCCAGAGTAAATGTGAGTCAGAGTGTAGATAAAGTGGGCATGTGTCAATAATGAGGCGAATGGTGAAACAGTGTTCAAAGAAGATCAAGGGTTGTCCAGGTGTGAGAAACAATGAGGTGAAATAGGGTTCAGGGTTAATGTGAGAGTGTGAAAGAGTGTCCAGATTGTTATCAAGGGTTCTAGAGTCCAGACTCATCAAGGGTTCTTCAGGGAGGATGGCTTCTATATGGGTATAGGTCACGTGATAAGTGCTTCATGTGAGAGCATGTCTTGTACTGCAAGTCTTTGTGCAGCTGTCGTTATCGATAGGGGTTTGTCGGATGTGGTTGATGGGTGGGATCAGAGAGGGGATCACGGGAGGGGATGGTAGGAGAAATGAAAAGTTGTAACACTGAGAATGTGGCAATGCCCACTGAGGGATGCACGGCAATGCACCGTTGAGGGATGTGTGGGGCAGGGGGGACTTGTCTTGGGTTTGGCACAACATTTGGTATCTCTTTTCAGTTCTGTAGCCTTGTAGAATTTGCTTCCAAATGGAAATGATTTC
This sequence comes from Entoloma clypeatum, assembly GCA_963565915.1. Taxonomy (NCBI): domain Eukaryota; kingdom Fungi; phylum Basidiomycota; class Agaricomycetes; order Agaricales; family Entolomataceae; genus Entoloma; species Entoloma clypeatum. The sequence goes on from OY751492.1 coordinate 2,150,872, forward strand.
TGATACTACCACTTTCATGTGTTACAAGTGAATCTGATGAATGAGCCAATATTGCAATTCATAGCATTGAAGAAACACAGTCTGTAGTTATACATAGTCATGAGAGGTTGCTCTGTAGCACTACAGAGTGATGGCAGCTTGCTACAGAGTGCTACAGAGTGATGGCAGGCTGCTACAGAGTACTACAGAGTGATGGCAGGTTGCTACAGAGCGCTCTCAAATCATAACCCTTCGCTACAGCGCTATGAAGCTCCAGAGCACTCTGGACACTCCCCAGCATCTCCAGGTTTTGCTGATGAAAAGAATGAGGCCAAAAGCATCAGCCAATGCATCATCAGGAAAAATCCACCTGTATCAATAGCAGTCTGTAGCTGCAGTAGCCATCACACCCCGGTATACAGGTCCCCTTTATAGAGCTCATCATAGCACACTGCCAGGTTTCCATAGTAGTCGATAGCATGCTGGCTGGTTTTCATAGTAGTCTGTAGTGCATAGGTGCCTATCAGATATTTGGAGTACTTCATATTTCCATATGTGGACAGCTACGACGACTATGAGCACTCTGGTGTGCGACATATTTTGCACCAGTTATCAGATCATTCCATAGTGTTGCACAGAACGGTCAACAGACATATATATTTTTTCATATCTAAGCCACAGACCAGCTATATACTCAGGTTTATGCTGCATTCTCATCTGAGTCCAAAACGCTACCCTCACTCTCAGTCTCCCCAGTATGCCCCTCCAGCTCAAGACGGGCCCACTCTTCTACCTCGCCTATCAGCTGTCACTCTGGCTCAGCCACATCCGCAACACCTGCATCGCGTCTCAACACAAATAGAAGGTTAGATCATACACACTATAAAAATGATGTAAGCTTATAGCGCATGCCGAAACATCTCCCGACGTCAGTTGGTGGTCACATTTTGGTCAAGCTTGCTCCACCTTTCTACATCAGCATGGTGAGCAATTATGAGGGGCTTCACACCTTCCTCCTGAAATGTGGCTGCAACATGTCTCCCCGAAGACCATTCATGCACACACCAATGAATCTAATATATTTAGAAGTGATGTCAGCTTTAGAGTTGTCACATTGGGAGGTAATGTACAAAGGTAAAGACGAGGGCCAATATCTTGAGAGAGATTGGGTTGAAATATTTTTTGAAGGTCACCCTGAACCTGAGGCATTCTTGAACCAGAGAGCTTGAATAATGTGGTGGATGATACATCCACAAGCATAGCCTGACAAGGTCTTTGGGTCCTGGAATGGGCCATTTTTAGAAGACGAGATTAGATCAGTTGAGTAAATAATTACCTTATGATGAAATGATGAATCCTTCATGAGATGTGCCGCAAGTTTTTTGTTGTGGTTGGTGTCCCAAGGTTTACCACCAGCACGGAATCCAAAGATTCCTTCCACCAAAGGACATACAGCGCTAACGCAAGCTCCATGAATGTGCGAGCCACCTTTGACAATCTGACGAGGTTTTGTTAGCAATATGGAAAGAAAAAAGAAAGAAGGCTTACAACACGCAACATCCGGTCTGTGAACTCATATAGTGTTTCTAAGTCCAGTCTCAAGAACCTAAAACCAGACCGAAACCGGACCTGAACGAACTGGATTGAGACCAGACTGCAGTCTCAAGTTTTAAGGTTTTCGATCACAACCATCCTCGGTTCTCTCCGAATTTTAAGATTTGAAAGACCGGCCAAAGACTGGTTCGGATGAACTCTTGAACTAAGCCACAGAACCATTGTAATTTCTTGCTCACTCACTCTACATACCCACTTTTTCACTTCCCAAATAGGCCACTTCCAAAATAGGCACAACCAGCCAAAAAAGACAAAAGGTGTGTGTGCACCCCCCCTGCCCCGATCACATGTAGACACAGGCTTTCTATAAATATATTTTAACCTTTCAACATGTGTGCCCCTCATTGCAAGGTCAGGAATGGGTGGATGCGTCGTTTCGACGTTGGATGACGCGCATCAAGTGCGCATCAAATGTGTCAAAAACAAATCCCCAAAAACATCGCACATCTGCTTATTATGTCTACACAGGAACAAGTAAGGGTTTCTACTATATCAATTATGTAGGAGGGGATTATATCTCACTCAATATGTATTGTTTTTCTGAAATTTCACCACAGATTTTAAGTCATAGAGGTGCCATGCTCTGCAACAAATAATAGTAAACAATGCACAAAATGCATCGCACAGGCGCGCGCGGTGCCTTCCTCATAGCCTAATAATAGCTTAAAATGATAGAACTACTTATGGAATATGTATTCACCTTCTGACACACTTTGTATAATTTTTAGAAGTCTAGATATGATAGAAATAATGAAATGTGCAGATTTCAGTAAAGGTGTTATATCTCCATAATGAATCAACCAAATTTGAAAAACAAATGTGCTATAAGATCCCCTGAATGTGGAGAATCCAAATCTGAAATAAAAATTTTTGGTCAAATTTTCGACCTATTCTGCTCATATTCACCTTATGAAGTCCTTGAATTGTGTTTGAATGGTCTCAATAGGTTCACATGCAATGGTTAAATAGTATATATATATTACATGTAATCTAATGTGGTTGTGGAAAGGAGGAAGTAAGAAATGTTGCTTTTTGTGTTTAAGGAAACTCATGCTGCACTGTTTATCACGATTTACAGGGTGTTTTGATACATCATTCTGCTACATAGACTCTCTACCAGACATAGCTAATGTATGTAACTGTATATATACTTACTATTGGTTTCAAGTATCTCTACATAAGTTATGAATATTTTTTGGGACTGGTGGCGCCAAGCTTTGGGCATTGAGAGTACAAGTTTTGACGATGTGCATCACTCGGCATTGACTGCCAAGCATTTTTGGCAATCGCTGAAACTCAAACCATAAGTCGATTGCCAGCAAAACGTTCCCACAGTTTTCTTTTCCCCCACCTCCACTCCATCTGGCCACCACCTCCGCCCAACAGCCACCACTCGTGCCCAATGGCCCCTCTAGTGCCCAACAGCCCGCTCTCGTGCCCACTGGCGGCCTCTAATGCCCAACGCTGTCCACTCCTGCCCAATGCCGTCCCTTCGAGCCCAACAGCCCCCTCTGCTGCCCAACAGCCCCCTCTAGCGCCCAACGGCCCCTCTTCATACCCAATGGCATTGTCTCATGCCCAACGCCCTCCCTTCGAGCCCAATGGCCTCGACTCATGCCTAACGCCCTGCCTTCGAGCCCAACAGCCCCCCACTCGTCTCACTCACGCCCAACGGCATCCACTCATGCCCAACGACATCCACTCATGCCCAAAGCATCCACTCATGCCCAACGTGCCCACTCGCGCCCAACAATGCCCAACATGTCACATCCACTTGCACCCAACACGTCCACTCACGCCCAATGCATCCACTCGCTCCCAACGGCATCAGACGGTGAGACTCAGATGATACGTGCATGTGCCGTCCAGTAGCACACTTGTACAGGACATATTACGAGTCTGGACCGGTTTAAACCGGTCCAGTCTCATCAGACCTGAATACATGGACTGGTCAGACTGGTCTCTCACTGGTCTGGTCTGGTTTTCCAAGGTGACTATGTAAAATTGAGACTGGTGCGGTCCTCGGTCCTTCCTTTTTGGGGGGTCAAAAACGAGACCAAACTGAACTTTCAATCACTAAACTCATAGCGGTCCGTCACCGTCTCAACAGCATCTTGGACTTCTTCAAAGCATGCTTGAGCCCACTGGGCTTGAGGACTTGCCTCTGGGAAAGTGTTGGACATGCATATCCTAGCTTCATAGGTGTGTACAGCCTTGAGCAGAAGAGCATAGGCCATTGGATCATGGAAATCTTTCGCAGCGGGTCATGATTTTGGATCCAGATTCTGGTGCAACTCCACCGTCTTCAGCTTCTTGGAGGCAGGCAGTTCTGAGTCAGGATCAGGTGATGTTGAAGACAAACAAGGTTGTTTGTCACGATTGTGAATGCCAGCGGCAGCCGTAGATGGTGAGTGTGGGTCTTCCTCCATATCCAAATATTGAGGTGAAGAGGCTGCCTGTGAACGCTGGAATGCTGTTGCTGTGGGCGGCTTTCTGAAATCGATGCGATGAAGGGGGCAGTTTGTGTCCTCAGGTGGTTGATTGACAACAAGAGGCTGAATCTAAGGGGAAATATCAGTAATGAAATGTGAGTCGGCATCAAACAAGAACTTACTGAGCTTGAGAATCACATATCTTCCTCAGCAGTGGGGTCTTCACTCTCGAGGTCGCCATCTTCACTGTCAGTGCCGTCTGTGTCAGTCTGTGTATAATCAAAATTTAATTACTGGCAGAAGGGAAAGCGATAGAAATATACCCATGGCCCTTTGCTTTGATGACAGTTTCCGGATCCTCTTCGGCAGTGATGGGGCGATCTCCTCTTCCTCTTCCTCTAATGCAAGAAAATGACGTGCCATATGCAAAACTGTAATAGCTGGATGAAAAGCAAGGGATAAAAGTGAGGGATAGAGCTCACTGCCTGCAGTGAGAGTTGGTTGTAAAGGAGAAAATTTTAGTTGTGATGTCCCAGACAGCGATCGGCGAACACTAGTGTTTTAAAGTCCGGTCTGGTCTTGTTTTTGACCCCCAAAAAGGGAAGACCGAGGACCGGACCGGTCTCACTTTTTCGTGGACACCTCTGAAAACCAGACCAGACCAGTGAGAGACTGGTCTGGTCAGTCCGTTTATTCAGGTCTGATGAGACTGGACCAGTTCGAACTGGTCCAGACTTGTAGTATGTATGCTACGAACATGCTACTGGATGGTGAATGCGAGTGTTGTCTTGTGTGCATACTCCCTGCCCCCTGTCCCTGAATCTCGCCGTCTGACAGCGTTGGGCGTCACTGGATGTCGTTGGGCATGAGTGGGCGCGCTTGGCATGAGTGGGCATCGTTGGGCGTCAGTGGACGTGTTGGGCGTGAGTCGACGCTTTGGCCATGAGTCGACGCAAGAGGGGCAGTTTGAACAAGGGGGGCGTTGAGAATGAGAGGGGGCTGTTGGGCTTGAAGGCAGGGCGTTTGGCATGAGAGGGAGCCGTTGGGCTTGAAGGGAAGGTGTTAGGCATGAGTGGAGGGTGTTGGGCACAAGTGGACACTGTTGGGCATGAAAAGGGGCCGTTGGGAGTGAGACAACACCGTTAGGTGCTAGAGGGGGACGTTGGGCATCAGTGGGGGCTGTTGGGCATCAGTGGGGGCTGTTGGGCATCAGTGGGGGCTGTTGGGCTCGAAAGGACAGCATTGGGCATGAGTGAACGGCATTGGGCGCTAGAGGCGGCCATTGGGCACGAGTGGCGGTTGTTGGGCGGAGGTGGTGGCCAGATGGAGTGGAGGTGGGGGAAAAAGAAAAGTGTGGGAACGTTTTGCTGGCCATTGACTTATGGTTCGAGTTTTGGTGATTGCCAAGTGTGCTCGGCAGTCAATGCTGAGCAATGCATGTCATAAAAACTCACGCCCTTGATGCAAACTGTGGCACAACGAGTTCCAAAAATAAGTCTTAATATATGTAGAGATACTTAGAAGCTATTAGTAAGTATATATACAGTTAGATACATGATCTATATATGGTAGGAAGTCTGTACTCCAGAATGATAGATCAAAACACAGTGTAAATCATGATAAACAGTGCATCATGGGTTCCATCAAACACAAAAACCAGTATGTTCTGACTTCCTCCTTTCCACAACCCCTGTGAACTACATGTAATATATATATACTACTGAACCATTGGACATGAACCTGTTAAGACCATTCAAATGTAATTCAAGGACTTGATAAGGTCAATATAAGTAAAATAGGTCGAAAATTTGACCAAAATTTTTTTATGTCAGCTTTGGATTCTCCACATTCAGGGGATCTCATCACACATTTGTTTTTCAAATTTGGTTCATTCCTTGGGGAGATATAACACTTTCACTGAAATCTGCACATTTCATTATTTCTATCTTATCTAGACATCTATAAACAATACAAGGTGTTTCAGAAGGTGAATACATATCTATTGATGAGTTCTATCACCTCCAACTATTGAGCAAGGCACTGCACGCGCCTGCGCGATGCATTTTGCGCATTGTTTACTATTATTTGGTGTAGAGCATGGCACCTCTATAATACAAAATCTGTGGCATCATTCCATGAAATAAATACATATTTACTGACATATGATACCCTACTACATAATTGATATAGTCTGCAAGATTCATTCCTGCTATGTAGCCATAATAAGGAGAAGTGCGATGTTTTTTGAGTTTGTTGACATGTATTTGACACATTTAATGCACATGTGATGCGCGTCATCCAACATCAAAATGACACATCCACCCATTGCTGACTCACCTGATGTACCCACAATACCCCTCTAATTAGAGCTGTTTTTCGTTTATCAGGCAAACTCGGTTAAAAGCTAGTTAATTCGTCCTCAGTAACACAGTCAAAGTGTACCTACAGAGCTCGGTGCATGCCGCCCAGCCATCAATATCCATCAACTGCCATCAGCAATGTCCACGGGTCACTCCACACTATCTCCCATGTCGCACATCATGTCTCGACCACCCCAAACAATGTCCCGACATGTTCTCACACCCCTCCCATGTTACACTTTTTCACCCTTTTTCTATGCACCTTCATGCGACCCTTCGACCCTCAATCCCCATCAGACCCCATTTCACTTAACTCAGACGACCCTGGGACATGTGTCTCCTCTATCAGCGCTATGACTCACAATGACTTGGACTATTCCCCTTGTAGATACATTTTCACTTGTTATCTCTGACTCATGGCCTTGAGGCCTTATCTCTGGCTCCTATGCCACAACCTCCTTGAAACATTTATCTAACCAATGGCTTATTTAGCTCCTGCGCAGCACTTACTTATTGCCGAGACCTAGGTCACACGAAAGAATTTTGGCATGACTATTCGCCAGGAAGGTCATACCATCAAAGTTGACCAAGTAGCGTACCTGAAAAAGGTTTTCAAGCACTTCGGCATGACAAATGCCAAGCCGGCTCCTACTCCACTACTCACGGGGTATTACCTGGTACCAAACCAGGGGGAGTCAAACCCAGAAATTTGATCCCGATTCCAATTGGTGATTGGAGCCCTGTTGTACCTATCTTTGGGTACACGGCCCGACATAGCCTTTTCCATTGCAAAGATGTTGCAGATGTCAGCCAACCCATCCCAAGAGCATCTTGATAAGTCTCTTTATATATGCAAGTATCTTGCAGGGACACAGGACTATTGCTTAAGCTTTAGAGCATCATTGTCCAGCCTCCTTGTGTACACAGATTCTGATTGGGCATCAGACCCCTCTAATGTTGAACGAATTCCACTCCTATAGATATTTCATCTATAGCATCATGTGCCCAATCCCATGACATACAAATAAATGTACAAATAAGTAGACTAGTATATAAGACTGTCCTTATTCTCTGTGCAATCTAACGCTCTTACCGAGTAACCCCCACCTGCAAACACCTCTCAAGGTTAGTAGTAGGATTCTCTCTCTATCGTAGATACATGATCTGTAGCGTGTAGCATAGAGTAGGAGACACCGTTGAACAACTCCAGTGATCAAAACAAGAAGCAGCTGTTTGTACCCAAAAAGGTAGGGTTGCGGAGTTGGAAAAAGGTCCAGCCCACCCAAGAGGCCACTGCAGGCGGTACCGCTGGCTGCTCTCATGTTGCCTCATTGGCAATGACTATGAATCTGCTGACACCTCCCTTCACCACTGTCACAGGCTCGGGACGTGTCATTCCCCCCCAACAATCTTCTACTCTGACGACTGACCCCCGTCGTTGTCCTCTCGAATCACGGTTGACATCTAGTCCCGCTGAACATATCATGACTGCTGGTGCGAGAGAACTCCTCAATCGCATGACAAACATGTCTGTGCAACACTTCACAGGTGCTCCGGTTAATCAACCGTCGATGTACCCTGAGATGCAGGCAGCGCGCGACGTTGTCACATCTCTTGGCATTGTGGGAACATCCCAGACCCTCCAAAATGTCAATAATGTCATATACCCTGAAGACATTCTGGGGATATATTTTACCCCTGACAATGAGGTAATGGATGAAGATTCCCTGTTCCTGATGGAACGCCAAGATTATGATGCTGATACAGTGATGGACTTTGATGAGGAGTATGAGTATGATGAAGATGAACCTGGACCATCCAAGTGGACACATTTCAGTTGGGTGGATGAAGTTGATGATGAGCTTTTTGGAGGTTCATCATGTGATGACCAGAGGTACGTTCTTTCACAAGTTTCACATGAGCACACAATGACAGAAGAACACACCCAGATTCGTGATGAGTCACTAGAACCAGGTTGTAGTTATTTAAAATCACCTGTTGTTGCTGCCTCCTTCATGGAGGAAATATATGATCATTTTGCCTCATGTTCAAAATGTAAGAACAAAACCAAAGATACTAATGACGCTGAGTGGATAATGGATTCCAGCGCTAGTATGCACTCCACCGCAGAGATGAGTGACTTTGCAACATACAAAGAAGAGAAATCTGTCCGTACTGCCCAAACTGCGGGCAAAGCAAAGATCTCTATAAAAGGAAGAGGGACCGTGTTTATCACTCACACAATACCATCGCATCAAGGAAAGCCAAGAAGTCTAACAACTCGGCTTTATCCGGTTCTACACATCCCGGAGCTTTCCACTTGCCTCATGTCGATGGGTGAAATTCTTCAAGAATCTGGACCCTGGTAAAGATGTCCTGAAAAAGGCACCCGACGCATGTGATGGATTCCCTAGGGATGTCCAATTTCCCCTTAAGGATAAGCCATGCCGTCCCTGCGCAGAAGCGAAGTTGAGGTTGAAAAGCTTCCCTCCTTCACCTTCATGTGCTTCCAGACCCTTTGAGTTGCTCCATTCGGACCTCAAAGAGTTTCCTATCGCCTCCTATCACAAATTTAAATACTACATCAGCTTCTTGGATGACTATTCTGGGCATGCTTGGACGGTATTGTTGAAACTCAAATCTGATACCTCTGATGCATTCAAAAAGTGGACAACGCTTATGAAAACCCAGTTTAATGCCCAATTTCGCCGATGGCGTTTTGATGGAGGGGGAGAATTCAAAAAGGAAACTGGGGTAGTAAAATACCTCGAGGATCTTGGAATTGCCATGGAAATTTCAGCTCCTAATACACCCCAACAAAATGGTTGAGCCGAAAGGATTAACCGCACCATTGTAGAGAAAGCACAGGTGATGTGATTTGCCACCTGCTTACCACAATCATGGTGGGAGTTTTGTGTTTTACATGCTGTGCATGTCTATAATCGCACGCCAATTAAATGACTTTATTGGAAAACACCTTTTGAATCACTAAAAGGGGAAAAACTGGATGTATCTAATCTCCATGTTTTAGGCTGCGCTGCCTATGTTTATATTCCTGAAGAACACCATGTGAATAAATTAAATCCACGTGCAGAGCTTATGACCTTTATGGGTTTTAAACCAGGAATGAAAGCATATCAGTTTATGACTGATAAAAACAGTATCTTTATCGGTACTACTGCGGTATTCAATGAAACACTTTTTCCGAGGTGTCCGGATACCAAAGTGCCACAACACACACCCATGGGAAATGAGCCTTCCCATGATGAGTATCAGAATAACGGAAACCCTGATGACAATGTTGATCACCACTTCGGAGATGGATATGTTCATTATCATTCCCGCCAGCGTAATCAGCTGAGTGGAGATGAATCCTCCGATCCCCCTTCCGCTCCAAATGGAAACCAGCGTGATGGCGCTGACATACCACCTTCAAATCAGGATGATCCTGAGGTCCAGAACCAGCTGGCGAATCCTCCGCCTGCTGATGCCCCTCAACCACAAAGGAATGCTAACCTGCCTCAACGGGAAGGCAACATCTACGGGGAGCAACAGCACCCCGCGCAACAACAACGCAACATCAATTGCACATGCTCTTGGCGTGAAGCCGTGAATCGAGAGAAACAGCAGTGTGAGTCTTCCCGGCTCCGCAATGTTCCCCAATCATGACAGGAAGAAGCGGAACCTAGTTCCCCCTTATCCCCACCTGACACAGGGCCTAGTGGATCTTCCGGTACTCCTCCCGGTGGCCCCGAAGTTCCTGATGACAAACCTTTGGAAGATACGGATGCAGAGAGCTTACTGCGCAAAATGATGAATGATGTGGAGCTAGGTCCAAAAGCATTTAACTTGTACCTAGAACGATTAGTTCAGAAACAAGGGGGAGACACAAAACAGATCGCTGAGTTGAACGCGCTACTTGCATCAGCCGTTCCTCACTCTGAATCTAATCTCTCACAGTTCTGTGATATCTGGGAGATGAAGTTTCGCAACATTGCCAAAATGCCGAAAAACCTCCAGGATGAGTGTTTGGACGCATGCCATAAGGAACTTGATAGCATCAAGCGGTGTGATGTCTATGATCTAACACCTTTACCGACCGGACGGAAGGCCATCGGATCATGATGGGTCTTCAACATAAAGACCAACGGCCATAAAAAGGCTCAGCTTGTTGCACAAGGGTTCTTGCAAATTGAGGGAATCGATTTCGATGAGGTATTCTCTCCCGTAGTTTGATTCGAGACAGTACATCTCATGCTGGCTACCGCTGCGCTTGAGAGTTTGGTGATCCTTGTGCTAGACGTAACTGCTGCTTTTCTTTATGAGAAACTCCAGGAAGAGTTATACATGATGCAACCCGAAGGCTTCAAAACAAAAGGCAAAGAACTTCTTGTTTGGTGCCTACATACAGTTCAAAGCAGGCTGGACTGGCATGGTGGCATGCCATGAAGAAATCCATGAAGAAACTAGGTTTCCGAAGGGTCATATCTGACGCCAGAATCTTTGTTTTCTATTTCCCAAACGGAACCATCGTACTAGCAATAATCTATGTCGATGATGCGATGTTCATGGGACCAGACGCTAAGCTTACAACTGTTAAAAGAGCCTAATTCATGGCTATTTGGGAATCTCATGATCTAGGTGAACCCACTGAATCTTGAGAATGTGCATCATGCGTACCAAGAATATGTAGTGTTGCCGCAACTCGGCTACTCACAAAGTCATGGCTTGGCACATATTCAACTCGGCTTGTCAACCGAACCAATTTATTTGGCTCTGTTTGGCTCAGCAGCCGGAGCAAGCTGGTCCCGAGTCATGGAACTGATCAATCAATTGCCAAAACAGTGCATGTCATTATATAATAATATATTTATCATTTTATCGGCTGCTTGATGTTCTCATTACGTATAAAAAGCATAATTATTCAGTCATACGAGATACAATATATTTTTATACATCATGAGCCACAATTTGTCTAAGTTCATCACCCAAAATTGAGACAACATCAATGTGAGATGATCGTGAGTGTCTCTTGGTGACAATAACATGTCATCCTCCGGTGTTTCTAGCCCCTGCGTGAAATCCAACCTCTGCCGCTTCAATGAAAACTTCAGGATTTGAAGGGCCTCCATCATGATTGGATGGATTTGGTTCCGGCGCTTCATGTCCATCTCACTAGCTGATGAAAATATACACTCACAAGGAATGGCAGATGCCTGGATTGAGAGATAGTCGAGAGCCATGGCATACAATGTGGGGTACCGGCGTGGGTCTTGCTTTCCCTCCATCTGGATGCAGTAGTTAGTATTTCGAAGTTGCATATGCTTGACAAAAGCATTGGCAGCTTTTCTGCACACATGTTTTGCTGCACGACATGTGGAATCTATTTAAACCAGTCAAGATATGTAGTAATTAATGATTGTGAAACCTTACTGTGAGGACTGAGGCAAAGTCTTCCAAATTGTCCCACTCTCGTTCAGTCAACTTGAGGTGAGCAATATCTCTATTGAGAGGATTGGTTAGAAAGGTTTCGATGGGCTGTAGGTCAAGATGAGAAGTGCAAAAGACGCGAGACGAAGAAAAGCTTTCCTGTTGCAAATAGAGACATCTAACGACCATGGCATGTATCGAGTCCCAACGAGAATGGACGTTGAGGAGGAGTTGGAGAATCTTGATATTCTTGCTTTTTCCTTCGGTGTCAAGGCCCCACCAGTGCTCCTGATTGCCGAGTGTGATCGTGTTTTCAAAGTGCTCAATTCTCTGTCCCGAAGCCCAGACCGTGTGTACAGTGTTGTGGCAGGCAGCAACGACATTGTGACTTCCGTAGAACTATCTAATGTAGTCTAGTAAATAGAATAGAACTACTAATTCAAATAAGTATATGGAAACTAACTGTCCACGGACGCTGCTACTGCATTGCCGACGTCGGTTCATGATGCACTGCCCACAAGGCAGATCATATCTGCCGATGAATTCAATCCCCCACCCGATGCTGCTGTTCCATCGCTGCTCCATGATCACACACACATGATGCGGATCGAATGTCGGGAGCTGCTCTTCGCAAATCTTGGCATTGTCCATTCATCATATTAATGGATTTGACCGCCGCAATCTTGGCAACAGGTGCATGATGTGTATTTACATGAGCCTAATGTGCGTACATCAGGCCAACGTGCATGCAAATGAGGAGCAAACAAAGGCGGCCACCCACAAGCAATTCACCACCGGCATCGACGCCATCCAGTTGGCCTCTTTGCAAGCATCTAGGAGAGCTGTCTTCACTCCGACTGCTGAGGCGCCGGAAAGCAGTGAAGGTGAGGTCGAGCACCAGTACCTCAGTAGTGATCCAACCACTGGTACGATCACCGCCTCTGCCCATAACCATTGATGAACTGGGGAACCAGGTTGCTGGTTGAATAAACAGCGGCCACGCAACTCCGGACCTTTCCCTACACCTCTCACCTCCATGAGGCCCTAAACCCATATTAGATTTAATTGTAAGTACGACTTCCGACCCCCGATTCTGTTGTTTGAGTCCCGTGGTGTATCAACAACTGGACACCCCAACACGTGATTTTTTCTTCTTGCTTTCACACCACCACCTACCGACCTCCCCATCCTCAGTAAGTTCTGTAAGATAGGTTTTATTAGTACATGTAATTAGTAAATCATAAGCACTGATGAGTACTCAAATTGAAGCGGGGGCAAAGATAAAGCCCCACCCATCGGCAGCACGTCCTGCATGGGCAAATTGATGTGTAGTGTATGATACGCGCACACCAGATTCATGGACTCCTCGCTCTGAAGGAGTATGCAAGGGAACCAGGGGCCCATGGAGCGAGGGCTGTTCTTTGTTTTCTACGATTTGAACATCAACTGTACCATGAAAGCTAATTATCACATCCCATAGATCATCAATCGAACCCACCAACAGGGTGAGTCGTTGCCGGGTATGTCTGTCTTCTTGCTCATGCAACATGCGGGGGGCTTACAGTCCGTTAAACAGATCACAGAAGCTCATAATCCCTTCGTGGATCTCGAGGCTCAAGTCAATGATGCTGATGATGATGATGATGAGGAGGAGGAGGAGGAGGAGGATGGTAAGCAACCCGTCCTCTTATTTTGATCCACTTCTGAGGTAGCTCTAGGTTTTATCAATGACCAGGAGGATAATCACCCTGAGGGTATTCGGCGGTGGAACGATTACCAGGCCGGTGGACTGGACAAGCCACAGGATGAGCCGGAGGATGATATTGATTGGGACGTGGTCCATGAACGTGCGCACTACTGCGCCACCAGGGTGTGGTGCCAACACCCCATGACTGCATACGACGACGAGGTGTCTGGCAGAATTTTACCACACAATCTACTGTGTCAACCTCGAACGTCAGACAAACCTATTTGGCAGCTCCGATGCTGGGTAAGTCTTCATTCATCTCGTTTGTGGTAAGTCTCAAGGATATTCCAGCCTGGATTTGAAGAAGAAGTTGTCTACACGCTCTTCCAGCTAGTCAAGGACAGGGTGACGCCAGACGTTCTATCAGCGGCCTATACCCGTGGACCTCTCCGAGGGTCAGTTTTCATCGAGGCCGACATGAACCCAAACCTCCGTAGCTTCCTGCGCCGCATCCCCGGGGTCATGAAGAGAGGAAACCTGTTGGTTTCACAAGACCAGCTAGCAACGCCTATCGTCAAGTTTGTCCCACTGGAAGATTGACCAGCGACACTCTGTCTTCCTCAGGATCGGGAACTAAGGCTCAGGATCGGACAGTGGGTGTGGGTCTTAAGAGGTGCCTACAAAGGTGACCTTGGGTACGTCAACAAGTTAATGCCATGGGGTGGCATACAACTCCTCCTGGTGCCTCGCCTCCAGCTTTCAACCCCTCTCTCATCAAGAAAACGGGGCAAGCACCATGCTCCACTCCTCCTCCTCCCCAGGCTCTTTTCAATCCCTCTGTCATTGAAAAGATCTTCGGCATCCCACCGACTCCAAAAGGGAATGATACTTTTTTTTTTCGATGGGTGCACTTTCGAACATGGCCTGCTGATAAAAGACTTCAACGTGTATTCCGTGTCGTCTGAGGCTGTCTCCATCTCCACTGAATTGCATGCCCTTTTCCTCCTCAGCCCGCACCCGGGGATCCAACGCCTGATGGGCGAGGAGTTTCCCACCCCGCTTGAATGGGCGTTTGTAAGGGCGACCTTACGATCCAAGACTCAAACTCAGATACTTGCAAGGGAGATCCAAAGGTTAGATTAAAGACTACTAAACAACAATATATCGTACCTTGCAAGGGAGATCCAAAGAGAAAACTCTAAGGAATCCCCTGCAACCGAAGCAGATATATAGAAAAAGGGAATTGGAAATGGAAGCGGAACGGCAATGAGAATATATGAAATAGTAGGAATATTTGAAATAAGATATCCACTCCACATTTCGGAGTGGATCAGAGGACGTCGGAGATGGGGGTTGAAGAGATAAATATATAAGTGATGTATCGTACCGTGCATGGACTTGAAGTAATAAGGTCATGTTGAAAGACCGAAGGGCGGAGAACAGGCCGTCGGAATATCGGAGATATGTCGGAGGTGTTTGGAAAGGAAAAGGAAAATGTAAAGTATAGTAAGTGTAAGTAATAAACGCACCACATCTAGAAGTCCGATAACCGGAGGGTCGGAGGTATGTTGGGAATCATCGGAGATCATCGGAAACCGTCGGAGGTGGTGGAAAGAGAATGCGAAAGGGAGAAGAAAGGAGAAGGGAAGGGATATTGCCTGTATTGCTGGGCATGGAGAAATGTGGAGCTCCGATGGAGAAACGACAGTGTCAAGTGTGCAGGAAGTGCGGAGCTACGTCGGAAAAGTGCGGAGCTATATCGGAGGAGTGCGGAGCTCCGATGGAGGTACCAGGATATAGAAATACGGAGGGTAAGATGGACCTTGGTGTTAGTGAAACCAATGAAAGCGATGTTGCCCTTACAGTAAGATGGATGGAAATCCATCAGAGGGAACTATCCTGAACAAGGCTTCGGAACATTGGAACCCAGTGGGGGTGGATGGAGGAGAGTCGGAACAGGTGGAGAGATTTCGGAGTAGATCGGAGCAGCATCGGAGGTTATAGGAGGGTGATGGAGTTGCGAGAGCAGTCAACAAAAAGGAGGATTGTCTTGACATTGTATGGGCAGAGTCGAGGAACAGAAAGAAACAAGGATAGAAGGAATGACTTCCTTGCTAAGGTCTCTAATCCTCTAGGGGCTTGCCCTTACAGCGTTCTTTCCTGGAGAGTCAGTCAAAATTGTTGAAGGTTCGCACAATGGGGAATTCAGCCGGGTCAAACTTGCTCAACCAGACTTTGTTGAGGTCGAAGTCGCTGAAATGGGGGGTGAGGTTTTGAAACTTCCATGGTACCATGTCTGCAAATCCATCAGTATTGGCGATTTCGTCAGAGTTGTCGGAGGCGTGCATAGAGGCCGAATGGTATTTGTAGAGCAGGTAGACTACATTGACATCTGGATCCTTGAAAAAGGTGGTGACGACACCCGTCCTGCTATGGAGGTACAGCACTTCTTTTCAGGGAAGAAACATTCATCTTCTAACTTCTTTTTTAGTCATTTGTCATTCACAAAAACAGCGCCTCAATCACAGAACTGCCCATGCTGCATGCTGTGTCACTGCCCTCTTCAGATGATTTGGCACTTTCAGCGGCGTTGAAGGAGCGGCATCAAGTCCCCTGGCAGGGGGTCAAGGTCATGGTTATCAAGCGTGGACACCAGCGTAAAGGCCAGCCCACAGTCGTTGAGAATGTTCTGCCCAATGAAGATACAGTGAGCGGCCTCAGGATTGAAGTCCGTTTCATAAACTATGATCCAAATGCGCCATTCCCAAAGGTGATCTTTGATTATGATGACGTGGTTGAATTCGAGTATGAGTTCCATCCAATATACATTCATCCTCTGATGCTAATTAATGATCCTTGCTTTCAGCACCAAGCAAGAGCTATTCGAGTTCCAGTACCCACAAAGTCGCCTCTTCAACCCACTTTTCCGTGACCCACTTCCCCACGCCCGGCCCCCCCCACCCATCTTAATCGCGAGCACCCCCATGCCTGAGCCTAGAGGCTCATCGTCCACCCCAGCTTGGGATCCATCGTCGCAGACTCCAGGTCGCTACTCCCACCTCACAACACCCTCCACATCCGCGCCCACTCCCGATCATGATCTTCTTGATCCACGTTTCTTGGGCATCAAAGTACAGGTGAAGGTTACTAGCAGCCAGTTCAACCTGTCGCAGGTCTATGTTTTTCAGCACCATGCATGACGGACAGCTGAAAATTATTTACATGGTGAATCAAAGGATGCACGTTTTGGACCCAGATTGGGTTTCTATCATCCATCTGAATGTGAAGCAGACTGATGCTCTGCTTGTCGTTCTCAAGGGGGATCATCAGGGTAGGTTTGCTCTTCGAATTTGTCATAGTCGCCGTGGCTCCAAGGAAGCAGCTCTCGTCAAAATCATCAATCCCGTCGGTGCAAGTTCAACTTGGACAGGAATTGAGGTGCAGCTGCCTGCAGACCACCTTGCAATTGTCTTTGAAATGAAGGAAGAGAAACGGTGGCATGAGGAGTGCATGGTAGATCGTCAAAAGTGGGCTCGCAACTGACATTTTTTTACTATTGTTTTATTTTGATAAGAATTCTTCCCCTGCCCTACCTACATACATCATTATCATCACGCTTAGGGCATTTTATATGATATATTTACACTTGAATCATATTGCTTGCTTGCAGAAAGAAGTCTCAGAGATGCGCAAGTGTTTTGTTTGAATTTGTGTTTGTTGTGTTTACGAGGCACCGGCTCAAGCCGGCAGCTGAACCGAAACTGCTTACAACTGCGGCTTTGGAAGTCATGGCTTCAGAACATCACGGTTCAGCTCAGTTTCGGCTCTGTGCAGTGCAGTTTCGGCTCAGAACTGCGGCAACACTAAGAATACAATCATGATCAATTAATGTGCCTATTTACAGAAAGTTGTAGAGAGATTCGGCATGACAAATGCAACGATCGCCATGACTCCTCTACCTACTGGCTACAAGCCAACAGCAAATGCTGGCACTGCCACTGCTGCACTTCGATCACAATTTCAGCAGATCATAGGGTCTCTGATATATTTAATGATCAGTACATGACCTGACATTGCCTTTGCCATGATTATGTTATCACAGTTCTCGGCAAATCCTACCCAGGAACACGTTGATAAAGCGAAGTATATAATCCGCTATCTTGTGGGCACTTCTGATTACTGACTGACGTATTCTGGTGATCAAAATGTGGGCTTACATGCCTACACAGATTCTGACTGGGCATCCGACGAAATTAAGCATTGAAGCTGCACCAGCTTTTTCCTGAAGCTTGCAGGTGCTTCTGTAGGCCTTCTCGTCTACAAAAAACCATTGCTCACTCATCTACTGAGGCAGAGTACATGGTGATTTCCGATTGTGGCCGCCAGGTAAAATGGGTAATCCAACTCTTCTTCCTAATGCGGAATGTCCCGATCTATGCCGACAATCATGGCTCAATCTTTATTGGGAACAACCCTGTACAGGAACACCATACTAAACATATCGATCTAAGATATCATGTCATCTGAGAGTACATCTCTTGTGGATTGATCACTGTAGAGTACATTGAAGGCACATCCAATCCCATGGATATCCTAACTAAAAATCTTAATTGGGAACTCTTTGAAAGATGTTGCCATGGGCAAAACCCTGTAACCGAAGGACATACTAAACACATTGACATATGATACCATGCTATACACAAGTATGTTGAAGAAGAAATAGTTGAGCTCTTCTTCACTCCTGGAACTGATAATCCCACGGATATGTTCACAAAGAACCTATCACAAGTAACCTTCGAGAAATTCCACTCGCAATTAGGGTTAGAGTTTACCTCACCCTACACTCCACTTACGAAGCGATTACCGGCTTCTAAGTGAGGGGGAGTGTTGGAACTACTGGATCCAGCATGTGATCAAACACGTGATCACTATGTCATTATGATGTATCTCTGACATCATATATGTTGTCATTCTCTGGAACATTCCATGAGTTACTATATATGTGAATTTATTGTAGAAACACATAAACAGACCACAACATGGTCTGTGGCATATATTAGTATAAATAGTAGACCTGTAATGTAGTTGCAGAATAAGAACTCTCCCAGTTCCCTCCATGTCAGTTGCCTCTATACAACTTCTATAGCCTAACAAGCTATTCACCTGATTTTCTATTCACCCATACTAACTACTCTGTACATTGTCCCACATGGCACACCTCAATACATTCAATATGTTTTTGACTACTCCATATGATTTATTCTTTCCTTTGATGTCATTCTTGATGTCAGAGAGGCTTTGGTTGCTGGTTAAAGGCGACATGGATTCAGTGGGGGATGGGATAGTTCAGATGTCAGGGTTTCTGACGACGAGTGGGATGGGGTCAGGGACAGGAGTTGGTTCAGGGGTGGTGGTGAGCTCGGGGAGGAGAGTGGTTAAGATGGGGTTTTCTATGGGTGGATTGAGTAGTGTGATATCGGGGGTATTTGTGTGGTTGTTGAACAATCATTCATACTGCTGGTAGATGTCTCGGTCCAACAGTGTGTCAATGTGTCCTTCAATGAGTCAGGCAATGTTGGCAGTGGTGTCGTAATGGAATTGGTGGAGGGTGATTAGTCTGAACAGTGTGTTGACCAGAAATTGGTTGGTCTCATCATTGATGTGTCACAACACTCTATCATTGTGTTTGGGATTGGTCAGGAGTCTGAAGAGGCGGTGTCGGTTGTTACACTTTTTCCTCCCTTTCCCATGTGTCTTCACACAACCCCTTGACCCATGCCAGCCTCTCTCACAACTGCGTGAGGGTTTGAATCCTCTCATGGGCAATACTTTCTCCAGTGACCTTTGGGGATCTGAGATTGGCCACTCAGCCCCCATCACACCAAGCTCTAAGATTGGAACACACAAGGAGACAGGCAATCAAGCCCTCTATGTTGGAGTGATCCGACATTAGAGGCAGTAGATCCAAGTAGGACAGCGCTTGGACTAGCCCAATAACATAGACCTTTCACCATCAGGTCATGTCTACTGAGCCGAGTGGCCAATCATTCCTGATTCCACCCTCACATGATAAATACTCCCTTTGGTTTATCAGAAAGGGAGCCATGTTCTCCCACACCGAGTCTGAAGAGGCGGTGTCGGTTGTTACACTTTTTCCTCCCTTTCCCATGCGCCTTCACACAACCCCTCGACCCTCGATCTCTATTAGACCTTGTTTCACTTCACTCCAATAACCCTGGGACACGTGTCCTCTCTATCAGCGCTATGACTCATAGCGACTCAGACTTGACCCCATTTGTGTACTTTTTCACTTGTTATCCATGACTCATGGCCTCAAGGCCTTATCTCTGACTCTTATGCCAAAACCTCTTGAAACCTTTAACTAACCAATGAACTATTTAGCTCCTGCACAGCATTACTTATTTATAGCCATAGGATTATGTATATAAAGACTTGTAACTTAGAGTAGAGGTCCTCAGCTTGACCTAGGCAATTAACACTTACTTGTCTCAACCTTTCGACACTCTCAAACTAAGTGCCTTGCAAGGACTTAGCTCAACTTGACCTGAACCGAGTCGTTCTCTTGAGGAACTTGCTGATCTTGAACAAGTCACCTTACTAAGGGACTTGTGTGGAAACAGTATGAACCCACATGACTAGGATCTTGTACCGATTGTAGGCTATTGCCATAACAAAAGGTCAAGCTGATCTATGTTGTCAACCCACCGTGGTTTAAGATGCAAAGATTCCTCCCCAACAATCAACCTTTGGAGTCCCGTCCGACTCAGAAAACAAACAGGAGTTTGTTGATGCACCTACTACACAACCACCAACTAGTGTTTGAGGGTTTGGTTTGGTGTGTAATTTACACTCCCCCATGAGTCCAAGCGGACTCCAAGCAGATTCCAAGCACACAAAAAACCATCCAAAATTCTGCTCGGAGTCCGAGCAGATTCCGAGCAGACTCCGAGCAGAATCCACTCATCCGAGCAAATCTGCTCCATTCTGCCTGGATTTTGAATGTCAGATTTTTTGAACTCTATTTGACTTATTTTTTCAGTGGGACGAGAGTGGTAGTTAGGGTAAACACACAGTTGTGCAAAATATTCATTTAAATATACAAAAATTTAATTAATAACAAAATACGATCCCCCACATAAGGCGGGGGGTGGAAAGCCTTGGGGGAAGGGTGCATGACCGGCGCTGGTTTTGGGAATGGGTGGTACGAAGCGGGCATAAAAATATCACCCCCTCCCACATAAGGTGGGAGATGCAAGCCCTGGGAGAGTGGCAATGGGGACAGAGACACATCACCCATTTCAGAAATGGATGGTATGATGTGGGCAATGGGATACGCGGCAGATGACAAAAAACCACCCCTGCATAAGGCGGAGGGATACATGACAGGGGTACAACGTGGTGCTAGGCACCCAAGAGGCCATGGGGAAAGAGGAGGCGGATGCGAGGAGGTGGGGCGTGCCCAGATGATGTGACAGCGAGGGGCGGTGAAATGAAGGAAGTGAGTCTGGGGATGAGCGCGAGCGATATCTCTATCACACACACAAAGACCGAACAAGTCTTGCAATGCATACTTCTCAATCGATATAGTTCAGGGTGATGAGTGGGATCACTCAGGATGCAACTCTTCCAAACAACAATTGAATAACTTGTTTAGCGATGGCTCAATAAGTCTCGAACAAGACTTAGAGATAGTCCTCAATAGATAATGAACCGAGGTTTGTGATTTCCTAACCAACAAGACTTCACGAACACGATCTCGACCGAATACGAACACGACAATGACCAACACGACCGATAGATAACACGATTTGACGATTGACAAGTTCTCAAACACACAAAACACAATTGTGACTGACTTCCGATGCAAACCAAACAATCTTGAGGCTTCAATGATACTCGTGAACAACGACAGATGCACAAGACAAATGCTATCAATTCTGGGGCACAATCTAACCTATCCTATCTACCACGAAACTATGAGATTTTATACATGAGCTGCAATAAATATAGAAAAGGGATGCATGTGGTCTTGCTAAGGGGTATCCAGTCAAGTAAGCCTTCACTAGAGACGTCGTGATGTGTCCATGTGGTTGACAATGCGACAGGTACGTTCTTTTCTCCATATTCTACCTCTATCATGCTTGTGAGGACACTATTCCACTATCTCAGTCTATTGATACACCTCGCGACGATGCCAATGAGTTACTGCGAGGTATCAGATGCTTTGATTAAGGGTCATCTTGGTAAGCAACTGATCAACAACCAATTCATATCAATATGTCTGCCATGTAATGCACATTGATCGCGGTGTATCAAACCCGATCTCGGTCTGTTTGATCCGATGTCATTGGCTATTCCCCATATGGACCATTTGGACGCGAAGCGAGGGGAACATTTGCCAAGCCTCTCGTGAGAATGTCTCCAGTCAAGCCCTCGATGTATAGTAGACAGTGCTAGTGTCATCGATAAATCCAATATAATCAATCTCCTTGTTTCGTGCTTCGTTTTGAGAGGTGCTTGATAGTCTTATCTATCTCACAAGACGATCCCATGGCTCTCGAGTATCATAGCTAAGCCCATAGTGGTGACCAGCGCTATGTCCTACATTGCCATGGTCTCTAAATGCTTTAAAATGTCTCTCTAACATCGCCACTAAGTCCTCAGAATCAGAGCTCATCTAGGACTCTCTATATCCCTTAGAGATAGTGTGAAATGATGCAAAATGTGAAGATTTAGGCCTAGACACATTGCA
This sequence comes from Entoloma clypeatum, assembly GCA_963565915.1. Taxonomy (NCBI): domain Eukaryota; kingdom Fungi; phylum Basidiomycota; class Agaricomycetes; order Agaricales; family Entolomataceae; genus Entoloma; species Entoloma clypeatum. Next base: position 2,173,147 of record OY751492.1, read on the forward strand.
GCCCTATCAGCGGCGTGCTGCCATTCCATGTGGGTTAGTAGGTGGTGACGTGACATGCAGGTGCTGGTGTCATGGGCCCCAGGAGTGGATATGCGGGGTGGTCAGTCATTGGGGGGTGGCTGCATTGAGTTGGGCTTACCAAAGGGTGTTCCCTTCCCGCTCGTTGCATCGCAATTGGTGGCCGATGGTGGTGGCAAGGGGTGATGTTGTCGTCACCTAGGTTGAGGGGGAGGGCAGAGAAGGTGGATGCACGCCTGGAATACCCGTTTCTGGCGCGGTTGGGGGCTTCATGTACAGCAGGGGCAAGAGGCGGGGTGTTGGGCCTTTTCATGTTCAGCAATAGCTGTGGTGGTGGCGAGGCTGGTCATGGCAAGGCTGGTGGTGACGTGGCACCCAGGTGTGGTGTCATAGCACCTAGGTGTGGCATGGTGGGCCCCAGTGTGGACATCGGGGGTGGTCAGTCATTGGGGGTGGCTGTGGTGAGTTGGGCTTACCATGTGGTAGCTGAGGGTGGTGGCGAGGCGTTGAGAGGCGGTCGGTGGGGCTTTGTGTACAGCAGCAGCTGTGGAGGTGGCAAGGTGGGTGTTGACCTGTGGGTTGACATGGTTGTGATCAGTGGGCCGTGACCAGGGCATGGGGTGGGCTTACCTGGGTTCCCTGTTGTGGCAATGCATCGGGGGTGTTGTCACGAGGCGGCGGGGCAGTGAGGAGGAAGAGGCAGGAGGCAGGAGATGAGAAGGTGGTGTGAGGGAAAGAGAGAGGTGGTCACCAGCAGTCACAATGTGACCAGCATTGATCAACGCTCAGAAGTTGCTGAGCATTGGTAAGGCAGCATGCAGCACATCTACCTGAGGGAGCTCTTTACACTCCCCCACGTCCTCCAGCGGAATCCACTATTCTGCTCGGATTCCACATGGATTCCGCTCCGAATTTTTGGAGGCCATTTTGGTTGTAAATGGCCTTCGGACTCCATGTGGAATCTGTGTGGAGTCCGAACAGATTCCACACAGAATGACATTCTGCTCAGAATAATTGGGCAGAATTGCCTCAAATTCTGAGCAGAATCCGCAGGGAATCCGCAGGCAGAACCTTGTTCAATAAATAAATGATCGCAGTACCAAGAAATTGAACTAAAGGCCTCTAATGATTGAGCCATCAAAATTCCCAACCATCAAAACCACTAGGCCAACGGCCCATCTAATCTTCGGTACATTCATTGCCTCAGGTAGATGTGCCGCACACTGTCTCACCGACGCTCGGCAACTTCTGAGCATTGATCAATCCTGTTACATCATGACCGCTGGTGACCACCTCTCTCTTCCTCTCACCACCACCACCCTCTCATCTCCAACCTCTGGCCTCTCCCTCTTTGCCGCCCCCCCACCTCGTGACAGTGCCCCCGACGTGTTGCCACAATGGGGACCCCTGGTAAGCCCACCCCATGCCCTGGCCACGCCCAACACTGACCACGACTCATGTCGACCCACATGTCACCATGCACCTCTCCACCACCATGGCCGCCACTGTATATGAAGCCCCACTGCCTGCCTCTCGACGCCTCGTCACCACACTTGGCTACCAATGCCCAACGAGTCGGAAAACGGCCCCCACGGTAAGCCCAACTAACCACAGCCACCCCCAATGACTGACCACCCCCACCTGGAGCCCATGACACCAGCATCTGCGTGCCACCTCACCACCTACTAACCCAGATCCATATCCTGGAACGGCAGTGCACTGCCCTTGCTGTCACATCATCAGGGCATGCCCCACCTCCTCTTTCCCTGTGGCCTCTCGGGTGCCTAGCCCCGCATTGTACCCCTGTCGCGTACCCCTGCCTTATGCGGGGGTGGTTTTTTGTGATCTGCCGCATACCCCCATTGCCCATGTCATACCACCCATTTCTGAAATGGGCAATGTGTCCCTGTCCCCATCGCCACTCCTCCAGGACTTGCACCTCCCGCCTTATGCGGGGGGGGGGGGTGATTTTTTTATGATCTGTCACATACTCCCAATGCCCACTTTGTTCCACCCATTCCCAAAACAGGCGCTGCCCTGTGACACCCCCCACCTTATGTGGGGGGTCGTATTTTGTTATTAATTAAATTTTTGTATATTTCAATGAATATATTGCGCGACAGCGCATTTACCCCCAACTACCACCCTCATCCCACTAAAAAATAAGTCAAAAATAAGTTATTTAGTTTGTATTGTATGAGCAATTTGAATACTCTTGACTGAAAGCAAGTCTAAGATGAGTGAAATGAATGAATAAGATTAAGTAGATTAAAATAGAAATCATCAAATAGAGTTCAAAAAAAATCTGACATTCGAAATCCAGGCAGAATGGAGTGAATTTGCTCAGAAGAGTGGATTCTGCTCGTAGTGTTTGAGGGTTCAGTCCAGTCTGGTTTTTTGACCAAAAAATTGATGAACTGGAGACTGGCAGTTCTTTTTTTTTCTCTCAAAGTCTGAAAAAACTGGACTGGACTGGTAAAGACTGGTTCAAACCAGTTTAAACTGGTAAAATCCTCAACCATTTATAAACCTACCAAAAGCCTGTTTTTTCAATCAAAAACTTGAAAATATACTCAATTTGTTATCAATAACATGTTTCTCAAGCATTTTGGATATAAATTCTTGTAAAAATGATTGAAAACTGTATAAAAGAACGTCTTTGCCCATAAAAGTTTTTGAATGAATATATGGTCAAAAACTGGAACCAGTTCATATTTTTCAGACCCAAAACTAGAACTGGGGGTGAACCAGTCCAATTTTTTTTCCAAATTTGGAGAGACTGACTGGTTGAGCTCAAAATCAGTGAGACCTGAACTGGCAGTTCAGGTCTCTTCCAGTCCAGTCCAGTCCAGTTCAGGTTCATTTTCCAGTTCATAAGACTGAACCCTCAAACACTATCTGCTCAGAGTCCGCTTGGAATCCGCTCGGACTCCGAGCAGAATTTTGGATGGTTTTTGGTGTCCTCAGAATCTGCTCAGAGTCCACTCGGATTCTGCACAGACTCATGGGGGAGTGTAAATTACACTCCAAGGTTCCTCTTTCCCAATCAATCTTCAGGTTGTATTGTTTCAACCAGGGTAACCCCAAAATGGCAGTTTCCCTTCCTAGTCCGGTGACCAAGAATCTGTGTCGAGTTCTTCGTTATTGATCCAGATCTTTTTCCATGTGCAATGGGTGATTGTTCCTTCTTTGTTCTTTGTTCCATCCACAATGAACACACAAATGGGCTTTAGTAATGGAATAAGCTTCATCCAGTTTGCTGTGGCAAACTTCTGATCCAAGAAGGTTCCTCCTGCTCCTGAGTCAATCAGGGCATTTATTTTTAGTCTTTCATCGATGTTTTCTCCTTCTCCTGACATTGAAATGGGGATTGAAAAAGATTTGTCATTCATGTCGGCTACAATTACAGGTGATAGAGAGATTGAAAATTGAGTGGGGGCTGACATCGGTACAGGCCGCTTTATTGAAAACCCTGTTTCTCCATTTCAGAGATCAAGGTGTCTTGTTCCTCATTTGGTAAGTCCTTGAAAATGCCTCGGATATGGGCATATGCGTCGGAAGCTTTCTTGAATGTATTGTTCACAACCGGGGTCTTTTCTCCTTTGTGTGCATCAGCACAATGTCCTGCCTGATGGCAGACGAAGCACAACCCTTTTTTAAAGTGGTTGTCTCTTTCTTTGGCAGTCACTGGTCAATGTCCATAGTGTTTGGATCTGGGGCGAAGTGCACGTTCCAGGGTGCAGGGTTATAATTAACCTTGAATTTTTTCTTTCTCTCATTGGGTCTAAGTCTTTGAGCCACTGTTTTGGCCCTTCTCCATTGGTTGTCCAGTCTGGACACCGTGGTGTACCATTTATCAATTGTTTCTGGGACCTTATCAAGACCCAAGATCTTGTCTCAGAGTGCGTGGGGTAACGCCTTCATGAAATAGTCCTTGAGAGACTGATCCTCTGTGATCAGACTCCCTGAAACCACAACTTGAATTTTTCGATGTATTCATCGGCTGTCATGCCTTCCATCTGCTGTGTTTTCATCATGGTTAACGTGTCTCCTTCTTTGTCAGCTGGGGAAGACAATTCCTCAGTTTCTCAATAAAATCCACGTATTTTGGGTATACTGATACTCCAGTGGTGGTGATGTCCCTGTGCCAGGACTCTTTCCATGCCCGGCAGTTCCTCCTTTCATATATGAGACAGTGAAGAGGATTTTCTTCTTGTAAACATCATCATTCATTTCCAAATACAAGTTCACATTGAACAAGAATTCTGACTGCTTTCTTCTGTCTCCATTAAAGATCACCAGCAGTCTGATCTTTATTTCTTTTTCTGGGGTCTTGGCCTGAGAAATCATTTCTACAGGTGTCAGTTTAACTGGGGTGTCTGGGGTCTTTGGTGCAGCAACAGCTGGCGGTGGTGGGATTCGTTTTGGAGAGAGGTAAGAAGGTGATGCAGGATTCAGTGGTACGAAAGGGGAGGTTACTCTTCTGTATGGTGTTGGTGGTGGTTGTTGTGTGATGGGTGCATCAACAAACTCCTGTTCGTCTTCTGAGTCGGACAGGACTCCAAAGGTTGATCGTCGGGGAGGAATCTTTGCATCTAAAACCACGGTGGGTTGACAACAGAGATCAGCTTGACCTTTTGTTACGGCAAGAGCCTACAATCGGTACAAGTATCAAGTCACGTGGGTTCATACTGGTTTCCACAACAAGTCCCCTAGTAGGTCGACTTGGTCAAGGTCAGCGAGTTCCTCAGAAGATCGACTTGGTTCGGTCTGAGCAGAGCTAAGTCCTCGCAAGGCACTTAGTTTGAGAGTGTTCAAAGATAAGACAAAGTAAGCATTGTTTGCCTAGGTCAAGCTAAGGACCTCTACTCTAAGGTTACAGGTCTTATATATGTTATCCCTAGTGTTGCTGCGGTTCTGACTCCAGTCGGCTCTGAGCCGAAACTGCACTGCACAGAGCCGAAACTGAGCTGAACCGTGATGTTCCGAAGCCATGACTTCCAAAGCCGCAGTTGTAAGCAGTTTCGGTTCAGCTGCCGGCTTGAGCCGGTGCCTCGTAAACACAACAAACACAAATTCAAACAAAACACTTGCGCATCTCTGAGACTTCTTTCTGCAAGCAAGCAATATGATTCAAGTGTAAATATATCATATAAAATGCCCTAAGCGTGATGATAATGATGTATGTAGGTAGGGCAGGGGAAGAATTCTTATCAAAATAAAACAATAGTAAAAAAATGTCAGTTGCGAGCCCACTTTTGACGATCTACCATGCACTCCTCATGCCACCGTTTCTCTTCCTTCATTTCAAAGACAATTGCAAGGTGGTCTGCAGGCAGCTGCACCTCAATTCCTGTCCAAGTTGAACTTGCACCGACGGGATTGATGATTTTGACGAGAGCTGCTTCCTTGGAGCCACGGCGACTATGACAAATTCGAAGAGCAAACCTACCCTGATGATCCCCCTTGAGAACGACAAGCAGAGCATCAGTCTGCTTCACATTCAGATGGATGATAGAAACCCAATCTGGGTCCAAAACGTGCATCCTTTGATTCACCATGTAAATAATTTTCAGCTGTCCGTCATGCATGGTGCTGAAAAACATAGACCTGCGACAGGTTGAACTGGCTGCTAGTAACCTTCACCTGTACTTTGATGCCCAAGAAACGTGGATCAAGAAGATCATGATCGGGAGTGGGCGCGGATGTGGAGGGTGTTGTGAGGTGGGAGTAGCGACCTGGAGTCTGCGACGATGGATCCCAAGCTGGGGTGGACGATGAGCCTCTAGGCTCAGGCATGGGGGTGCTCGCGATTAAGATGGGTGGGGGGGGCCGGGCGTGGGGAAGTGGGTCACGGAAAAGTGGGTTGAAGAGGCGACTTTGTGGGTACTGGAACTCGAATAGCTCTTGCTTGGTGCTGAAAGCAAGGATCATTAATTAGCATCAGAGGATGAATGTATATTGGATGGAACTCATACTCGAATTCAACCACGTCATCATAATCAAAGATCACCTTTGGGAATGGCGCATTTGGATCATAGTTTATGAAACGGACTTCAATCCTGAGGCCGCTCACTGTATCTTCATTGGGCAGAACATTCTCAACGACTGTGGGCTGGCCTTTACGCTGGTGTCCACGCTTGATAACCATGACCTTGACCCCCTGCCAGGGGACTTGATGCCGCTCCTTCAACGCCGCTGAAAGTGCCAAATCATCTGAAGAGGGCAGTGACACAGCGTGCAGCATGGGCAGTTCTGTGATTGAGGCGCTGTTTTTGTGAATGACAAATGACTAAAAAAGAAGTTAGAAGATGAATGTTTCTTCCCTGAAAAGAAGTGCTGTACCTCCATAGCAGGACGGGTGTCGTCACCACCTTTTTCAAGGATCCAGATGTCAATGTAGTCTACCTGCTCTACAAATACCATTCGGCCTCTATGCACGCCTCCGACAACTCTGACGAAATCGCCAATACTGATGGATTTGCAGACATGGTACCATGGAAGTTTCAAAACCTCACCCCCCATTTCAGCGACTTCGACCTCAACAAAGTCTGGTTGAGCAAGTTTGACCCGGCTGAATTCCCCATTGTGCGAACCTTCAACAATTTTGACTGACTCTCCAGGAAAGAACGCTGTAAGGGCAAGCCCCTAGAGGATTAGAGACCTTAGCAAGGAAGTCATTCCTTCTATCCTTGTTTCTTTCTGTTCCTCGACTCTGCCCATACAATGTCAAGACAATCCTCCTTTTTGTTGACTGCTCTCGCAACTCCATCACCCTCCTATAACCTCCGATGCTGCTTGTAAGGGCGACCTTACGATCCAAGACTCAAACTCAGATACTTGCAAGGGAGATCCGAAGATTAGATTGAGCAGTCTGATAAGTAATACAACACACACCTTGCAAGGGAGATCCGAAGAGAAAGTTCTAAGGATTCCCCTGCAAGCTAGCGAGATAAATAGTAAAATGAGATATGAAATAAAAGATAAAACGAGACATAGGAATGATGAGTAATGGTCGGGAGTAGGGATGGGGGATGAATGGAAACGAGATGAATGATAGTACCTGCGATCCGACGTGCGGAGGAGCGGAGGGGCGCGGAGTCGTCGGATGTGGAGAGGTGCAGAGAGGTGAATAAGATATCAGAGGCAACAGATACGATCGGAGGGCGTCGGAGGGCGTCGGAGATGGTGGAAATGAACGGAAAGGGAAAGTGCAAAGTGGTTGCCCTTACATCACCCCCCCTTCAAGGCACGGCGTCTCGACGTGTCAGGCGAAACGAGTCGAATATCGCAGCGGAGATCCGACGCGGAGCTCCCGGATGACGTCGGTAGAAGTCGCGGACTAGGCGCGGAGCGTGGACATTGTCTTCTGCTTCCCAGGAATTCTCTTCGTAGCCATATCCCTTCCATTTGACCAAGAATTGAAGCTTGCCTCGATGCAGTCGGCTGTCCAAGAGGTTTTCAACATCATACTCCAATTCTTCTCCCACTACCGTCGGAGGCGGAGGAGAGCGGACTTGGCGTCGGAAAGGGTCGTCGGGAACTAGTGAAAGTTTGACGACATGGAATACTGGGTGAATGCGGGACATGGAAGGGGGAAGGCGAAGTTTGTAGGCATGTGTTCCGACAGGTCGGACCACTGGGAAAGGGCCTACGTACCGATGTGCAAGTTTTTTTGTGGGTCGGGTGGTTTTGAGGTCCGATGAGTCTAAAAAGACCTTGTCCCCCGGGTGGAATGTCGGAGTGGTGCTCCGATGCTGGTTGTAGTATCGCGCCATGTCGTCTTTTGCCTTTGTTAGTGCTGCGCGAGCCTCTTCCAGAGCGGACTTCATCCGCTCGCTGAAATCCGCTACCGCCTCGATTTCCGTCCGCTTCTCGCGAGGTTCGAATCCCATGCGCGGATGGCGGCCGGTGTCAATGTAGAACGGAGTTTGACATGTCGATGCGTGAACATGGTTGTTGTATGCAAATTCAGCCATCGGAAGCCATTCGTCCCAATCGTCTTGACGTTCATTGACGAATAGGCGAAGATATTGTTCCAATCCTTGATTGACCCGCTCCGTCTGTCCGTCCGACTGCGGATGGTAGGCTGTCGAGGCAGCAATCTTAATGCCAAGTAGCCTATATAGTTCGCGCGTGAACTTGGCGACAAACTGTGGTCCGCGGTCGGAGACAATGGCCTCCGGTAGTCCGTGGAGTTTCCAGACATTTTGAATATAGGAGCGTGCAGTCCCGAGTGCGGAGATGTCGGAGTGCGTCGGGATGAAGTGTCCCCACTTCCCTACTGAGTCCACTACCACCATGATAGCGTCGTAGCCGTGGGCTTCTGGTAGTTCAGTAATGAAGTCAACACTGGTTACTTGCCACCGCTCCGTGGGGACCGGTAGTGGATTGAGCTCTCCGGAGGGCGGAGTGCGTCGGACCTTGGTGCGGAGGCATGAGTCGCATGTCTTGCAATATTGACCTATTAAACGAGACATGTGTGGCCACCAGTAATTGCGCGACACCAGTTCCAAGGTTTTCCACCGTCCCGGATGTCCGGCCACCGGAGTGTCGTGGTGTTGTGTGAGGATCCGATGACGCAGTTGGGGATTATTAGGAACATAGATATGATCCCTGAAGTAGAGCAAACCTTCCGCTTGCCTCCACTCCGCACTTCGGACGGACCCCGCTCCGACGGTCGGAAGGGATCTGACGACCTCCGCCACACTATCCTCCAGTAGCCCCTCTCGGATTCCCTGTCGGACCTGGCAGAGGACGTCGCGTTCTTCCCCTTGAACAGTTACCCCACGCATTGCTCGCACTGCAAAAAATTCTGGTCGAAGAAGGATGATGTTTTCGTTGTCCCGCGATCCGTCTCCGTGGTCCGCTCGTCGGGACAAAGCATCGGACTTGCCCATTGATTTTCCAGGTCGATGGTGCATTTTAAAATCGAAACGAGCGAGGTATAAGGACCATCTAGCTTGTCGTCGATTTAGTTTTTGAGCTGTCATGAAGTACTCAAGATTTTTGTGGTCCGTCCAAATCTCCACTGTCTTCTCCGCTCCTTCAAGGAAGTGCCTCCACTCCTCTAATGCGCGGACCACTGCCAACATCTCCTTGTCATAGATCTCGTAGTTGCGTTCCACCGGACTGAGGCTTTTGGAATAGAATGCGACAGGGTGCCACTTACCGTCCTCTGTTGGTTGGGACAGTACTGCTCCAGTTGCAAAGTCCGAGCTATCCGCTTCTACCCGCCACTCCTTTCGATGATCAGCTAAGACCAGGATCGGAGCGGATGTAATCCTCCGCTTCAACTCCGCAAATGCGGACACTTCTCCTTCCTTCCAAGACCAGAGGTGCCCCTTCTTCGTGAGCTCGAAAAGAGGGCGCGCAATGTCCGAAAACCCTTCAATAAAACGGCGATAGAAGTTAGTGAACCCCAGAAAGGACTGTACTTCTCGGACGTTTGTCGGAGCAGGCCACTCCGCGACCCCCGCTACTTTCACCGGATCCATCTCTACGCGTCCTTGTTCAATAATAAGGCCTAAGTATTCAATGCGCGTTTGCTCAAACTCGCATTTCTCTGGTTTTAGATAGAGTTTGTGTTCGCGAAGTCGTTCCAGTACAATCCGTGTGACCCTCCGATGTTCCGCAAGGGTCTCCGTGAAGATGAGTATATCGTCAAGGTAAACACAAACTACACCTTCAGTGATAAGGTCCTGAAAGATCTCGTTCATCATAGTCTGGAATGTGGATGGACTATTAGTGAGGCCGAAGAACATCACCAATGGTTCATAGAGTCCGCGATTGGTCCGAAAAGCGGCCTTCCACTCGTCTCCGGGCTTTATCCGTACATTGTTGTAACCCCAGCGGATGTCGAGTTTGGTGAAGTATTGAGCGCGTTGAAGTTTATTGATCAGTTCGGATATGAGCGGAAGTGGATACTTGTTTTTGATAGTTTTGGAATTGAGTGACCGGTAGTCTTGTACAAGACGAAGGGAGCCATCCTTTTTCTTGATATAGAACACCGGAGATGCCATCGGAGACTTGGAAGGGCGAATCCGACCAGTTGCAAGGTTTTCCTCCAAAAATGCGTCGAGTTCCTTCTGTTTGTTCGGAGCAAGCAGATATACCTTACAACCTGCCAGAGAGGCGTCCGGAACAAGTTCAATGGTGTGGTCCCAAGTCCGCTCTTCCGGTAAGGTGTTGAAAGAGGTCTTTGAGAATACATCTTCAAAGTCAAACAAGTGGTCTGGTACGGAATCGTGGAAAGATTTGGGTTTCTGGTTACTGAGGAAGGCCTCCGATAGACGTTGCGAGATATTGGATGAAGCGCGGATGAACTCCGCCTCCGCAGGTACTGTTCCGACAAAAAGGCGGTCTCCCTCCTCAAACTCATCCTCTTCCTCATCGTCTTCCGCTAACTCCTCCGTTTCTTCTCCTTCTGTGACATCCTCCACCCATGGGCCACGTGGAGCCTCCTCCTCTAGACCGGACGTCGGAGTGGAACCCATCCGACAGGCTCGGATGCGGACTTGTTCGAACTTCCGCTCCTTCCGCTCTTGGGCTGCCTCCTGTTGGCATGTCCGACATCGTGCAGGACACCGGCTCATCTTCACTTCCCCTGAAGTCCAATCTACCTCGGGGTTGTGTTCTTTGAGCCAAGTGAAGCCTAACACGATTTCTTGTTTTCCCAAACTTGTGACTGCAAGCTGGGTCCGTTCCGAGTGATCCCGATAGCGGAGCACTACGTCCAACACCTCCATTATTGCTCCGGCCTCATTCGGAGTTCCGTCGATGTTGTATACCGGAATTGCGCGTTGTAGTTTTCGAGTAGAGAGTCGGTGTTTCTCGACCAGAGTACGTTCAATAAACGATCCTGTTGCCCCACTGTCGAGTAAGGCCTTTTGTGATAGTATGTCTTTAGTGTCGGTAGTTTCGAGAACTATGTCTAGTTCGAGGGAATTGTCGGAGCGAGCGGCTGCGGCGAGAACATATTGTTTTGGAAGCCGCCGCTCCCACTTAGAGAAGCGGATGCGGATAGGGTTTGCGGAGTTGGGTGCGACTATAGGATCGTTTGCAGGCTTAGAGATGGAGGGTATAGGATCATATTGTTCCATAAATAAGGCAGCATAACGATTTTTAGTAGACAACGAGGGCGCACTGTTCACTCGTTGTGAGGAGGAAAATCCTCCTGTCCTCCCTCCGACTCCGCAGACTCCGTGGGCGGAACGGAGTTGCCTTCCGCCGCGTCCTTGACCACGAGTTGTTCCATGATAAACTCGTCTTGTTCCTCCATTGTCATGAATCGGACGTCGAAGCGAAGGGGGCATTCACGACTGAAGTGACCCGTTTTGTTACATCTGAAGCATGCATTGGCATTCTTGCCTTTGACGCGTGAAGTATCAATGTCCATTGCATTGGGGTCCCTTGTCGGCGGAGCGGTTGCGGATGCGAGCGGAGCTGGACGCGGAGTGAATGGAATGTAGGGGCGAGGGAATACTGAGGTGCCAGGTACTCTTGGTCCGACGACGTTGCGGAAGGCGGATGTGCGGGTCGGAGCAGTGGCTTTGAAGGCTTTGTTGGCAATTCTATTGTCGTCGTTGACTCGTGCTGCAGAGTACCACTCATCGGGGTTGTCGTCCGCAGGCCGTCCGTGGGTCAGGGTGGCGATCTCGTTCTGAATGTCGGAACGGAGACCATGGCGGAATTTGAGTACTATATTGGTATCCTCCTGATAGCCTGCTTTGTCAATGTAGTCTTTGAACTCGTCAATATAGGTCTCGACATCCCGTTGACCTTGATAATAGGATTCTCCTTCGAGGATCAGTCTCGCGTCCTGTTCCTCATTCTTCGGAGTGAACTCCGTTGTAAAGACGGCGCGGAAGTCCACCCAAGTCCGATAAGGTGGAGCACCGGTCCTCCGCTCTTGTCGGATAATGCGATCCGCAAAGCGTGCTGCGCGTCCACTCTTCATGAAAGATAAGGCCCAATAAATTTTAGCGTGGTCGTCTGCGAACTGTTCCGGAGCCAGCCCCATAAACAATTCACAGGAGTTTAGAAAGGTCCAGCCATTTGCGCGCGATCCGTCGAAGTCTGACGGATTGGCGGGTTTTGCTCGACGCACGCCCGGATTGGCCGGAGCGAGCGGAGCAGGTGGAGGTGCGGGTGCGGGAGCAGGTGGGATAGGTGGCGGAGCTGGGGCAGGAATTGCGTTGAAGGCGAGGAGGAGTTGGTCAAGTTGAGTAGAGATATCAGCGAGAGTTTGACGTTGTTCCTGGAACTCGTGCTCGAGCTGTTCAAGGCGATTGGGGTCGTCCATTACTATGCGCGGAGCAGAATCACCGGTTACGGAGAGGTAATTAGAAGAACTGGAAGGGGTGTGAGATGTATCGGAGTCGGACGCGGACGAAGCTACTCCGAAGCGCGGAATCGTGACAACGATGCAATCGGACCCGGTCCAATTAGATGAGAACTTTCTACTGTAAGGGCGACCTTACAATCCAAGACTCAAACTCAGATACTTGCAAGGGAGATCCGAAGATTAGATTGAGCAGTCTGATAAGTAATACAACACACACCTTGCAAGGGAGATCCGAAGAGAAAGTTCTAAGGATTCCCCTGCAAGCTAGCGAGATAAATAGTAAAATGAGATATGAAATAAAAGATAAAACGAGACATAGGAATGATGAGTAATGGTCGGGAGTAGGGATGGGGGATGAATGGAAACGAGATGAATGATAGTACCTGCGATCCGACGTGCGGAGGAGCGGAGGGGCGCGGAGTCGTCGGATGTGGAGAGGTGCAGAGAGGTGAATAAGATATCAGAGGCAACAGATACGATCGGAGGGCGTCGGAGGGCGTCGGAGGGCGTCGGAGGGCGTCGGAGATGGTGGAAATGAACGGAAAGGGAAAGTGCAAAGTGGTTGCCCTTACACTGCTCCGATCTACTCCGAAATCTCTCCACCTGTTCCGACTCTCCTCCATCCACCCCCACTGGGTTCCAATGTTCCGAAGCCTTGTTCAGGATAGTTCCCTCTGATGGATTTCCATCCATCTTACTGTAAGGGCAACATCGCTTTCATTGGTTTCACTAACACCAAGGTCCATCTTACCCTCCGTATTCCTATATCCTGGTACCTCCATCGGAGCTCCGCACTCCTCTGATATAGCTCCGCACTTTTCCGACGTAGCTCCGCACTTCCTGCACACTTGACACTGTCGTTTCTCCATCGGAGCTCCACATTTCTCCATGCCCAGCAATACAGGCAATATCCCTTCCCTTCTCCTTTCTTCTCCCTTTCGCATTCTCTTTCCACCACCTCCGACGGTTTCCGATGATCTCCGATGATTCCCAACATACCTCCGACCCTCCGGTTATCGGACTTCTAGATGTGGTGCGTTTATTACTTACACTTACTATACTTTACATTTTCCTTTTCCTTTCCAAACACCTCCGACATATCTCCGATATTCCGACGGCCTGTTCTCCGCCCTTCGGTCTTTCAACATGACCTTATTACTTCAAGTCCATGCACGGTACGATACATCACTTATATATTTATCTCTTCAACCCCCATCTCCGACGTCCTCTGATCCACTCCGAAATGTGGAGTGGATATCTTATTTCAAATATTCCTACTATTTCATATATTCTCATTGCCGTTCCGCTTCCATTTCCAATTCTCTTTTTCTATATATCTGCTTCGGTTGCAGGGGATTCCTTAGAGTTTTCTCTTTGGATCTCCCTTGCAAGGTACGATATATTGTTGTTTAGTAGTCTTTAATCTAACCTTTGGATCTCCCTTGCAAGTATCTGAGTTTGAGTCTTGGATCGTAAGGTCGCCCTTACAAACGCCCATTCAAGCGGGGTGGGAAACTCCTCGCCCATCAGGCGTTGGATCCCCGGGTGCGGGCTGAGGAGGAAAAGGGCATGCAATTCAGTGGAGATGGAGACAGCCTCAGACGACACGGAATACACGTTGAAGTCTTTTATCAGCAGGCCATGTTCGAAAGTGCACCCATCGAAAAAAAAAAGTATCATTCCCTTTTGGAGTCGGTGGGATGCCGAAGATCTTTTCAATGACAGAGGGATTGAAAAGAGCCTGGGGAGGAGGAGGAGTGGAGCATGGTGCTTGCCCCGTTTTCTTGATGAGAGAGGGGTTGAAAGCTGGAGGCGAGGCACCAGGAGGAGTTGTATGCCACCCCATGGCATTAACTTGTTGACGTACCCAAGGTCACCTTTGTAGGCACCTCTTAAGACCCACACCCACTGTCCGATCCTGAGCCTTAGTTCCCGATCCTGAGGAAGACAGAGTGTCGCTGGTCAATCTTCCAGTGGGACAAACTTGACGATAGGCGTTGCTAGCTGGTCTTGTGAAACCAACAGGTTTCCTCTCTTCATGACCCCGGGGATGCGGCGCAGGAAGCTACGGAGGTTTGGGTTCATGTCGGCCTCGATGAAAACTGACCCTCGGAGAGGTCCACGGGTATAGGCCGCTGATAGAACGTCTGGCGTCACCCTGTCCTTGACTAGCTGGAAGAGCGTGTAGACAACTTCTTCTTCAAATCCAGGCTGGAATATCCTTGAGACTTACCACAAACGAGATGAATGAAGACTTACCCAGCATCGGAGCTGCCAAATAGGTTTGTCTGACGTTCGAGGTTGACACAGTAGATTGTGTGGTAAAATTCTGCCAGACACCTCGTCGTCGTATGCAGTCATGGGGTGTTGGCACCACACCCTGGTGGCGCAGTAGTGCGCACGTTCATGGACCACGTCCCAATCAATATCATCCTCCGGCTCATCCTGTGGCTTGTCCAGTCCACCGGCCTGGTAATCGTTCCACCGCCGAATACCCTCAGGGTGATTATCCTCCTGGTCATTGATAAAACCTAGAGCTACCTCAGAAGTGGATCAAAATAAGAGGACGGGTTGCTTACCATCCTCCTCCTCCTCCTCCTCCTCATCATCATCATCATCAGCATCATTGACTTGAGCCTCGAGATCCACGAAGGGATTATGAGCTTCTGTGATCTGTTTAACGGACTGTAAGCCCCCCGCATGTTGCATGAGCAAGAAGACAGACATACCCGGCAACGACTCACCCTGTTGGTGGGTTCGATTGATGATCTATGGGATGTGATAATTAGCTTTCATGGTACAGTTGATGTTCAAATCGTAGAAAACAAAGAACAGCCCTCGCTCCATGGGCCCCTGGTTCCCTTGCATACTCCTTCAGAGCGAGGAGTCCATGAATCTGGTGTGCGCGTATCATACACTACACATCAATTTGCCCATGCAGGACGTGCTGCCGATGGGTGGGGCTTTATCTTTGCCCCCGCTTCAATTTGAGTACTCATCAGTGCTTATGATTTACTAATTACATGTACTAATAAAACCTATCTTACAGAACTTACTGAGGATGGGGAGGTCGGTAGGTGGTGGTGTGAAAGCAAGAAGAAAAAATCACGTGTTGGGGTGTCCAGTTGTTGATACACCACGGGACTCAAACAACAGAATCGGGGGTCGGAAGTCGTACTTACAATTAAATCTAATATGGGTTTAGGGCCTCATGGAGGTGAGAGGTGTAGGGAAAGGTCCGGAGTTGCGTGGCCGCTGTTTATTCAACCAGCAACCTGGTTCCCCAGTTCATCAATGGTTATGGGCAGAGGCGGTGATCGTACCAGTGGTTGGATCACTACTGAGGTACTGGTGCTCGACCTCACCTTCACTGCTTTCCGGCGCCTCAGCAGTCGGAGTGAAGACAGCTCTCCTAGATGCTTGCAAAGAGGCCAACTGGATGGCGTCGATGCCGGTGGTGAATTGCTTGTGGGTGGCCGCCTTTGTTTGCTCCTCATTTGCATGCACGTTGGCCTGATGTACGCACATTAGGCTCATGTAAATACACATCACGCACCTGTTGCCAAGATTGCGGCGGTCAAATCCATTAATATGATGAATGGACAATGCCAAGATTTGCGAAGAGCAGCTCCCGACATTCGATCCGCATCATGTGTGTGTGATCATGGAGCAGCGATGGAACAGCAGCATCGGGTGGGGGATTGAATTCATCGGCAGATATGATCTGCCTTGTGGGCAGTGCATCATGAACCGACGTCGGCAATGCAGTAGCAGCGTCCGTGGACAGTTAGTTTCCATATACTTATTTGAATTAGTAGTTCTATTCTATTTACTAGACTACATTAGATAGTTCTACGGAAGTCACAATGTCGTTGCTGCCTGCCACAACACTGTACACACGGTCTGGGCTTCGGGACAGAGAATTGAGCACTTTGAAAACACGATCACACTCGGCAATCAGGAGCACTGGTGGGGCCTTGACACCGAAGGAAAAAGCAAGAATATCAAGATTCTCCAACTCCTCCTCAACGTCCATTCTCGTTGGGACTCGATACATGCCATGGTCGTTAGATGTCTCTATTTGCAACAGGAAAGCTTTTCTTCGTCTCGCGTCTTTTGCACTTCTCATCTTGACCTACAGCCCATCGAAACCTTTCTAACCAATCCTCTCAATAGAGATATTGCTCACCTCAAGTTGACTGAACGAGAGTGGGACAATTTGGAAGACTTTGCCTCAGTCCTCACAGTAAGGTTTCACAATCATTAATTACTACATATCTTGACTGGTTTAAATAGATTCCACATGTCGTGCAGCAAAACATGTGTGCAGAAAAGCTGCCAATGCTTTTGTCAAGCATATGCAACTTCGAAATACTAACTACTGCATCCAGATGGAGGGAAAGCAAGACCCACGCCGGTACCCCACATTGTATGCCATGGCTCTCGACTATCTCTCAATCCAGGCATCTGCCATTCCTTGTGAGTGTATATTTTCATCAGCTAGTGAGATGGACATGAAGCGCCGGAACCAAATCCATCCAATCATGATGGAGGCCCTTCAAATCCTGAAGTTTTCATTGAAGCGGCAGAGGTTGGATTTCACGCAGGGGCTAGAAACACCGGAGGATGACATGTTATTGTCACCAAGAGACACTCACGATCATCTCACATTGATGTTGTCTCAATTTTGGGTGATGAACTTAGACAAATTGTGGCTCATGATGCATAAAAATATATTGTATCTCGTATGACTGAATAATTATGCTTTTTATACGTAATGAGAACATCAAGCAGCCGATAAAATGATAAATATATTATTATATAATGACATGCACTGTTTTGGCAATTGATTGATCAGTTCCACGACTCAGGACCAGCTTGCTCTGGCTGCTGAGCCAAATGGAGCCAAATAAATCGGTTCGGTTGACAAGCTGAGTTGAATATGTGCCAAGCCGTGACTTTGTGAGTCACAGTGCAGCTAGCCGAGTTGCAGCAACACTAGTTATCCCATGGCTATAAATAAGTAGATGCTGCACAGGAGCTAAATAGGCCATTGGTTAGTTATGTGTTTCAAGGGGGCTGTGGCATAGGAGTCAGAGATAAGGCCTTGAGGCCATGAGTCAGAGATAACAAGTGAAAATGTATCTACAAGGAGAATAGTCCGAGTCATTGTGAGTCATAGCGCTGATAGAGGGGACATGTGTCCCAGGGTCATCAGAGTTAAGTGAAATGGGGTCTGATAGGGATTGAGGGTTGAAGGGTCGCATGAAGGTGCATAGGAAAAGGGTGAAAAAGTGTAACAGTTCATGGAGTATTGGAATTTATCTATTATGCACATTTTGAAGTTCATACTGATGAGCCCCTTGCACATTTGGATGCTGCATGGGTGATGTTCCATGAGAACAAGGAGATTTTCAAGACCCTAGATATACGAACACATTTCAATATCAGTAAACTCCACAACATTAAACACTATATCGATTTGATTCGCTCACAAGGGAGTGCCGCCGGATTCAATACCGATGCCACAGAACGTCTTCATATTGATTGTGCCAAAATTGGATATCGCATGACAAACAAGAAGGCTTACATCAAACAGATGATGGTATGGCTGAGCCGTCAGGAAGCAATCCACCAATTCAGCATGTACCTGCGATGGGAGAAGAGATCCAGACCTGTATCTCAGAGTAGTAATCGGTGCAATGAGAGCGATACAGACCACAGTGAGCCTGCCAGTGAGTCGGAGAGCAAGGTAAACATGGGCATGGAGCAAACAACAACAACCTACCAACTTCCCAAACAGCCACTGCTTCCTACTACATCCATTGCGTCAATCACGCAAGACTTCGGTGCTCTCAACTTCCTCAAATATCTAGAAGTGTTTCTCCATCAGAAGTTCATCCCATCCCACAACCTCTCCGCCAGTTTGACATTCCCTGTTTATCACCACCTGAATCTGTTTCTCCCCCCCATTCCTGAAGTCTCCACCTCTCCCGTGAAGGATCCTATCATCGCTACCAAGTATACAGCTGGAAAAGTAACATGAGGGTGGATCAAGAAGGCTTCCCTGGCACACTTCAGCACGGTTCTAGTCCAGCTACATGAGGGCAGCAATTGAAAGGGACCTCTCAACGGTGTGTTGCAGTTCGCTGACTTGACATGCGCTTACTCACCAATAGGCCTACAGTTAGCCTAGGTCTGTCTGATATTCCAGCTCCCCGATGAGTATGGGTCCTTCAAGAAACCCTTACTCTATATGCACTGGTTCCAGCCATTCTGAACGCCTGTCCCCAACATTGAAATGTACAATATCGCATTCACATCTAGAAATCACTGGCCCCATGTGTCTGTCATTACCGCCTCGCAACTCGAGCGCTCATGCCATTTGATACCACATTTTGGATCCCATGTAAATGGTGCATGGTCATCTGACAGCATTTTCGATGATGCACCTTCATACTATCTCAACGCTTATCTTTGCCACCATGATTTCTTTCATCTTCATTATCTCCCTGATCTCACTTGCTTCCTAAACCGCCCCCAGAGCGAAATTATCTGCCACCAACAACTAGCAGAAGCACACAGCCTTCGTCAATGCACATTAGCACGAACTTGCCATTAGTTTAAACACTTGATTGTACAACACTCCCCCCGGGTCCAAATAATCATACATGTTTGTTATTGCAAACTTGGAGCTATCCTTCATGAATCACATTAAGCTCTACCTATCTGTATGAAGTCTACAGATGCTTGCACAAAGCTATTGGAGTTCTAGATTTGATGGGTGATGTCCATCACAATACTGTGTGCTATGGAGATCTACAGACTCCTGCTGACCATTACCAGTGCTATATAATATTGGCCATGGGTCCAGAGCACAAACATTTTTCCTGATGAATGCCTACAGTGTAAAGCCAGAAAGCTAGGCTGTACGACAGTAAAACAATTCAGTCATTTGAGGCAGTGGATGTAGTATGATAAGCCCTCTTTAAAAAGTTTTGCAACACCCAGTCACCCATAGTAACCCTTTGTTTTTACAGTGCCTCACAAAACTGATTCAATGTTTGTTGCTTTTTGAATACCTTCAAGATAACTCTGCAAAGAATACCAATTGAATTAAACCTTTGGTATATAATTGAAAGCCCTACTTCAGGGCTTTCAGAATATAAAGGAATCATATGATTTAGATCAGAATCCATGGAGATATGATTAAATTAAATCAGCAACTCATTGAATCAGTTTTGTGAGTACCTATAGCAATTATCAGAATCAAATGCTTCACTGGTTGTATGGTAACCAGTTGTCATGACTTACTGATGGAACTTGAATAGAACCCTGATGGGTTGTCAAGGAAAGTTGTATAAGAAGAATCCAACCTCAACAGCCTCCATAATTAATCATGTGCCCTATCTCCTCTTCCCACAAGGAAAACATTCTTTCTCTGGCCTCCAATGGTCACTCCACTTGTCATATTGCCTCTAATCTGGGTGTCAGCCAACCAACTGTCTCCAGAGTGCTTCAGAATCTTCTTCCTCATCGCAATCTCTCTTCTGGTGGTTGTCCATCCAAGCTTTCTCCCACCAACACATGAAACATACTTTCACAAATCACCTCAGGGAGAGCCTCCAATGCTGTGCAGGCTACCAAACACATCAACACTGTCATCTCCAATCCTGTCTCCCCAGAAACTGTGAGAAGGGTTCTCAGAAAACATGAATTCAAGGCTGTAACAAAGAAGAAAAGACCTTTCTTAAAGGCCATACATCAGAAGAGGTGGTTGGCATTTGCTATGAAGCACAGGGAATGGACAGTGGAGGACTGGAAGAGGGTCATTTGGTCAGATGAGACCAAAATCAACAGGTTTGGGTCAGATGGCAAGGAATGGGTCTGGAAAAAGAAGGGTGAGGGGCTTATTGAAAGAGAGGTTCAGGGCACAGTCAAGTTTGGGGGAGGAAATATTATGGTTTGGGGTTGTATGGGTTGGGAAGGTGTGGGGAGACTTGCAGAGATTGAGGGGAGGATGGATGCTGATCAGTATGTGTCCATTTTGGAGGACAATTTGCTGCCCAGCATGGAGGAGAGTGGAATCTCTGAAGAGGAGATTATTTTTCAGCAGGACAATGACCCCAAGCACACCTCCAAGAAGGCCAAAAAATGGATGGACAGCAAGAATATTGCTCTGCTGGATTGGCCTGCACAGTCTCCAGACCTCAATCCTATTGAACACCTCTGGGTTCATTTAAAAGGAAGTTGAATGAATATCCAACACCACCCAAGAGAGTCTGGGAGATTTGGGACAGAGCAGCAGAGGTGTGGAATAATATAGGGCCAGAAGTGTGTCAAAACCTGATAGAAAGTATGCCAAGAAGGGTAGAGGCAGTAATCAAAGCTAAGGGGGGTAATACCAAGTACTAAAGTATAAAATACTGTATTTATTGTACATACTCACAAAACTGATTCAATGAGTCCCTGGAGTAATTTGATCATATATTGATCATTGTTTATGGGAATTACATAATTATTGCAGATTCCGAGAGTCCTGAAGAGGGCTTTTAACCAGGTACCAATACCTTCTTTTGATTGGCATTATTTGCAAAGTTATTTTGAAGGTATTCACAAAGTAGCAAACATTGAATCAGTTTTGTGAGGCACTGTATATGCTCTCTCATCATAAAATCATAAACCTCCCCCATCAACTTGCATTGTGGCACACCGACAGTTCCTAAATTAAGTACAACTCACAAATTAATGAATTTGTTCCCGAACCATCACGACACATGATGACGTGGTTTGTGCCAGATGTGCCCTATCTTTATAGCAGAAGGACTCTCAAACACAACAGTTACAGTGCAAACTGGAATGTGATGCATGTAATTGTCTTCCCTCCAACACACTTCCTTTCAAGAGCCACGTCGTGCACGAGAAGAAAGGGTAATTTGGACACTAATGGTTAACCCTATTCACCATTCTAATTCGTAACCACTACCACCAATACCGCAACATGTCCGTAATTTGCTGCAAAGCTTGACTCAGAGGCAGAACACAACACCATCTCTTCTCACACACTGGGGTTGTCAATCTTTCCATTGGCCAAGTTCCTCAGACAGATATTCCCATCACCCTCCAGACTCTCATCAGTGCCTCACTATCAGGAAACCTGGGGGAGTACCAGTTCACCCGGCATCAGAATACACTCTATGTTGAGCACCCTCTGGACTACCCCATGCACTATAACGTAAGTACTGCCAGAGAGTGGTTAATCCTGGTGATGACTATGAAAGGTTGCCAAAGAGGTCTCAAGATCTTTGGTGGGGTGATCCCTGACCTCAACAGGAAAATTGGAAGCCTACAAGCCGAGGCGAAGAGGATAAAGGTGGAGCAGGAGTGGATGAGGGCAGAGCAGGAGACAATGCACTGGGTGATAACTGAATGGAAAACCTATTCTAGGTTAGCCCAAGGTGAGCAAGATCTTTCATTTTGAAAATGTCTTCTGAACACTTTCTCCAGCGCTGAATGATTTTGTCAAACGGCAAGTTTATGCAAGAAACGACCTCATAGTGGCCCAGTGCATCTGGGATCACAACCATTGGAGACGCTACTATGCGTACTTGAGAAACAACTCCCCTCTTATCCAGTGATCTCACAGACCTTTTTAGTGCTGAAACTATTTACAGCATGGTGCCTTTCCCGACACAAGGACGGCCTTCTCCCCAATCTACCCTGTTATGATCATATTTTCACTTTTCACTTTATCTTATCTTGATCTTATCTATATCTTATCGTACATGAAGACATCTTATCATTATCACGCAGCAGGATGCACAACCGGAATCGTGCAGCATGACGCTGCCTCAACACAGCCTCATGATATTTACATATATAAGTAGGGTACTTTTACTTGTATTTGATAGCTTGTTCTCTTGAGATTCCTGCTGGGTCTCTTGGCAATACAGCACCTTCATCGTCTTTCCACGTGTTTCCTCTAAGTTCAGAAGTTTGGGCTCGCAACGTCATTAGACTTAGCGTCACCTCAACAGAAGAACAAGCTCTAAAACTCGCCCACCCAAACTCACTTCATTTCAACTTCGCCGTTTCATGCTTTTTTGTCAAAAGTACTATATGCGGACCCTAGCGTTAAGGGGGACCTCCCGGACTTCAGGAATAAGAAGAGAAACACTTGGTACACCCATTATAACTAGCATTGCCGTTCAAGACACACAGGGAAACATTGAGCCCATCCCGTGTCGAGGTGACCAAAGGCTGACACATCTAACCTTTGGGGAAGTTGCTGGTGTGTGTGACGGTTTGGAAGAGAAGACTGTACATGTCTAGTTCGCAACAGGTGTTCCAATCCCCAATTCCTCAACATCTCAATTTGACCAGTCCAGCACATGTAGGGGTATTGACTGCGTGGACTTCATCTTTCCTAGATCTTCCTCTATTTGGGCATCCCAACTGCCTGGGTAGACAGATCATTCTTTGGGTTTTCTTCGCCTAAGCGTCAGAACAGGGTCGCGCGCCCTATGTAAGGTACTACTGTTCAAACCAAAACACTCCCTCCCGTCAGAACACCAACATGGACAATCAAGATCTTCAGGACCAAGCCCCCAAACATCATGAACATCATGAACCCCCCATTGCACCACCTCCTCCCCAACCAGGCCGAAGAATTGAAATAGCCGCAGATCCCAGTAAATATAATGGATCCCGACCCCTGTTTTCGGGATGGTGGGCAAAAATGCTCATGTGGATCTGAGTAAATTGAGATCTGTTACATGGGGATGACAAAATCTGTATCGCAGTCTGGTCCTGATTAGATGGACCGATTGCAGGAACATATGGGGAGACACGACTCACCCAATGCATGGAATCAAATGATTGGCCAACATATCGAAACTTGGTCTATGAGATTACCACGAGGTTTCACCCTACCACTGAAGTGGAATGGGCCAGAGGAAAGATTGAGGGGTTCAAACAGAACTAGCTGAAGACAGACGACTGGATCACACAGTTTGGAACACTGGCGATCAAAGGGAAAATTGAGGATCATCATGGGATTCCTTATTAGAGAGAAATGCCCGGGACTCAATTGTACAACAATTGTTTCAGCAAGGAAGGCGGCAGGGCACCATGCAGGAAACTGTCAAAGAAATCTCAGCCATAGGAAGGCTGAAGAAACTTATGCCATGAGGCAAGGAATGAGGCAGGGACCTCAAAGACACAGGAACCAATGGGGAAATCGCGCCCAGAATCAGCAAGCACCACGGCTGCAAGGCCAGAATAATTTTGGAAGGCCCTTTGGGCAACAACAGAATGGGGGGTACCATCCCCAGCAAAACAGTCAGCAGCAACAACGACGTGATCCGAACATGATGAACGTCGACAGGAATCAGCGACAAGCTCCTGGTAACTGCTATAACTGTGGTGGACAGGGGCATTTTGCAGGAGATTTCAGGCAGCCGCAGCGCAGGGTACAAGTGGCAATGATCGAACAAATTGATGAGCACAAGGAGGAAGAAATTCTGAGACAGATAATGGCAAGGCATCAAGCACATCAAGCCACAAATGGACAAATGGGTGTGAATAGTGCGCCTGCGCTGAATCCCAATGGACAAGCTGCAGGGCAGCAGGGTTTTGTAAACATCAACCAGTAATTCCCCTGCTGGCTCTTCTGCTTTTGCAGCAATGTGTCCAGTGTTGGATTTAGAATCCACTACCAGACTTGGATGGCCGTCAGGTGTCTGTGGAGTGAATCGGCTTTTGCAGTTCTCTGCCATCCACGAGGCATTGCAAGTCAACAATCCTATCTCCTCTCAAAGCATGGCCATACTCATCTCCGAGTCCCTGTGCCCTTTCTTCAAGCAAGGAGGTCAACTCCACATCCACTGCAGCCTCAACGCCGAAGACAATGTCTTCACCGACAAGGCCATCACCCACTCTGCTGGAGTTGCGCTTGAGAAACTGTAAGAATAATAGGCAATGAGCTAGAAACATCAGTATCAGTAGATACTATAATCAATTATATAATTTTGTATGCAAATCCCAGCCTTTCAGTAAGCTGATAATTGGCGGCCATCTGCTGGTGCATAGGTTGTCATGGTGGCAGGTTGGGAGCAGTCAGTATTGGTATTGGTAGGTATCATAATGCATTATATGAGAATACAATTTGCCCATTCTATGATAATCATATAAATCTCTTTCAGTAAGCCATCGCCTATTTGCAAGCTTCTCGGCGGTCTGGGGGTGGTGTGTAGTGTCATAGACAGGTGGCAATAGTAAATACTGCATATTTTCTCATCAATTCCCAAATTATATAACACCAGACAATCACCATCATACAAATATAGCATATTTGAAATCAGCTTCAAATTCTGCATCTAGCAGTAGTCAAACCAAATCAATTGATTGTTATCAACTGGAACAAACAAATACAAACAATATATGCATTTATCATCGGATGTATGGTAGCTGTCTGGATCGACTTGAATTCAAATCATCTTTCTATAGCTAGCTTCAAAACTGCTATTTATGGCTATATTTGTATAAATACATATATCTGACATCCTTTTTTTAAAGCAATCTCTTTCTCCTCCCACATGATCTTGATCCAAACAAAACTGATCATTTCATCAAATGCTTATATACTCATTGAATATTTGTCATTTCACCAAGTCACATGACCAAACAAATGCCACTTTTGAACACAGCTCACGAAATGGATCCTGATAGCATATTACTCCAACACTCTACCTAATATTGTTGAGCATTGCCCATTAAAGAAACATTTTGCTGCCATGTAAAAAGATGGATGAATGAATGAACAATGGTGCTAAGTTGTGAAATGATAAAGAATGAGTCTCGATGTATTTGTTTTTGATATTTTATATGTATTTAATCTCCAAACTTGAGATAATAATTTAAACCTCACTTTTCAATATTTTTATACAATGTTATATAAATATATTGTATTTATATTCAAAAGATACTGTGACAATCTGATTTTCATATATTTTCAATATTATTCTGCTCGATATTTAGTAGAGTTTCTTGGAGTATTTAAAGAATTATTCAAATAATAGCAAATCCTTTGTTTACAATAATTCATCAACACTATACTATATTATAGTTAATGTATATCCAAAGTAATATAAGAAAAATAATTTCAGTTTATTCAAGAATATTTTCTTGATATTTTTTCAATTGATATGCTCTACAATATTTGGTTTTGATTTTCATTTCTTTTCAATACTTTTGATTAAAGTACACAAATACAACTTGAAAAAATAATAAATATATATTGAAATCTTGCTTTGTAATAAGATATAAATATTCATCTTTACAATATTTATAGAATATTCAAAACTTACAATCAAAGATACTTGAAATATATCATAAAAATATTGTATGTCAAGTTTATTAAATCTTTTAGCTATTTAAGCATGGGATATGCATGGCTGCCTTCTTCATAGTTCTTTTATATAATGTCCAGAACTATTGTAAAAGAATCATATATAATATCTAAATAACATACAAAAAGTACAGTAAATCTCAATTCAAGTACTTTTAAGATATTGTTGCCTATCATAGTGTGACATTTGTATTTAATACTCACAAGATTTTTTGCAAAGAAAGATGTAAAAAACATCATGATAAAAATTGGAATATTTTTCTAATACTTTTTGAATAGTTCAGCCCTAAGTATCTTTCACTGCATCCAGTGTTGTAAACTATATCATTGGGGAGTCCTCGGAAACAAGGCTTGGTTCAGCCCTTATGGACAAATGCTTAATTCCCTGTTCAGAAGAATCGGATAATTTAAATAGGCAAATGAACTCAATGGGGGAACCATCATTTATTAGATCAGCTTCTATGGAAAAAGAGCTCATGATGAAGATCATGCTGGAAACACTGCAGGACAAACATACTTGCGATGTGGATAGCAGAGGGACTTGGGAACGCTGGCAACAGTGAGTACCTGCCCACTCTACCCTGGTTGGCAAAGAACCGATCGAAAGATCTAGGTTCTGAGTCATACTTCTTCACATATGAACCTGGGAAACATCATTACAACAAGTACCTGTCATGAAGCGTCCCTAAGGGGATTGACTTGGTACACATCATGTGGAAACGTTGATCGTACCTCATACACTTCTGACAAAAAGGGTTTTTCCCACAAACCGCTATTCCTGAAGGGAATATGTTATGAGGAATCATTTATTTGTTTTCTCTAAAATCAAGAACATCACTGATTGGGAGAACTCCTTTTAGACTCATTAAAAATGTCTACCTCTCGCTCCGCCCTCGACTCCATCACCATCTTCGACGGCATCGACTACCAGAGTTGGGCTGAGAAAATGAAGTCGTACCTTCTCCATCAAGGAGTCTGGCGCCTCGTATCTGGCAACATTGAGCGCCCTGACATCGCGGACTTTACGGTCACGGTCTCCACCCCTGCCTCCGCCACCTCAACGTCTGCAACTCAACCTCCGGTGGTCACCACTACTGTTGACCAACCTGCCTTCCACAAGGAAAGGAAGACCTGGATCAGGGACGACAACATGGCTCTAGGTTCCATCCGCCTCAAAGTCTCCAAGGCTACCAGAAGGCACATCAAGGACGCCAAGTCCTCAAAGGATGCCTGGAAGGCGTTCAAAGATTCCTATTTGAAGGTCTCCCCGCCACCATATTTGGCAACTTCAAAGCCACTGCCTCCTTCAAGCTATCGGGTCGCGACCCCATACCGGAAATTGAGCACCTTGGGTCACTCTTCGCTCACCTTAGCGACTCAAAATTCATTGTGCCTGATCTGATGCAGGCTATAATCTTGGCAAGTGCCATTCCTGACGCTTGGTCGTCTCTCTCCACCGCCCTCTTCCAGGTCTACGATGCCGATGACTTCACATGGCAGGCTGTCACCGACAGCATCGTTTCAGAATACAGGCGCAAGTATGCGATAGGGTCTACTCGGGCATCCAACGAGCAGGCCCGGAAAATCTCCGGGACTAAGCGAAAGGGGCAAGACCCCAAATGGGAAAAGCAGACAGCGCTGAGTACCTCGCGTAACAACACTGACGAGCAGCCTAACTTGACCGACCCGAGTACCGCTTCTGAAAAGAAGAAGGGAAAGGGATGCTGGCGCAACCAGAAGAAGCGCGCCAACAACGCCGACAACGACTCCGACCACGCCGAGGAGATGGTCGAGTTCATCGCACCGGCCATTGAGCAAACCCCTCGTCATCCTGCCCCTTGCCCTCTCCCTCCTCACCATGCACCATCTTTCACCACCATCACTGGTCATGGAAAGACTTCCTTTACTGTACAACCTGAGTCAGAAAGGATGCAGTCACTACTGCAACGCATGAACCCTCCTCCTTCCCAGTACACCGGGCTTCCTTCTGGAAAGCTGTCAGCATGGAAAAAGAATGAGAGGGTGAGAAAACTCGCCCGAGAAATCGGCGCCCGACCCTCTGGGTCAAATCTTCGTATCTTGGACACCATCATTCCAGACATCGACGAGAGGCCAACTAAACAGCGTCGAGTAACTCCGCCGTTAGACCAATCGCTGCGGATGATGGACATAGACCAAAAACAGATGGGGCCAGACGAGTTTGTGGACGAGATAGAACTTGACGGTCTGTCAAAACCTTTTCTTAAACCTTACCAAATGTGGAAAGCTAATTATGCCTCTCAACAGACGTATAATATATTAGCTAGTACCACTACAGAGTGCGTAGATCACTTCACCAGTGATCTACACAAAAAATATATTAAACATTTTGCCTCTTGTACACACTGTAAGGAAACAGAATGCGCGCAGTGGATATTAGACTCCGTCGCTTCGTTACACTTCACCTATGAGTTTAAAGACTTCGCATACTATAGACCTCTCACGGTCAAGCGATTTGTCCAAACTGCAGCTAAAGGGAAGAAACTGGAAATATTAGGAGTTGGGGCCGTTCCAGTACAGCATACCCTGAATGGGGAAATTAAAACCCATCTTCTCAGACTGGTATTCTACATTCCGGACATGGACACATGCCTATTGTCCCTAGGCGTCTTCCTTAACCATGGTTACAAAGTAGACGGGACTTGTGGAGAAATCAATATCTCCAAAGGGCTGAACAAAATCCAGTTTTTGCCTCACATCCTTGGTCAAACCATTTACTGGTTAGACACTGAAATACACTATGATCAGATCCATGCGATCTCGAGCGAAATTACTGTCGAAACATGGCACAAGCGTCTTGGTCACCCAAACGATCAAGCACTTTGAAAGATTCCCACCAGTACCAAAGGGGTACCTGAAACACTAGTACGTGAGAAATCACAGGAAAGTTGTACAGGTTGCCTCAAAGGGAAAATGCCGAATCAATCATACCCCAATTCGATTACAAGGGCAACCGAAACCTTCGATCTTATCCATTCCGATCTTAAACAGATATCCACGGCATCCTACCATAAATACAAATATTTCCTTACGTTTTTGGACGACTTTTCATCCCACGTCTGGGTCGTCTTGCTTAGAAAGAAGTCCGATGCCATTACAGCACTAAGACAATTTCTTGCAATGATCCAGAATCAGTTCGCTGCTACTCCTAAAAAGTGGCGAGTTGATGGTGGTGGAGAGTTCGACGAATACAAGGATGTACTTGCCAATCATGGAATTCTGATCAACATCACGCTCCCATATCAGCATCAGCAGAATGGTAGAGCAGAAAGGATCAATCGAACTCTATGGGAAAAATCTCAGGCCTTGCACTTCGACGCATGTTTACCACCTATGTGGTGGGAATTCTGTTTGGAACATGCAGCGTTCCTCTACAACAGAACCCCCATGCAGCGTCTTGAATGGAAAACCCCTTACTTCAGGGTGACTAATGAGATCCCCGACATGTCAAGTGTCAGAGTCTTCGGATGCCAGGCATATGTATATATCCCAAAAGAGAAACGGAGAAACTCCCTGGAATCCAGATCACGATTGATGATTTATCTCGGATCAAAACCAGGAGTCAAAGGATACCGTTTCATGGATCCTGAGACCAATACGATTTTCATGGGTGGGAAAGCGATCTTTGATGAGAGCAAGTACCCTAGATGCCACATCGACCCTTTGCCAGAGAACCATCCAGAAATGGAAAACACAGAACCGGCAGATGAGTTTGAGGACCTCATCCCCGGAAATGATGACAATGACAGTCATAACGAAACACCTCACGACCCTGTTCCCACTGGACAGGATCACCCTGAATCAGATGATGACTTGCCGTCTAGCGAGCCCGACGATGAACTGCGAGTACCCACTCTAAAACCCGAACAAGTACCAGATCGACTGATCAGGGAACGACGAGTTTGGAGAATGCCAGGTAGCATCTATGGGGAAGACACCCCTGCTTCTGATCTTGAAAAAATGGATCGAAGACGTAGATTAGGCGGTCAAACGGCATGGATGAACGATCTCCTAATGGAGGCAATCTCTATCCAAGTAGGCATCATTGAAATGTCACACAAAGATATATACTCTCTTCCGAACAAAGAAGATTGGTATGCGGCAGAACGAAAAGAGCTAGACATGCTCAAAAGCCGCGGGGTGATCACAGAGTTAGTACCCCTACCTACAGGGAGGAAAGCTCTAAGGAACAAATGGGTTTACAACGAAAAATCCGACGGGCGTTTGAAAGCACGCCTTGTCGCAAAAGGTTTCTCACAGGTAGAAGGGATCGACTTCGATCAGATCTTCTCACCAGTAGTGAGGTACGAGACTGTCCGGTTGATTCTGGCATTGACAGCCCTTGAAGGGTGGTTCATGACATTCTTGGACGTCTCATCAGCCTTCCTCTATGGAACACTCCATGAGGTAATTTACATGCGACAGCCTGAGGGCTACATAGTAAAAGGGAAAGAACACTTCGTGTACCGACTATACAAAGCCCTATACGGACTCAAGCAGACCGCATTAGCCTGGTGGAGAGAACTCGATTCTGTTATGCTTAACAAACCGTTCCAAGCTTCGGGCAGAGGATGCAGGAAAGTGGAAAGGCGAAGAGCAAAGTGATTGCTAAATCTAAGGAATCTACTATAGTACAAGAGGTTTATATAGGTACTGACTATAGGCGGTAGCGGATGAGTCAGTACTGCGGAAGGCAGTGCACATGAGTAAGGCGACTGCGGAAGGCTATGTACAGTGAGTAAGCTGACTGCGGAAAGTGAGTCAGCACGGGAGCGAAGTATACTGAAGGGGATGACGAAGTAATGTAATGAGTCAGACTGGAAATCGAAGGTTGCGAAAGTAGACATTAGACATAGTAAGCTCGTAAGAGGGCGCCGAGTCGGGCCGATAAGTAAAAGATATGATGTGGTCCTCATACCGTAGAGTCCGTAACATGTTCCCCTCTCCAAGCTCTGTGTCCTCACAGAGTCACTGTCCCCATCCCTCGTTGTTGCCGGGATCGGACCAGTTCGGACTTTCCTTGAGGCTCCAATCATATATCAACTCCTCGTTGATGGCTACGGCGAGTTCAAGGCCTTTGATAGCCAGCCGAATACGTCGATTCTCGATTACGAGGGTGCTGGTGTAATTTCCGAGAATTTGTTTTTCCTCAGGACTCAGGGCGACAGGTAGATTGGACAGCGAGTGAAGCTGGATATGCATCTGGCGATGGAGGAGGTCGGCAAGAGAAGTTTCGAGAGCATGGATTTGGTCTCTCATGGAGAGTGCTTCGTTCATAAGGGCGGCGATGGCAGGGTTGATGTCAGTGGTGGAGGTGGAGGTAACGGTAGTGTTGGACATGGCGGCGAGGATGGTTGAGAGATAGAAGAAGAAGGGGGAGGCTATATTGGGCAGGGAAAAAGGACTAGAGCGGGGAACTTGGTGTGTGGTTGACTGATGAGGTCGATACTTGTCATGGATTCTGAGAGCTGTCTTTTATCGTGGGCGAGACGGGTTCTGCCGATGGAAATCACGGATCAAATCTTGAGTGTTCTGAACATTAGCTCGAGGTTCCCAAAGTACTGGATCTTTCCGCGGAACTTTCGAGAGTCTAGGATCGTAGACACATGGTACTCTTCTCGTCCTTCGACGATGATCGGATCTGTTACGGACTAACGACTACGGACGTATACGCTTACCTTTTCACTTTTACTCATCGGCCCCTGCTTACACATATCGTATTATACTTTATTTCCTTTAGTATACTTCGCTCCCGCGCTGACTCGCTTTCCGCAGCTGTCTGACTCATTCCGCAGTCAGCTTACTCATTAGTGCATAGCCTTCCGCAGTCGCCTTACTCATGCGCACTGCCTTCCGCAGTTACTGACTCATTCGCTACCGCTCATAGTCAGTACTATATAAACCTCATGTACTACAGCTACATTCCTTAGAT
Organism: Entoloma clypeatum; assembly: GCA_963565915.1. Lineage (NCBI taxonomy): Eukaryota > Fungi > Basidiomycota > Agaricomycetes > Agaricales > Entolomataceae > Entoloma > Entoloma clypeatum. The sequence goes on from OY751492.1 coordinate 2,204,890, forward strand.
TTAGCAATAACATTGCTCTTCGCCTTTCCATCTTCCTGCATACTCTGCCCGAACCTTGGAACGGTTTGTTACGCATAACAAGTTGCTAAATCTCGTTAGGTTCGCCCAGAGCGAAGAGAGCAACTACCAGACGAGTCAAGACGTCGCGCTTCTTTGAAGACTTCACCAGTAACCCATTCAGCACGCCAGAAGCCCGACAGGAGGAGCTAAGTCCTCGAGACAGTATCGATTTTACGCTTATCCAGCAGTACATCGAATCGGAGATCCGTCGCATCCTACAGCAGGTGCTTGACGAAGAACTAGACAACGACGAGCATCACCCCCACGGCGAGATAGCAGAGAGCATCCATCTTGCTCGGCAACACCAGATCGCGCGTTACAACGCCCGACAGAACGAACTCGAAAGCTTTCGCGTTCAAGAAGGACCTCAGACAGGTCGGATCACAGAGATCAGAGAGTTTATCGGTGTCCAGACAACTGTTATCAGAAGATTGATTAGGACGCTCACATCGAGACGTCCCAGAGCCGCATCACCACGTCTTACTCGAAGCAGCAGATCTACGCCCACTTCACCACCAACGAGCAACAGACCGAGTACAACCGTTGGGCACGAAACGAGAGACTTGACCCCTTCTCGCGACCAACAGACGCGCAGGAACAGAGATTCCTTAGAGATCTACAGAGGAAATACCCCGAACGTTTTGCCACCGATTCCGCCGACGAGTCCCCTGACGAATTTACTTTTGACTCCGCGCAGTCAGATACCGAACAGACGCCTAGAACAGGGACTAATTTTCAACCCCTACCTGTATCCCAAACCCCATCTTCATCCCAACAATCCGACACCTCTCCTACTCCGCAGGTTCTAGACATGGCAGAAGCACCGACAGTACAAACAATGGATACATCCAAGATCATCAAAGATCCTGGGATGTTCAAAGACAGACACACCTTCGACGAGTGGTGGAAAGCCACCAAATTATACATCAGGTTCCAGAAGGGACTGTCCGACGATCAGAAGATTCTTGCGGTGTTATCCCGCATGATGGAAGGATCCGGTAAACACTGGGCCAGCAACAAGTTAGACGACCTTGCCACCGATGGCGAGAACATCACCTGGTTAGGATTCTCAGACGACATCGCTACGCGATTCTCTATTGCCAACAAGTCGGCAGCGGCCAAGGCGAAACTCGAAGTCCTAAAACAGGAGAAACGCACCATCGACGAATTCTTGGATGAATTCGAAGAGATCTTGAAGCTGTCAAACCTTGGCGAAGAAACTGGGAAATACATCCTGGAAAAGAACGTCAACCGCAGAATTTCTGAACAAGTGGCTAGCGATGGCAAGACGTACACTGATTACGCAAAGGAGATCCGAAACAAGGGACGACAGATGGAGGGACATGCATTAGTCATCCGAGGGGGTGGCGACACACGCACCGGATCGGGTACCACTTATGGTGGTCAAGGCAAAGCCATGGAGATCGACAAAGCAGGAGTAGCCCGTTGCTACAACTGTCAGCGCTTTGGTCACCTTGCCAAAGACTGCAAAGCCCCAAAGAAGAAAGATGGTCGTAAGTGTTTCAACTGCGACCAAGAAGGACATATCGCGCGCAACTGCCGCAAGCCGAAGAAGAACTCGGGAAAGATTAGGAAGGTGTCTGATGAAGATACCGATGATGACGATGAAACCATCACCATAGAGACCAATGAGAAGGATTTTCCCGAAGGGTCCGATTAAACGACGCTAAGTCGCGACCCTTATCCATTAAACGAACTCGCTTGCCTGGTGCAACTACAGACAATATAACTTATGTTATCCCTGCAAAGCGAGCCGTTGCGTCAACTAAGATTGTCAAGGGAGATAAACCTCCGAAACGACGAGAGATCAAGCTGCAAGCTCAGATCAAAACACGACGAGGACCAAAGGCCATTCGACCCGAGGTTGATAGCGGATGTGAACGCACATGTATCCATCCCAGAATAGTACGCGAACAGAACCTTCCCACACGAGGAATGAAGCCCATATCAATCCTAAATGCGGATGGATCGCCGAACCGACAACAGAAAGCAGGAAAACTTGCCGAAGTCAAGCTGGACCTAGGAACACACCAGGAAACCATGGAAGCAATGGTATTGGACATTGGGAGAACAGACATGCTTTTGGGACATGACTGGTTGGTGCACCACAACCCCACAATCAACTGGACGACCGGCGCTGTAACATTCAACCGATGCCCATCAACATGCCAAACCAAACACTCGGATTTCAGGGTTAACCTTAATGGTCGCAAACATCGGGTTCGCATGGTGGAAGTACGAGACAAGGACGCGCCCAAGAAATCAGATCAGAATTGGAAGCCCGGAAACCCCATAATTGAAGCAGTTACTCCCACACCACCTCCCACAACCAAACGACCCTCATACGTCGAACGTTTTGCCCACCTCTTTGAAAAAGAAAACTTCGACAAGATCCCAAAGGAAAGAGAATGGGACCACGGCATTGAACTTACACCGGATGCACCAAAGGAGCTAGGAGGAAACACGTACCCTATGACCCAAAAGGAGCAAGAAGAACTGGACGAATTCATCGATGAAGGCCTGGCAACCGGAAAGATCCGACCGTCCAAATCCCCTTATGCATCACCCTGCTTCTTCATTAACAAGAAAGACGGTTCCAAACGATTGGTACAGGATTATCGCACGGTCAATAAATTCACGGTTAAGGACAAATTCCCACTCCCACGCATCAACGACCTCTTGGATGTATTGAAGGACGCAGTCTACTTCAACAAAATGGACATCATGTGGGGATACAATAATGTGCGGATCAAGAAGGGTGACAAATGGAAAGCCGCCTTCCTGACCAGCCGAGGATTGTTTGAACCATTGGTCATGTTTTTCGGTCTCTGCAACTCCCCGGGAACGTTCTCTCGGATGATGGCCAGCCTATTCAGGGATCAGATCCGTCGGCGCATCTGTGTGATTTACATGGATGACATAGTGGTTATTGGTAAAACCAAGGAAGAACTCGCCCGGAACACCGAAGAGATCTTGCAGATTCTGTCAGACAACGACCTGTTCCTAAAGGAGAAGAAGTGTCTTTGGGAAGTAACGAAATGCCCCATATTGGGATATGTCATTGGAGAAGGACGTGTTGAGATGGAAACTGAAAAGGTGGACACAATCCGGAACTGGCAAATACCCACATCAAAAAAGGAAGTCCAGAAGTTCCTGGGATTTGCCAATTTTTATTGACACTTTATTGAAGGATACTCGAACATCGCGCATTCACGTGGGGACCAACGGCGCAAGAAGCATTTGAAGGTCTCATACGGGCAATCACGACGGCACCAGTCTTGGCATTGCCCAAACTGGACGGACAGTTCAGGGTCGAAACCGATGCATCGGGTTATGCGATTGGAGCGGTACTTTCACAGAAACAAGACGACAAGTGGCATCCTATCGTGTTCTTGTCGCGGACCATGTCCGCGGCCGAACAGAATTACGAGATATATGACAAGGAACTCTTGGCAGTCATGGAAGCACTGAAGGACTGGCGACATTATCTACTTGAAGCCAAGGAGCGTTTCGAGATCTTAACCGATCACAAAAACCTGGAGTATTTCCGGCGCCCTCAGGACCTAAACCAACGACAGAGGCGCTGGAAGATGAAGTTACAAGACTATGACTTCGAATTGCGACATGTACCTGGGAAGACAAACGCGAAAGCAGACATCCTATCACGTTTACCCTGGTATGAGACGGAACTCGAGCCGCAGGACAGCGACCAAATGCTCAAGGAGGGGCTATTTTTGAAACGATTGGAATCAGAAGATGTGATACAAATGGAGATGTTCACGGAGGAACAATTCTTTGAAGGGGGTGAAACATCTGATTCCATCAAAATCGGAAACATCACAACCATCGAAAACCCATGGATCGCACGCATCAAGGCCTCAAATCGCATGGAGACAGAAGTAGCCCAGGGTCTGAAGAAGAATCCTCACTGGTACCAGCAGGAAAATGGCATCACCTACGCAGGAGAACGAGTCTATGTTCCACCAGACCCACAATTGCACCAAGAACTGATGTTTGAAGCGCACGACGCACCAGTAGCAGGACATCCAGGACAATATCGAACACATGAACTCCTCACTTGCACCTACTGGTGGCCCACCATCCTACACGACGTAAAGAAATATGTGAAAGGTTGTGACACCTGTCAACGTAACAAGATCAGCCGCCAAAGGAGACACGCCCCTCTACACCCTAACGCCGCGCCAAGTCAACCATGGGAAGACATAGGGATTGACGTCGTGGGACCGATACCAGAATCTGATGGGAAGAACGCAATTCTGGTCATCACGGACAGACATTCAAAGATGCTTCATCTCATCCCGACAACCGTGGAACTATCGGCTGAAGGATTAGCCAAGATCTATCGGGACCAGATATGGACGCTTCATGGGATCCCCAAGAAGATCATCAGCGATAGGGGACCACAGTTCGCTGCGAAGTTCATGGAGATACTCTGCCGCATGTTGGGGATCAAGAGGAACCTGTCCACCGCGTACCACCCACAGACTGATGGACAGGCCGAGCGATCGCATCAGGAAACAGAAGCATTCTTACGAAACTTTGTCAACCATCTACAGGATGATTGGGCGGAATGGATCGCAATCGCAGAGTTCCAGTACAATGACAAAGAGCACCAGGCAACGAAGCACACCCCATTCTACCTCAACTACGGTTTACATCCGTGGAAGGGAGAACTCGTGTTAGAGGATACCAATCCGGCTGCCAACAGCTTCTTGGAAAAACTCAAACAAGCACGAGAAGAAGCCAATGCAGCACTGAAACAGGCACAGGATCAGATGAAGAAGACAGTTGACACACGGCAAAGTCCATCTCGGGACTACCGCATCGGAGACAAGGTGTGGCTGGAAGGGACTAACATCAGGACTAACCGCCCCTCGAAGAAGCTTGACGCACTCCGACATGGACCATTCAAGGTCCTAGAGAAGAAAGGAGCTAGCGCGTACCTTCTTGATCTTCCGAAAACTTGGAAAATGATTCATCCTGTGTTCAACGAGACCCTGTTGTCACCTTACGAAACCCCGAAGTACGCCATCCAGAAGAAGAAACCAGCCCCTGATCCGATCATCGTCGAAGGACGAGAAGAGTATCATGTGTCCACAATCCTAGACTCTCGAAAGTTCCGTGGAAAGATCCAGTACCTCGTCCAGTGGGAAGGATATGGCCCAGAAGAGAACACATGGGAACCTCGAGCTAATGTTCAGAACGCTCAAGATCTGATCCGTGATTTTCATCGGCAAAATCCATCGCGTCCACGATAAAAGATAAACCGCAAAATCCATTTTCCATACCGATTTCTGTCACATCGAGTTCCCCGCTCCAACTCTTCTCGCCCAACACGCCGTTCTTCTTATACTTTTCGAACCTCATCTCCCCCATGTCCAACATCACCACCCCCACCGACGCTTCCGACATCAACCCCACCATTACCACCCTCATTGGCGAAGCGCTCTCCATGCGCGACCAGATCCATGCACTTGAAACCTCCGTCGCCGACATCCTCCACCGACAGATGCACATTCGTCTCCACACCCTATCCGACTTGCCAACCACTCCCACCGCTGAGGAAAAACTTATCCTCAAAAATTATACCAACACCCTTGCCGTCGAAAATCGACGCCTTCGCCTCGCCGTTCGAGGTTTAGAGTTTGCCACGGCGGTAAACGACGAACTGATAAAGGACTGGGGCAACCGAGCGGATCCTACCTGGACCGATCCAAACGGCAATGATGGATGGGAGTAGGTAGTCTGTGAGGACACAGACCTTGAGGAGGGGAACATGTTACGGACTAACGACTACGGACGTATACGCTTACCTTTTCACTTTTACTCATCGGCCCCCGCTTACACATATCGTATTATACTTTATTTCCTTTAGTATACTTCGCTCCCGCGCTGACTCGCTTTCCGCAGCTGTCTGACTCATTCCGCAGTCAGCTTACTCATTAGTGCATAGCCTTCCGCAGTCGCCTTACTCATGCGCACTGCCTTCCGCAGTTACTGACTCATTCGCTACCGCTCATAGTCAGTACTATATAAACCTCATGTACTACAGCTACATTCCTTAGATTTAGCAATAACATTGCTCTTCGCCTTTCCATCTTCCTGCATACTCTGCCCGAACCTTGGAACGGTTTGTTACGCATAACAGGATCAGGGGCTGGTTTCTTTTTCTGGATGGCGTACTTCGGAGTTTCATATGGTGACAACAGGGTCTCGTTGAACACAGGGTGAATCATCTTCCAAGTCTTCGGAAGATCAAGAAGGTATGCGCTAGCTCCTTTCTTCTCTAGGACTTTGAATGGTCCGTGTCGGAGTGCATCAAGTTTCTTTGAGGGTCGATCGGTCCTGATGTTAGTCCCTTCCAGCCACACCTTGTCTCTGATGCGGTAGTCCCGAGATGGACTTTGCCGTGTGTCAACTGTCTTCTTCATCTGATCCTGTGCTTGTTTCAGCGCAGCATTGGCTTCTTCTCGTGCCTGTTTAAGTTTTTTCAAGAAGTCGTTGGCAGCCGGATTGGTATCTTCTAACACGAGCTCTCCCTTCCATGGATGTAAACCGTAGTTGAGGTAGAATGGGGTGTGCTTCGTTGCCTGATGTTCTTTGTCATTGTACTGGAACTCTGTGATTGCGATCCATTCAGCCCAATCATCCTGTAGATGGTTGACAAAGTTTCGTAAGAATGCTTCTGTTTCCTGATGCGATCGCTCGGCCTGTCCGTCAGTCTGTGGGTGGTATGCAGTGGACAGGTTCCTTTTGATCCCTAGCATGCGGCAGAGTATCTCCATGAACTTCACAGCGAACTGCGGTCCCCTATCGCTGATGATCTTCTTGGGGATCCCATGAAGCTTCCATATCTGATCCCGATAGATCTTGGCTAATCCTTCAGCTGATAGTTCCACGGTTGTCAGAATAAGGTGAAGCATCTTCGAATGTCTATCCGTGATGACCAGAATTGCGTTTTTTCCATCAGATTCTGGTATCGGTCCCACAACGTCGATTCCTATGTCTTCCCATGGGTGACTTGGTGCTGCATGGGGATGTAGCAGAGCATGTCACTTTTGTCGGTTAATCTTGTTGCATTGACAAGTGTCGCAACCCTTCACGTACTTCTTCACATCATGCAGTATGGTAGGCCACCAGTAGGTGCGAGTGAGGAGTTCATGTGTCCGGTACTGTCCTGGATGTCCAGCCACTGGTGCATCATGTGACTCGAACATCAATTCTTGTCGTAATTGTGGATCTGGCGGGACGTAGACTCGTTCTCCTGCATAGGTGATCCCATTCTCCTGTTGATACCAATGAGGATTCTTTTTTAGGCCCTGCGCTACTTCTGTCTCCATGCGGTTCGAAGCCTTGATGCGTGCAATCCATGGGTTTTCGATGGTTGTGATGTTTCCAATTTTGATGGAATCAGATGTCTCACCCCCTTCAAAGAATTGTTCCTCCGTGAACATCTCCATTTGTACCACATCTTCTGATTCCTGTTAAAGTTCCACCTGGGCGCTAGCCACAGGTGTACTGAGCAACATAGCTACAGTGGAAGTACTCTACAATACCGCTATGATCACTTACATGGTTTGGAGGGGTAAGGCTGGTGAGAGCGGTTGAGGCTGGTAAGAGCGATGGAGCTGGTTAAGAGTCAAGAGACAACTTGTTGATATTGACAGTTTCCTGGTCTTATATACCGTACTACTGTTTGTACCAACCAAACAAGTATGTAATGAAGATATGTAAAGGTCACGTGATGTAATCTAATCTAATCTAATCTATGTGATGGGAAAAGTTTCAACACCCCCCCATATTTAGTACATACTTCTAAATACATCTTACTTTTTCCCTATATAGGTACTCTGTTCCGCCTAGTTTTTTATCAATCCGAAGTACGGGATAAACTTGTTGAAGAGGATTTTCCCCAGATTCTTAGTTAAAAGGTCTGCAGGGTTGTTCACTCCTTCAATGAATTCGACCGTAATTATCCCTTCGGAGACTTTTTCTCTGACGAAGTGGAATCGCACGTCAATGTGCTTGGATCGCTTCTCAGTTACAGGGTTGGATGCGATAAAGACGGAGCCATTGTTATCTCCATAGATCGGTACTGATCCGATCTGCATTCCAAGCTCGGCAAGCATGCTTCTAAGCCATGTCACTGCGCGACTGCAATCTGATAGCGCCATGTATTCTGCTTCCGTGGAAGAGAGGGCAATGGTTTTTTGCGCCGATGAAACCCAGGTTACTGCTCCAGATGCCAGCGATACGAAGTAACCAGTGGTGGACTTCCTGGTGTTTTCGTCTGACGCCCAATCGGAGTCTGTGAATGCATAGATTCCTTTCCCAGAATCACCATCGTACATGATCGCGTAATTTTTTGTTGCCTTCAAATACCTGCAAATATCCCTTGCCACTTCTAAATGGCGTTTGGTAGGGTTTGCAGAAAATTGGGACATTTTAATTACGGCGAAACAAATGTCGGGTCTTGTCCCGATCATTAAGTACAATAATGATCCAATGACGGATTGGTACTTGGATCTGAGTTCCGCATTGGGTTCATCTTCAGATTTCATGGGTTTGTAGCCCGTTGGGAGTGGGGTATGGGTGGCATTAGATTCGCTCATCCCCATGCGTGCGAGAATTTTCTCAAGGTAGGGTACTTGATCAATGAAGATCCTCTTCCCACGTTGCCTTATTTGGATAGAGAGAAATTCTTTTGGTTCCCCATCAGGGACTAGGTGGCCTAGGTCCCTACATTCCCATGTTGTCATGAAGGCCTTCTTTTTTTCCAGCATGTATTCCCGGTTTGTGCCGAGAAAAGCAGAGTCATCGACATAAATGACGGCGATCACAGTTTCCCCTTTGGTACTTGTGTGAATGAAAACTCCCGCATTGGAGTGAAGCTGGACAAAGCCGAGCTTTTTCATGGAGGAATCGAGTTCCCTCCACCAGGCTAATGCGGCCTGCTTGAGTCCGTACAGGGCTTTGTATAGTCGGTACACGAGGTTTTCTTTCCCTTTTACTATGTAGCCCTCAGGCTGTCGCATGTAAATTACCTCACGGAGTGTTCCATAGAGAAAGGCTGCTGAGACGTCCAAGAGTGTCATGAACCACCCTTCAAGGGCTGTCAATGCCAGAATTAATCGGACGGTCTCATATCTCACTACTGGTGAGAAGATCTGATCGAAGTCAATCCCTTCTACCTGTGAGAAACCTTTTGCAACAAGGCGCGCTTTCAAACGCCCGTCAGATTTTTCGTTGTAAACCCATTTGTTCCTTAGAGCTTTCCTCCCTGTAGGTAGGGGTACTAACTCCGTGATCACCCCGCGGCTTTTGAGCATGTCTAGCTCTTTTCGTTCTGCCGCATACCAATCTTCTTTGTTTGGAAGAGAGTATATGTCTTTGTGTGACATTTCGATGATGCCTACTTGGATGGAGATTGCCTCCATCAGGAGATTGTTCATCCATGCCATTTGACCGCCCAATCTACGTCTTCGATCAAGATCAGAAGCAGGGGTGTCTTCCCCATAGATGCTGTCTGGCATTCTCCGAACTTGTCGTTCCCTAATCGGTCGATCTGGTACTTGCTCGGGCTCTGGAGTGGGTACTCGTGGCTCGTCATCGGGCTCGCTACGCGGCAAATCATCGTCTGATTCAGGGTGATCCTGTCCAGTGGGAACAGGGTCGTGAGGTTTTCGTAATGACTGTCATTGTCATCGTTTCCGGGGATGAGGTCCTCAAACTCATCAGCCGGTTCTGGGTTTTCCATTTCTGGATGGTTCTCTGGTAAAGGGTCAATGTGGCATCTAGGGTACTTGCTTTCATCAAAGATAGCTTTCCCACCCATGAAAATTGTATTAGTCTCAGGATCCATGAAACGGTATCCTTTGACCCCTGGCTTTGATCCGAGATAAATCATCAATCGAGATCTAGACTCCAGGGAATTTCTACGTTTTTCTTTTGGGATATACACATATGCCTGACATCCGAAGACTCTGATGCTTGACATATCAGGGATCTCATTGGTCACCCTGAAGTAAGGGGTATTCCATTCAAGACGCTGCATGGGGGTTCTGTTGTAGAGAAAAGCTGCATGTTCCAAACAGAATTCCCACCACATAGGTGGTAGGCATGCGTCGAAGCGCAAGGCCTGAGATTTCTCCCACAGGGTTCGATTTATCCGTTCTGCTCGACCGTTCTGCTGGTGCTGATACGGGAGCGTGACGTCGATCAGAATTCCATGACCGGCAAGTACATCCTTGTATTCGTTAAATTCTCCACCTCCATCAACTCGCCATTTCTTAGGAGTGGCGGCGAATTGATTCTGGATCATCGCAAGGAATTGTCGTAGTGCCATGACAGCATCCGACTTCTTCCTAAGCAGGACGACCCAGATGTGGGATGAAAAATCGTCCAAAAACGTAAGGAAATATTTATATTTGTGGTATGATGCCGTGGATATTTGTTTGAGATCGGAATGGATCAGATCAAAGGTTTTTGTTGCCCTTGTTATCGAATTGGGATATGACTGATTCGGCATTTTCCCTTTGAGGCAACCTGTGCAACTTTCCTGTGATTTCTCACGTACTAGTGTTTCAGGTACCCCTTTGGTACTGGTGGGAATCTTTCGGAGTGCTTGATCATTTGGGTGACCAAGGCGCTTGTGCCATGTTTCAACAGTGATTTCGCTCGAGATCGCATGGATCTGGTCATAGCGTATTTCAGTGTCTAACCAGTAAATGGTCTGACCAAGGATGTGGGGCGAAAACTGGATTTTGCTCAGCCCTTTGGAGATGTTAATTTCTCCACAAGTCCCGTCTACTTTGTAACCATGGTTAAGAAAGACGCCTAGGGACAATAGGCATGTGTCCATGTCCGGGATGTAGAACACCGGTCTGAGAAGATGGGTTTTAACTTCCCCATTTAGGGTGTGCCGTACTGGAACGGCCCCAACTCCAAGAATTTCCAGTTTCTTCCCTTTGGCTGCAGTTTGGACGAATCGCTTGACCGTGAGAGGTCTATAATATGTGAAGTCCTTAAACTCATAGGTGAAGTGTAAAGAGGCGCTGGAATCTAATATCCACTGTGCGCGTTCTTTTTCCTTACAATGTGTACAAGAAGCAAAATGTTTAATATATTTTTTATGTAAATCACTGCTAAAGTGATCTACGCATTCTGTACTGGTACTGGCTATTATGTCATATGTCTGTTGAGAGGTATTGTTAGCTTTCCGCAATTGGTAAGGTTTAAGAAAGGGTTTTGACGAACCGTCAAGTTCTATCTCGTCCTCAAATACATCCGGCCCCATCCGTTCCTGGTCGATGTCCATCATTTTCAGCGATTCTTCTATCGACGGGGCTACGCGACGCTGTTTAGCCGGCCTTTCGTCGATGTCAGGAATGATGGTATCTAAGATACGGAGGTTTGACCCAGAGGGTTGAGCACCGATTTCTCGGGCGAGTCTTCGCACCCTCTCGTTCTTTTTCCACACAGACGGCTTTCCAGAGGGAAGCCCGGTGTACTGAGAAGGAGGCGGGTTCATGCGTTGCAGGAGTGACTGCATTTTCTCTGATTCAGGCTGTGCGGTACTCGTAGTTTTTCCCGCGGCCTGTTACAGTGGTGAAGGTAGGTGCATGACGAGGAGGAAGAGGACAGGGAGCAGGATAACGAGGGGACTGCTCAATGGCCGGTGCGATGAATTCGACCATTTCCTCAGCGTGGTCAGAGTCGTTGTCGGCGTTGTTGGCGCGTTTCTTCTGGTTGCGCCAGCGTCCCTTTCCCTTCTTCTTTTCAGAAGCGGTACTCGGTTTGGTCGAGTTAGGCTGCTCGAGATTTTCCGGGCCTGCTCGTTGGACGTCCGAGTAGACCCAATTGCATACTTGCGCCTGTACTCCGATATGATGCTGTCGGCGACGGCCTGCCATGTGAAGTCATCGGCGTCGTAGACCTGAAAGAGGGCGGTGGAGAGAGACGACCAAGCGTCAGGGATGGCACTTGCCAGGATCATAGCCTGCATCAGATCAGGCACGATGAATTTTGCGTCGCTGAGGCAAGCGAAGAGTGATCCGAGGCGCTCGATTTCCGGTACGGGGTCGCGACCCGAGAGCTTGAAGGAGGCAGCAGCCTTGAAGTCGCCAAAAATGGTGGCGGGGGAGACCTTTGAATACGTGTCTTTCAAAGATGTCCAAGCTTCCTTTGAGGTTGAGGTGTCCTTGATGTGCCTCCTGATTGCTTCGGAGACTTTGAGATGGATGGAACTGTCATAACCATACGATTCACATCCGACTTATCCGACGACTCCGACATTTCATCCGCTCCGACATCCGCTCCAACAACATTCTATTTATATTGAATATACTTCTACTACGTAACATCTCAACCATACTTACAAGTAGACATATGTTGTTCACTTTTCATTTGTTACTCTCCGTACTCCGAATGTTCCGATGGTCAACTCCAATATCTGCACATCACTTATAGTAATGCTGATCATTCTAGTCTACTATAAATAGTGTACAAACCTGTCGTAGAACCTCAGTTCAAATATCATACGTTACACCTCATTCGCATCCGCCTCTACTTGCCTTTGAGCATTCCCTCCGTCACCTCCGCTCATCCGCTCATCCGCTCATCCGACATCCGCCAATCCGAAATCGAGGACCACATCAAAGAGTGGGGCGCAACGCACAAGTTGAAGCCAGGTCCTTTCTGCCAACGTTGCACTTACCGCATTCCGCTCCTCCGCTACTCCGCTCCGACTCGTCCGACGTTGAGAAACACGCTACGTGACAGTATATTTGAACTACCACCATTCTTTGATTTACCCAACAACCTCTACCCACATGTCTCAAACCCGTAATACAGTTCGAACAACTAGGACTGCTCGTGCAGCAGCAGAACGTTCATCTTCCACACCACGCTCTGCTTTTCTTCGAGGAACACGCAATGTAACCATTACCCCTCGAGGAGCCACAGCATCATCATCCGCCCCTACCCCCGGACCATCCGTTCCTCCGCCTTCTTCCGACTCTCAGCTCCCACCACTTCCTGCCAGTCCTCCACTAAACCCACCAACGGAACCCTCCGCACCTCTAAATTCTGGCTTATTCGGCGGACCTCCAGGAGGATCTCCTCCTCCTTCCGACGGTAGTTTACATGGAGATTTGGACGACTCCGATTCCAATCCAGATCAGGAACCCAATCTAGCTGAAGCCATTCTGCTCATGACCAAAGAGTTGAAACGTCGAGATACAAAGAAGAAAAAGTCGTATGCCAACGAACCGGATACCTTTGACGGATCCGATCCGCGCAAACTCTCCGCATTCATTTTACAATGCAAACTTTACTTCTCCGACAACGACAACTTCGACTCAGAACATTCCAAAGTCAACTTTGCCATGTCTTACTTCCGAGGCACAGCACTCGAATTTTTTGAACCCTTCATTCTAGATGATGATGAACCCAATTGGCGGGGTTCTTTCCCCGAGTTCGTCCGGCTTCTCCGCTCCGAGTTTGGTACCATTGACCCTCAGGGCGAAGCCGAAGAACAGTTGGACAACCTACGGATGAAGGAAAATCAAAAGATATTGAAGTACAATGTTGAATTCCAACGTCTTGCTACCAAGACTGACTGGGATGAAAACTCCCTCCGACACCGCTACTACGTCGGACTTCCGGATCGGATCAAGGACATCCTCTCCCAACAACCCAAGATCAAGTCTTTACCAGACCTACGATCCGCGGCTCATACTATTGACGCTCGCTACTGGGAACGTCAACGAGAGAAATCCAGAACCGATAAACCCACTCCCAAGTCCGACAAAAAACAATCCGCTCCGAACCAATCCACTCCACAAACATCATCAACCAAACCCTCTGCTCCCGCTACCGCTTCCGCTTCCACATCCGCTCCGAAACCCGACCTCTCCAGTAAATTAGGCAAAGACGGCAAACTGACGTATCAAGAACGCAAACGTCGTTTCGATAATAACCTTTGCTTATTCTGCGGTAGCGTCGGACACGCTGTCAAGGACTGTCCCAAGTCCACCTCCTCCGCTTCCAAGGCTAAAGGGAAAGCCGCCCAAGTTGGCACTCAAGCCAAGGAAAAAAGTAAGGAGATCGAGTCAAAAAAATAGGCAGTGGTCCTCATGAAGCACGGTCTGAGGACTGCGTTGACTCTCTCCGTGCCTCCGCTCCCATCCGACTTAACGCGTCCGCTCTCTCCGATCCGAACTCTTTACGTATCAATATCTCATCTTCTTTTTTCCCCTCAGATTCTGTCCCAGCACTTATTGATTCAGGATCTACTCACTGTTTTATTGACAATAACTTTTCCTCCGCCTATGATCTTCCGACCTCCGCTATTCCACCCTTAGAACTAAAGCTTTTCGATGGTTCTTCTAACGCGTTTATCACTCAAGTTGTAACAATACCTATATGTTTTCTTTCAGGTGAATCCTTTGAACAGGATTTTTATGTTACTCCGCTCGACTCCGCTTCTTCCGTGGTTCTTGGATACAACTGGCTCACCCGCCACAATCCTATGATTGACTGGGTATTGGGCAGTATCACTTTCCGTCCACAGATGCAAAAAGAGCCGTTTCCGACATCGACGTCGACCTCCTCCCAAGGTAGGACAGCTACGCTTCCTCCTCCGGAACCTCCGATCGTACCTCCGCAGTCCGCTCCGCAGATTTCACTCATTAACGCAGCCGCATTTATGAGGGCATGCAAATTGCCTGGTACACAATCCTTTCGACTTCACCTTTCGACTCCCTCCGTTTCCGCTCACTCCGCATCCGCTTCCGACACCCCCGACTTGACAAACGTACCCGAAGAATACCACGACTATGCTGACGTCTTCAGTAAAGGAAAAGCAGACACTCTTCCACCCCACCGTACCTACGACCTCAAAATCGAACTTGAAGAGGGCTCCGCTCCTCCGTTCGGTCCGATCTACTCCCTTTCACAAACCGAACTCAATGCCCTCCGTGAATTCATTGACGAACACCTCACCATTGGATTCATCCGACCCTCTTCCTCCCCACACGGTGCTCCCGTCCTTTTCGTTCGTAAAAAGGATGGCTCCCTTCGTCTTTGCGTCGATTTCCGTGGTCTTAACAAAATCTCAAAGAAGGACCGATATCCGCTTCCGCTCATATCCGACCTTCTCCAGACCGCTGGAAAAGCCAGTGTTTATACGGCTCTCGACCTCCGACACGCCTATCACCTCGTCCGCATAGCGGAAGGAGATGAATGGAAAACCGCCTTCCGCACGCGCTACGGGTCCTTTGAATGGCTTGTCATGCCATTTGGACTCACCAACTCCCCAGCCGTTTTTCAACGCTTCATGAACGACATCTTCCACGACCTGCTTGATAAGTATGTTACCATATATCTCGACGACATCCTCATCTACTCCGACTCTCCCTCCGAGCATCGGAAGCATGTCCGCGAAGTCCTCCGACGTCTCCGACAACACGGCTTATACGCACGCGCAGACAAATGCGAGTTTTCTACGGATACTGTTGAATACCTTGGCTTTATCCTCTCTCCGACAGGCCTCCGCATGTCGGATAAGAAAGTCAAAATTATTCAAGATTGGCCTGAACCAAGGAAGGTCAAAGACATTCAGTCTTTCTTAGGTTTTGCCAATTTTTATCGACGATTCATTCCTTACTACTCCGAAATCACCGTTCCGCTCACTCGACTCACCCGCAAAAACACACAATGGCACTTCTCCGACTCCGCTCGCGAATCTTTCAAAACTTTGAAGAAAGCCTTTACCACGGCACCTGTTCTTATGCATTGGATTCCCGACAGCCCTATTATCGTCGAAACCGATGCCTCCGACTACGCTTTGGGTGCGATCCTCTCCATCCGCACCTCCGACGACGAAATCCATCCGGTCGCTTTCCACTCCCGCACCTTTACACCTCCCGAGTTAAACTATGACACCCACGACAAAGAACTATTAGCGATCCACGATGCATTCAAGATTTGGCGTCACTACCTTGAAGGCTCCGCTGCTCCGATCGATGTCATAACGGACCACAAAAATCTTGAGTACTTTTCTACTACCAAGATTTTATCACGTCGACAAGCTCGTTGGTCCGAATACCTCTGCCAGTTCAATCTCGTCATCCGCTTCCGCCCTGGCCGTTTAGGTACGAAGCCCGATCTTTTAAGTAGACGATGGGACATCTACCCTAAAGAGGGAAATAGCGACTATTCGTCCATCAACCCAAGCAACTTCAAACCCATCTTCACACAAGAACAGCTCACCACTTCACTTCGCGCAACAGAGTTATATACACCCGTCCTCCGTGCCACAATCATCATGGATACAGATCAGCTCCGCTCCGACATCCTCTCCGCTCTTCCGACTGATCCCATTTATACCTCTTTCCTCGACAATCCTAATCCACGCTGGATCGTGAATGAAGCAGGTTATCTACTCCACAATGGACGTATCTATGTTCCCGACTCATCCGACCTCCGTCTCCGCATCCTCCGCAATAAGCACGACCATATCCTCGCTGGACACCCTGGTCAAAATAAGACTATTAGTCTTATCCAACGAGAATACACTTGGCCTGGAATGCGCGACTTCGTCAAAAAGTATTGCAAGTCATGTACCACTTGTATGCGCGCCAAACCCCAACGTCATAAACCCTACGGTCTGCTTAAACAACTCCCTATTCCTGAACGTCCCTGGCATTCTATTTCCATGGACTTCATTGAACCCCTTCCGACATCCGCTGGCTCCGATGCGATTCTGGTCATTGTAGACCGCCTCACTAAACAAGGCATATTCATCCCTACCACCATTAATTGCACATCCGAAGACCTAGCAAACCTTTTCGTGCTTCACGTCTTTTCCAAGCACGGAGTTCCGCAAAACGTCACATCCGATCGCAGACCTGAATTCGTCTCCCGTTTTTTCCGCTCTCTTGCAAAAGCCCTCGATATGAGACTTCACTTCACTTCTGGATATCACCCTGAAGGCGATGGTCAAACCGAACGCACCAACCAGACACTCGAACAATACCTCCGCATTTTCTGCAACTACCAGCAAGACAACTGGTCCGCTTTGCTTCCGCTTGCGGAGTTCGCTTACAACAACACTCCGAGTGCCACCACAGGTGTATCACCATTCTTCGCCAACAAAGGTTATCACCCCGACATTACACTCCATCCGGAACGTGATCTAGCATCCGATAAAGCTCGACAATACATCGTCGACTTAGATGAATTACATCAAGAACTAAAGACTGCTGTCGCAGAGGCACAACAACGTTATCAAGGCCCTGCGGACGTCCGACGTTCTCCGCCTCCCCCGCTCCGCGTCGGACAAGAAGTCTTTGTTAAAGCTAAGTTCTTCCGCACCACACGACCCACCCAAAAGTTATCCGACAAATATGCTGGCCCATTTGAAATCATAGCCCAACCCGGCACGCACTCCTTTACACTACGTCTACCCGACACTATGCGTGCTATACACCCCGTCTTCCACATATCCATGCTCGAACCAGCAACTCCTAACGAGATTCCAAATCGGATACAATCTCCTCCGCCTCCGCTCGAGATGGACGGAGAAACCGAATACGAAATTGCGGAAATCGTCGACTCAAAGATCGATAAAAGACGACGCTGCAAACTCCTTTACCTCGTCCGCTGGTTAGGTTATGAAGACACCAGTGAAGAGTTTTCTTGGTTACCCGCATCCGAGCTTGAACACGCAGCGGATACGGTAGCGGACTTCCACTCCGCTCAACCAACTAAGCCAGGCCCCTTATCGCGCTTGTAACAAAAAGAAAAGAAAATCTATTAAAATTTTGTACTAACAAAAAACTACTTTCGCTGTTTTTTGTTAGATACCCCCTCCGTCTCCTCGTTCCACTCCGATCCGGATTCCTCTTCCGCTTCCTCCATCCGCTTCCGCTTCTTCGTTTCTTCTTCTTTTTCTGCTTCTTCTTCTACCTCCCTTCCCAACTCCTCCAATACCCTATCATACTCCTCCGCATCCTCGTCCTCGTCGGATCCCTCCTCCGAAGCCTCCGAATCCTCCCTCCACGCGATAACCGTCAAAAGCTCCTTGATCTCCCGCAATTCCTTCAACTCCGCCTTTATCAGCCGCATCTCCCTTATCATGCTCCTAAGCCCTCTCACCACCTCCGTGCCTATGACCACCTCCGGCGGACCAAACCCCTCCGGCATGAACTCCGGCTCCTCCGACGCTGCGGCTATCCGCGATCCCTCCGCAGTCCCCTCTCCCTTGGACGATCCCGCCTTCGCGTTCTTCGTCGCACCACCTGCCACCTTAGCCTTTCCGACCCTCACCGCCTTGGTCATCCTCCGCTTCACCTCCGACTCCGCTTCCGCTCCCGTTCTGCAGCTTCGTTTTAAACGCTGGCACCGCCAGCACGACGAAGCATTGTCATTCCTAAAGAACAAGTTAATAACGAAGCGTATAAAGAAATAGAAAAAACTCACTCCGATGGCCAAAAACACAAGTCCCCCGCTTTCAAGCAGGAGGTGCAATCCTCCTTCCCCTGCTCGTAACTCGCAGGCATATTCTTGAAAACCCCCTGCAGCCGGACCTTCTTCACCTCCGCACTCGCCGCATCCGCATCCGCATCCGCCTCCGCATCTGCACCTGCACCCGCGACCGGTTCCTTCGCCTTCGCCTTCTCTGCCTTCCTCTCTGCTCGTCTCCGCTCTTTCGCCGCCCTCTTCGCCTCCGCGCGCTCTGCATCTTCCTTCGCGCGCTCCTCTGCCTCCTGCAGTTTCCTCTCCAACTCTTCGGTGACCTTCTTCTGGCGCTCCCTTTCAGCACGAAGAGCGGCGAGGGGTGAGTTTTCAGCGGACATGACGGATAGGCGTCGGGATAGATGTTGTGGTTGGGTGACAAGAGAGAAAGATCACGCACAAAGCTTTTCAACCAACGGTCACGTGGATTACCTCATCTGGGCCTCAGGGTTCGGCCCTAAGAGGGAAATACTGTCATAACCATACGATTCACATCCGACTTATCCGACGACTCCGACATTTCATCCGCTCCGACATCCGCTCCAACAACATTCTATTTATATTGAATATACTTCTACTACGTAACATCTCAACCATACTTACAAGTAGACATATGTTGTTCACTTTTCATTTGTTACTCTCCGTACTCCGAATGTTCCGATGGTCAACTCCAATATCTGCACATCACTTATAGTAATGCTGATCATTCTAGTCTACTATAAATAGTGTACAAACCTGTCGTAGAACCTCAGTTCAAATATCATACGTTACACCTCATTCGCATCCGCCTCTACTTGCCTTTGAGCATTCCCTCCGTCACCTCCGCTCATCCGCTCATCCGCTCATCCGACATCCGCCAATCCGAAATCGAGGACCACATCAAAGAGTGGGGCGCAACGCACAAGTTGAAGCCAGGTCCTTTCTGCCAACGTTGCACTTACCGCATTCCGCTCCTCCGCTACTCCGCTCCGACTCGTCCGACGTTGAGAAACACGCTACGTGACAGGAACCCAGAGCCATGTCGTCGTCTCTGATCCAGGCCTTCTTTTCTTTGGCGAAGGCGGGATGGTCAACAGTGATAGTGACCACCGGAGGTTGAGTCGCAGATGTTGAAGTGGCAGAGGCAGGGGTGGAGACCGTGACCGTAAAGTCCTTGATGTCGGGGCGCTCAATGTCGCTGGATACGAGGCGCCAGACTCCTTGATGGAGAAGGTACGACTTCATTTTTTCGGCCCAACTCTGGTAGTCAATGCCGTCGAAGATGGCAATGGAGTCGAGGGCGGAGCGAGAGGTAGACATTTGTAGATGAATCTAAAAAGGGTTCCCAATCAGTGATGTGTTATGAATATGATTTAAGAAAACAATTAAATGATTCCTTATGACATATTCCCTTTTAGGAATAGCGGTCACGGGAAAACCTTTATATGTCAGAAACATATAAGGTGCGATCAACGTTTCCACATGGAGTGTACTAGGTCAATCCCCTTAGGGATGTCTCATGACAGGTACTTGTCGTAATGACGTTCCCAGGTTCATATGTGAAGAAGTAAGACTCAGAACCTAGATCTTTCGATCGGTTCTTTGCCAACCAGGGTAGAGTGGGCAGGTACTCACTGTTGCCAGCGTTTCCCAAGTCCCTCTGCTATCCGGGGCCCATAACCTGTTGAAGTTCCACCTGGGCGCTAGCCACAGGTGTACTGAGCAACATAGCTACAGTGGAAGTACTCTACGATACCGCTATGATCACTTACATGGTTTGGAGGGGTAAGGCTGGTGAGAGCGGTTGAGGCTGGTAAGAGCGATGGAGCTGGTTAAGAGTCAAGAGACAACTTGTTGATATTGACAGTTTCCTGGTCTTATATACCGTACTACTGTTTGTACCAACCAAACAAGTATGTAATGAAGATATGTAAAGGTCACGTGATGTAATCTAATCTAATCTAATCTACATGATGGGAAAAGTTTCAACAATTCCAACCGTTTCAAGAATAGTCCCTCCTTGAGCATTTGGTCACTGTCCTGTGGTTCGAGTTCCACTTCATACCAGGGCAAGCGTGACAGGATGTCCGCTTTCGCATTGGTCTTGCCGGGCACATGCCGTAATTCAAAGTCATAGTCTTGTAACTTCATTTTCCAGCGTCGCTGTCGTTGATTCAGGTCCTGAGGACGACGGAAATCTTGTGATCGGTCAAGATTTCAAAACGTTCCCTGGCTTCGAGCAGATAGTGTCTCCAATCTTTTAATGCTTCCACAACCGCCAGGAGTTCCTTGTCATATATCTCGTAATTCTGTTCGGCCGCGGACATGGTCCGCAACAAGAATGCGATGGGGTGCCATTTGTCGTCTTGCTTCTGAGAGAGTACTGCTCCAATTGCATATCCCGATGCATCGGTTTCAACCCTGAACTGTCCCTCTGGTTTCGGTAATGCCAAGACTGGTGCCGATGTAATTGCCTGTATGAGACCTTCAAAAGCTTGCTGCTCTGTTGGTCCCCAAGTAAATGCCGTACCGCCTGTGAGCACGGTGAGAGGTTTCGCAATGTTTGAGTACCCTTCAATAAAATGTCGATAGAAGTTAGCAAATCCAAGGAACTTCTGAACTTCCTTTTTTGATGTGGGTGCTCGCCAGTTTCGAATTGCATCCACCTTCTCAGTTTCCATCTCAACATGTCCCTCACCAACCACATATCCCAATATAGGACATTTCATTACTTCCCATAAACACTTCTTCTCCTTTAGGAACAAATCATTGTCCGATAGGATCTGTAGGATTTCTTTGGTGTTTCGCGCAAGTTCTTCCTTGGTTTTACCGATAACCACAATGTCATCCATGTAGATCACGCAGATATGTTGGCAGATCTGGTCCTGGAATAGACTAGCCATCATTCGAGAGAATGTTCCCGGGGAGTTGCAAAGACCGAAAAACATGACCAATGGTTCGAACAATCCTCGACTGGTGAGGAAGGCAGCTTTCCATTCATCGCCCTCCTTAATCCGGACATTGTTATAGTCCCACATGATGTCCATTTTATTGAAGTAGACCGCATCTTTCAGTACGTCCAAGAGATCGGATATTTGTGGGAATGGGAACTTGTCTTTGACCGTGAATTTATTGACCATGCGGTAATCTTGTACCAATCGTTTGGAGCCATCCTTCTTGTTGATGAAGAAGCAAGGGGAGGCATAAGGGGATTTGGATGGGCGGATCTTTCCTGTTGCTAGACCCTCGTCAATGAATGCGTCCAATTCCTCTTGTTCCTTTTGTGTCATAGGATATGTATTTCCCCCTAGTTCCTTTGGTGCGTCCGGTGTAAGTTCAATACCATGGTCCCATTCCCTCTCCTTTGGGATCTTATCAAAGTTCTCTTTTTCGAAGAGATGAGCAAATCGTTCAACATATGAGGGTCGTTTGGTTGTGGGAGGTGGTGTGGGAGTGACAGCTTCCAAAATAGGGTCTCCAGGCTTCCATTTCTGATCTGACTTTTTGGGTGCATCTTTGTCGCGCACCTCAACCATGCGAACCCGGTGTTTGCGACCATTAAGGTTAATCCTGAAATCCGAGTGTTTGGTTCAACATGTTGTTGGGCACTGGTTAAAGGTTACCGCGCCGGTTGTCCAATTGATTGTGAGGTTGTGGTGTACCAACCAGTCATGTCCCAAGAGCATGTCCGTTCTCCCAATGTCCAGTACCATTGCTTCCATGGTTTCCTGATGTGCTCCCAAATCCAGTTTGACTTCGGCAAGTTGGCTCGCTTTCTGTTGTCGATTTGATGATCCATCCGCATTTAGAATTGCTATGGGCGGTATTCCTTGTGTGGGGAGGTTCTGTTCGCGTACTATTCTGGGATAGATGCATGTGCATTCACATCCACTGTCAACCTCAGGTCGGATAACCTTTGGTCCTCATCGTGTTTTGAGCTGAGCTAACAGCCTGATTTCAGAGGGTTATCTCCCTTCACAATCTTAGTTGACGCAGCGGCTCGCTTGGCAGGGATGACATAGGTTCTATTGTCTGCAGTCATACAAGACAAGCAAGTCCGTTTAATAGATAAGGGTCGCGACTTAGCGTCGTTTAATCGGACCCTTCAGGAAAATCCTTCTCGTCGGCTTCTAAGATTGTGGTTTCATCATTCTCGGCATCTTCCTTGGACACCTTCCTAACCCTTCTGGAGTTCTTCTTCGGCTTGCGGCAGTTGCGCGCGATATGGCCTTCTTGGTCACAGTTGAAACACTTGCGACCATCTTTCTTCTTTGTAGTGTTACAGTCTTTAGCCAGATGACCGAAGCGTTGACAGTTGTAGCAATGGGCTACTCCTGCTTTGTCGGTCTCCATGGCCTTGCCCTGACCACCATAAGTGGTACCTGATCTGGTGCGCATGTCGCCGCCACCTCGGATGACCAGTGCGTGTCCTTCCATCTGTTGTCCCTTGTTTCGGATCTCCTTTGCGTAATCGGGGGGGGGGGGGGGGGGTGTACGTCTTGCCATCGCTAGCCACTTGTTCAGAGATTCTGCGGTTGACGTTTTTCTCTAGGATGTATTTCCCAGTTTCTTCGCCAAGGTTTGACAGTTTCAAGAGTTCTTCAAATTCATCCAAGAATTCATCAACAGTGCGTTTCTCTTGTTTCAGGACTTTGAGTCTCGCTTTGGCAGCGACCGACTTGTTGACGATGGAGAATCGTGTGGCGATATCATCGGAAAAACCTAGCCAGGTGATGTTCTCGTTGTCAACGGCAAGAGCGTCTAACTTGTTACTGGCCCAGTGTCTGCCGGACCCTTCCATCATGCGGGATAGCACCGCAAGAATCTTCTGATCGTCTGTGAGGCTCTTTTGGAACCTGATGTATAGTTTGGTGGCCTTCCACCACTCGTCAAAGGTGTATCTGTCCTTGAACATCCCAGAATCCTTGATGATCTTGGATGTATCTATTGTTTGTACAGCCGGAGCTTCTGCCATGTTTAGAGTTTGCGGAGGAGAAGAGGAGTCGGGTTGTTGGGATGAAGATGGGGTTCGGGATACAGGTAAGGATTGAAAATGAGTCCCTGTTCTAGGCGTCTGTTCAATATCTGACTGCGTGGAGTCAAAAGTAAATTCGTCAGGGGACTCATTGGTGGAATCGGTGGCAAAACATTCAGAGTATTTCCTCTGTAAATCTCTAAGGAATCTCTGTTCCTGCGCATCTGTTGGTCTCGAGAAGGGGTCAAGTCTCTCATTTCGTGCCCAGCGGTTGTACTCGGTCTGTTGTTCTTCGGTGGTGAAGTGGGCGTAGATCTGCTGCTTCGAGTAAGACATGATGATGTGGCTCTGGGACGTCTCAATGTGAGCGTCCTAATCAATCTTCTGATAACGGTTGTCTGGACACCGATAAACTCTCTGATCTCTGTGATCCGACCTGTCTGAGGTCCTTCTTGAACACAAAAACTTTCGAGTTCAATGCTCTCTGCTATCTCGCCGTGGGGGTGATGCTCGTCGTTGTCTAGTTCTTCGTCAAGCACCTGCTGTAGGATGCGACGGATCTCCAATTCGATGTACTGCTGGATGAGTGTAAAATCGATACTGTCTCGAGGACTTAGCTCCTCCTGTCGGGCTTCTGGCGTGCTGAATGGGTTACTGGTGAAGTCTTCAAAGAAGCGCGACGTCTTGACTCGTCTGGTAGTTGCTCTCTTCGCTCTTTTATCCCGTACTTTGGATTACTTAAAAACTAGACGAAGAAAGAGTACCTATATGGGAAAAAGTAAGATGTATTTAGAAGTATGTACTAAATATGGGGGGGTGTTGAAACTTTTCCATCACATAGATTAGATTAGATTAGATTACATCATGTGACCATTTACATATCTTTGATTACATACTTATTTGGTTGTTACAAACAGTAGTACGGTATATAAGACCAGGAAACTGTCAATATCAACAAGTTGTCTCTTGACTCTTAACCAGCTCCATCGCTCTTACCAGCCTCAACCACTCTCACCAGCCCCACCCTTCTCAACCAAGTAAGTGACTAGAACGGTAGAGTAGAGTACTTCCACTGTAGCTGTGTTGCTCAGTACATCTGCGGCTAGCGCCCAGGTGGAACTTCAACAGATGACAGGTAACTCCGATAAAAGGATGTGTGAGAGAAGCTAGAGACGATGGATGGGGTACCATGTCGTGCACTGGAGCATACCTGCATTGTTCTGAACGACATCCAAATTGGTGAGATCACATCCAGCCCAAGGAACGCAATGAGCATAGTCAAAAGCTGGTTATCTGTCAGGTAGTAAGAGTGGATCTTCTGCATAGAAGAAGAATGAGGGGAAGGTAGAGGAAATGTGGTGATGTCAACGGTCGCCGAGATAGAGGTGGAATCACTGTAGAGGTGTGAGAGCCAAGTGGGAACTTGAAGAAGTCCGCTCGAGTCCCGCGATGTGAAGTGACCATAATGTGAACAGAGGGCCGTGGGCATACCGTCATCTGGAGGAACAAAGTGCTCACCCTTGCAACAACGTGAGGCTCAGAGGTGATCAAAATCAATGGAATTGAATTTGATCGACCATAATGGAAAAAAATCAATGAAAACGGGGGTGGTTCCTACTGGGGTTCATGTGTAAAGAAGTTTCAGGTCTCTGGTCGGCGGTGGAAAAAGAGAAGCATCACGTGAATGAGGGGTTCATAATTGGCCCATATTAAACGTGCTGCTGTTCCAACCTCGTTCGAGAGGTTTATGTCATTGTCTGCTTGATCAAGCATATATGATAAAGCTGAGGGTATGTTGAGGCGATGCTAAGTCTAACGACGTCGCGAGCCCAAACTTCTGAACTTAGAGGAAACATGTGGAAAGACAATGAAGGTGCTGTATTGCCAAGAGACCCAGCAGGAATCTCAAGAGAACAAGCTATCGAATACAAGTGAAAGTACCCTACTTATATATGTAAATACCATGAGGCTGTGTTGAGGCAGTGTCATGCTGCGCAATTCCGGTTGCACATCCTGCTGCGTGATAATGATAAGATGTCTTCATGTATGATAAGATATAGATAAGATCGAGATAAGATAAAGTGAAAAGTGAAAATATGATCATAACATTACCCCCTTTCTAGATCTCGACTTCCAGGCGAGATATGATGCCATCCGGGGTGTCCGTGAAATTCTCATATGGTTTAAATTCCAATCCTTCAAAGATGTTTGCGCGTAAGCGCTGGGGTGCATTCAGGTTTAATTTAAAGAAGTCCTCCACCGCTTCCTTGGCATGTTCCAGGTGATCCTCAGGTTCCCACGTGTTGTGGTCCTGAGTCAGACCCTCCCATTGTATCAGATACTCCAACTTTCCTCTCTTCATTCTTGAGTCAATAACTTTAGACACCTCATGTTCCTCTTCTCTGTTGATTACAATGGGGTTCGGCACTCACATCATTTGAGACTTATATACAGGTTCCTTGAATAATTGAACCCGCAATATGTTAATTACCGGGTGAATCTTCCACAACTTTGGCAATTTAAGTTCCACAGCGTGTGACGAAATGACTTTGGTTATGGTATAGGGTCCAATCCATCGTTCGGCAAGTTTCTTTAAGGGTCAGTTCAACTTCAGGTCTTTAGTCGATAACCAAACTTTGTCACCAACTTTGTAAACTGGTGCATCATCCCATTTCAGGTTCGCATACCGTTCCATCTCTTCTCGTGCTTTTACTAGCGCCGCTTCTGCCTCCTCATGAATCTTCTTCATTCACTCCGCAAATGCCAGTTCTGACTTTTCTGCCCTCCAAGGTTCTACACCCATCCTAGGGTTGAATCCATAATTTACATAGAATGGCGAAAACTGAGTTGCTGTGTGTATCTTATTATTGTAGGCGAACTCCGTGCTTGCCATCCATTCGGGCCAATCTGTTTGCCGATGAGAAATAAATGATCTTAGATACTGTTCCAACTCCTGGTTGATCCATTCTGTTTGTCTGTCTGTTTGTGGATGGTATGCCATTGATAATTTAGTTGTAATCCCCAGGATCTTGTTTAATTCTTTCATAAAAGTTGCCGCAAATTGCGGTCCTCGATCTGACGTCAGTGTTTCCAGTAATCCATGAAGTTTCCAGACTTCGTCCCAATATAGCTTTGCTAATCCTTCAGCTGAGACTTTGTCACATGTTTTGATAAAGTGTGCTTGTTTTGTAGATCTACAAGCGACCACTAATATGGCATTATATCCCTGGGCTTCTGGGAGTCCTACAATAAAGTCCGCAGTGACGTGTTTCCATGGTCCAGTGTTTGCCTTTAATTTACCAGCTAGCGGTTGAGGCACATTCTTTGATCATTGGCATTTGTCGCAGCCCTCGACATAAGCTTTGACCATGTTTGTGATTCCGGGCCACCAATAATTACATGTAACTAATTCCAGGGTTTTCCATTGACCCGGATGTCCAGCGACTGGATTGTTGTGATGTAATTTAATAATTTTCACCCTGAGTTCCTGATCCTTTGGAACATAAACCTTTCCTCTGTGCAACCATAAACCCTGCTCCTCATGCCATTTCTCTGCTCGTAATGTTTTTGTGTTTGTTTTCTTTAATTCTTCCACCGCTTTGAGCACTTGCTCATCAAACTCTTTTGCATCCCTGATGTGTTTCAATAGTGTAGTTTCTTCTCCATCAATAAGTAGATGTCCCCAATCCATTGCACGCAAGTGGAAATATTCGGGTTTCAATAGTGTTACATCCTCATTGTCATTTTCCACCCCCTTTCTATGGTTGACTCTTCTTGAGAGAGCGTCCGCCTTCCTCATTGAGGTTCCTGCCTTGTGTATTAATTTAAAGTTGAAACATGTTAGATACAACACCCAACATGCTTGTCTGCGATTAAGCTTTCGACCCTGCATGAAGTACTCCAAGTTTTTGTGATCGGTCCAGATCTCAATCTCATGTTTGGCTCCTTCAAGGTGGTGTCTCCATGCTTCCAGCGCTCTGATAATACCCAGCATTTCTTTATCATAGACATCATAATTCCGTTCAATGTCATTCAATCCTTTAGACAAGAAAGCACATGGTCTCCAGTGACCATCTTCACATTCCATAGATAAGATCGCTCCTGTGGCAAAGTCCGATGCATCCGATTCTACCCTTAACTTTTGATCTGGATGGGGGAAACTAATATGGGTGCTTCTGTAAATAATTTCTTTAGCTCTCTAAACACTTCTTCCTGCTCCATACTCCATTTCCATACCATGTCCTTCCTTGTTGACTTATGTAATGGTCCGGCCACTTTAGAGAAGTCCTTGATGAATCTCTGATAGAAATTGGTGAGTCCAAGGAATGATTGTACTTCCTTGACCTTAGTCAGTGTTGGCCATTGTTTGATGGCATCTACTTTCGAAGGGTCCATCTGAATTCTGTCTTTCCCAATAATTAATCCCAAGAACTCTATTTTGTCTCTATCAAAGAAACATTTTTCTGGTTTCAAGAATAAATCGTTCTCTCATAAGCTTTCTAAAACTTCTTCCACTATGGCATTGTGCCCTTCCTTTCCTTCTGTTGCCACCAATATATCATCAATATGAAAAACCACATATCCCTGGTTGATCAAGTCCCTAAAGATATTGTTCATCATGGTCTGGAACGTGCTTGGGGAATTATTCAATCCAAAAAACATGACTGTTGGTTCAAAGGCTCCATCAGGGGTCGTAAATGCCGCTTTCCACTTGTTTCCCTCCTTGATGCGCACATTGTTGTACCTCCATCTGAGATCCATCTTGGTGAACCTTTTCTTCCCTTTTAACTTATCGATCAACTCCGGAATTAACGGGAGCGGATAATTATTTCGAACAGTCCAGCTATTAATATATTGGTAATCCTGTACCATTTGTTTCTTTCCATCTTTTTTGGGTATAAAGAACACCGGCAAGGTTTGTGACGACTTGGTAGGTCTGATATATCCTTTACGTAATTGCTCATTCACGAACTCAGATACTTCTTTCCTTTCTTACAGTGACAGTGGG
The DNA here is from genome assembly GCA_963565915.1 of Entoloma clypeatum. NCBI lineage: Eukaryota > Fungi > Basidiomycota > Agaricomycetes > Agaricales > Entolomataceae > Entoloma > Entoloma clypeatum. Next base: position 2,233,473 of record OY751492.1, read on the forward strand.
TAAACCTTAGCCTTCTTTGGGACGAAATCAGGCTTTTAGTCTATGGCATGATCCCATGGTTTCCAAATCGGTAATCTTTCCGATGCCTTTTTCTCAAAGACAGATAAATATGGGTGATATTTACAAGGCACTTTCTGCTCTGCAGATTCCTCTTGCATAGGTTCCGTCTTTGCTCCTCTGATCATATGAATAACTTCCTCTGGTATACTGCCTTCATCCACATCTATGGCTTCAATAATTCTTCCGCCCCATTTGGCTCTAGCTGTTTTCTTTAAGTAGTGCATTCTACACATTCCACATTCTTCTGGACATTGTGATAGTTTGACATTCCCATGTTCCCAATCAATTTCCAGGTTGTGGCGTTTCAACCAGGTGTGTCCCACAATAATTTTAGCTTTCCCTAAGTTACACGCCTCGAACACCGCTATTTCCACATGCCCCTTGTGTCGCATAGCCAGAACTGCTTCATGAGTGATCGAGCCTCCTTGGTTAAGCGTGCCATCCACGTTGTACACCCAAATAGGAAATGGTAGTTCCCTTAATTTAATGTTGTTTTTCTTGGCGAAGTTCACATCAATGAACATTCCTGTCGCCCCTGAGTCCAGTAAAGCTTCCAGGGCCCATAACCTGTTGAAGTTCCACCTGGGCGCTAGCCACAGATGTACTGAGCAACACAGCTACAGTGGAAGTACTCTACTCTACCATTCTAGTCACTTACTTGGTTGAGAAGGGTGGGGCTGATGAGAGCGGTTGAGGCTGGTAAGAGCGATGGAGCTGGTTAAGAGTCAAGAGACAACTTGTTGATATTGACAGTTTCCTGGTCTTATATACCATACTACTGTTTGTACCAACCAAATAAGTATGTAATCAAAGATATGTAAATGGTCACGTGATGTAATCTAATCTACGTGATGGAAAAGTTTCAACATCATCATGCGCAAGAGCACCGGAATGTGATGGTTTCAACAGAGAGCTCAACATGGACAGTATGTTCCCTAGCTTTACTCATCGGGATTTCGCCAGCTATGTTAGAAGGTCTATGAGCCGAAGGTTGGCTGCTTTCAGTTCTCCGGTTAGCATCCCTTATATACCATCTAACATAAGTACCTTTATCTCCAACTCACTGGCCCCTGTCGCGATTTTCGTTCTGGTTGGTTGTCGGCTCCATTCTGCATGGTGCCCTCGTTCTTGATGTCATCGCTCACTCGATTCTATTGTCTTCGTATTGAGATGGCGAACCTTATCGCAAGTCACTGGTAGGGAAATGGATATAAGTATTAGACTACAGTATGAGCTTAGAACAAATTGATTTTTTTTTTCCATTTTCGCGTGAACGCGACCAGCAGCCAGTGAAGTGAGAAGAAATGAATCGAAATTTCTAGAAATCGACCATAACAGATATTTTCATTTTCGTTCGTTCTATCACTAGGACATGACACCAGCACTTTTCGTTTCCATCGATTTCATCGACTGAAATGAATTAAAATGGATGACAATCATTTTATATTCAGAATGCCACACATATTCATTTAAACTCCATTTTCATCCATCCTATCGATAGAAATGGAATTAAATCGATGAAAACGGGGGCGGTTCCTACTGGGCATGAACCACCGTCAACAACCGATGCAATATCACTTGTCGTTTCAAGCGAAATTCCTGTTGCTGAGAAGGAGCTTGCCCGACTCATCATCAATTCTGGCCTAGAAAGGAGTAAAGAACGGACATGGGTTCCGCTCTTTGTAGGTGCAACTCCCCAGATAGTGTCAAAACCCTCGATGCACAGATTGGCATGTGGATACAGCAGAGGTAGTTGGCTTTTATTCCCAAATTGTTCTATTTATACGAGCTATCGTCAATTATAATTCTGGGATAGATTGGCAAATGTGGGCATGAAATCGTAATATCAGAGAAATAAATGCCTCTTGATGCAGTTGTTCAGCTGAAACCCTCCCCAATCCCTACCACCACCAGTGTGGCACACTAGCAATCGGGATGGAAGAGTGTCACACCGTGACGGAACAACCTCAATCTCAAAAGTCGTCATGGAAGGCCCAAAAGCTGCAAAGTACGCTACATGATCTAGTCACTATCTCAAGGGCTGAACAGGAATGCAAGAAAACGTAAAATCACAGACAAAACCATTCCAAATGTCATACTGCAGGACCCCGACTTTGCCCAAGACTCTAGGATGTACCAGGACCTCCTCGAAATGGAGCGAAAACTTGACTGGACCATGATGCGGAAGAGGGTGGAGATACAGGACGCACTAGCGCGGAATCCTACGGTATGCACTTGGCAATGGAAGTCACCTTTGGACGCGTCTGATATTGGTTCGTTCGCAGACGACTCGGACCTTGCGATTGTTTTTAAGCCATACGGTGTCTGGACAGCTATGGCAGACGGGGGGTGATCTTGGTGTGCCAAACTTTGAGACTGGGGAGGGAATCCCGGCATGGGCATTCAAAATCGAAGGCCGGCTACTCGAGGTGTGTTTTCCTTTGGGTCTGTAATTGTCCTGGGCTTCTGAATGTGCGCGCGCTATAGCCTCCAACTCAGCGTACAAGGGATAAAGTGCCCCCGCGCAAATTCTCGACGATGATTAAACGATTGGTGATAGAGTTAGACCGGGACCCCAACCTCTATCCAGATGGAAACATAGTGGAGGTATGCTCCAGTATAAGCTTCGAAGTTTCTCCCCTCATAGATGTGCCAGTGGCCTAGAGCTCCTGGTCACCATAATCCTGCTCTGGATGGGTTCAGCGTGCGTAGGACTGGCGACCAACCGACGAAAATTCGGGTAGTCATGTATCTTGAACACTTCCCAGAACAATTCAAAGTATCGGGGGATCTCGGTGCGCAACCTCCTGACCGGAATAATTTCGTGAACTCAAGTTGATGTTGATGTAGGACACGTTCTTGGTATCAAGGAAGAGAGTCGGATAGGCGTCATTCAGGCCCTGTGGAATTATATCAAAATACAGGGTCTGCAAGACAAGGTGGACCGAAGAACGGTCCACGCTGACGATAAACTAAGGCCGGTATGTCCTTGTAGTAACCTAACCATCTCTGTTTTGTTGAGATTATACATCCCAAGATCTTCGGCGGAGAGAGCCTTCTATTCCAACAACTTCCTGAAGTTGTGAACCGGTATCTTGTTGCTCCGGATCCCATTGTTCTACATCACAACATCGACCCTTCGATTCCTCCACCCGATCGCTATTCAGCGTGGGATGTGGAGATAAAGATGGAAGATGCATCTTTGAAGGGCCGCATGTCTGTGATGGTTCATGCGAATAAGGAGAGCTCCCTGGCGTTAGCGAAAATCGACGAAGAGGTAGGAAATCATCCCGACCACCCTTGGTTGAAAATTTACGTCCAATCAGATCACCCTCTTAGCTCAATCCTTGCACAACTCACATCTCAAACGCAATTTCCTGCAATCTTTTGCCGACGACCCTGCTCATTTCATACAAATGTGGCTGGAATCTCAGTCACGCGATTTGGAGACTATCTTGGGCAGCGGCCCAAGCGAGGGAATGACTGTGAGACAGGAAGAACTCAGACGGAGCGAGTTCTTCCGATTACCATGGGTCGAGGAGGTCTGGACCAATTTTGCGTCAATCTTGCTTACGACTGATGCTTTATTGTACAGGCTGTCGCTGTTCAAGAGGGTATGCGATTAGCATCGAAGGGGATGCAATGACGGTCCAACGTTGAACGTTCGTTTATATACATACATTGGTATATTCAAAGTCCTGTAAAGGACCCCTGAGTGCACTGCGAGGGTCAATCAGGTTATGTAATGTTATTCCGACGGCTGTTGCCAAGACTTCCGTATTTATGCCCGATCGCGCTCTTTCCTAAATTGGGACAATCACACTGACCTCTAGCTGCGTCGTGCCATGGCCAGCAAACAGGTGAGTACTTGGAATTCTCAACAGCGACCTTGCAGCTGATCCACATATTCAAGTTGGGAAAGCTACGCCAGGTATCTTGTCACAGTGCTTCGTTGCCCAAAAAATCCGAAACTGATCAGGCCACTTTTACATCCAGTGGGCTGGCGAGGTCATCTCGTCCCGGGACAAAACCACCGTGTCCGAAGAATTTGCAGAACTTGAAAAGGACATTGAACTACGGAGAGAAGGTGCTGCAAAGTACGTACATTGCCCCTTGATCTTTAGGGCCCTTCGCGTGCCCTGGTACCGTGACAGTCAGGAGTTCACTTGTATCGACAGGCTACTGGCAGCCTCTGAGGCATACCAACATGTTCTCTCCAAGAAAAAGAAGAATGAAGCTTTTGCCGATGTTGCAGAGAAGCTCTTGCCCATCGATTCTTTGGGGATCGTCATGGTTTTGCATGGAGAGGAGTTTGGTGAAGATTCTACGTTGGGTTAGTGATGTTTTTCTTGCTGCGCACAGGTATCCTCACCACTCTGTTACAGGGACTTCATTGGTCACCCTAGGACGCGCGCATTGCATAGTGGCGACACTGCAAGAAGGTTATGCTATGACATTCAAGGACACGTTCATCGCTTCTCTAGAAAAGTTCACAGATGAGATCAAGGAATACGACACGCAGAGGAAGAAATTGGATAGTCGAAGGTGCGTAATGCGTATCACTGTTCCATCTTCTGTTATACCTTTTTAAATTGAGTTAGATTAAGCTATGATGCTGCTGTCGCTAAATTCGACAAGGTTAAAAGCGGAAAAAAGGAAAAAGAGAAGAAAGAGGCTGAAGAAGAGATGGAGAAAGCGAAAGAGCGCTAGTCCGTCTTTCTTGTCGAATTTTTTTCTTTCCATTGATGAATCTGAACAGTGAAGAAACTTCTGAAGAAGTTCAAGCTCAGATGCACGCCATTCAGGATAATGAAGTCGTCCAGATGCGAGAATTGTCCTCTTTTCTCGACCTGGAAATCAACTTCGTTGAACAATATTTGAATGTTTTAAAAGACGTCAAGGCAGACTGGTATTCTGAGTACGTATACCCTATCGATCTACCTTCTGTTTTTGATATCATCCTAAAATCAAGGTCTACCTCGACGCATATACCCGCTCCTCGAGTAAACGGACCAGCCCACATTTTCAAACGATCCAATTCTGCCAATTCAAAGCGCTCAGGAGACCCAAATACCATGTCTAGCTCGGATTCATCCGAAGAGGACACACGGCCCGCTGTGAGCCGTAAGTCCTCCCCCCGCAAGAGGAGAGAGTCAAGCACTAGCAAGCTTTCTTCCCGCCCCCCATCTCGCTCTGCTTCCAGGAAACGGACAGACAGTATCAAAGCGCTCGGGGACAAGGACGAAAAGGAAAAGGAAAAAGAAAAGGAAAAGGACAAAGACAAGAGCAAAAGAATGAGTGTCGCTGACTGGGCTTCAAGCGCCGTCGGATCCGTCACAGGCAGGAGCAAAAAGGGCAAAGAAAAGTTTGCATCATTGAATGACGATGAAGCGCATCAAAACGACCTCGCTGAGGAGGGGAAAAACTCGCCAGTGATGAAGTTCCGATCACTAACAGGGAAGCTCTCGCGCGAAAAGTCGCTCAACGGGTCACCTAAGCTGCAGGGAAAGATCTTGAAACCTCCTTCACTGCAGGATAGGAAGATTGCCACTGCTCTTTATAGTTTCCGCGGAGGTACCGATGAGCTTTCGTTCGAAGCTGGGGACGAGATTCTTGTCCTGAACGAGGTCCTTGAGGGATGGTGGATGGGAGAGTTGGATGGCAAGAAAGGGCTCTTCCCCACTACACACGTGGAGATATCTATTGTCAGGTCCACTCCACAGCGAAAGAACTCGGGCAAAGGCGCGTCATACGAAGATGTGCGGAAAGGCCTGACGGACGTGGATTCGTTGCATCTGAGCAGCGACTTGGAAGATGACCATGATCTAGCAAGACAGCCACTTTCCCCCAACCACCTTGCAAGTCCGTTTTACGGCGGCCTAGCGGCCGCTTCAATCAGTGTAGAGAGCAGTCTTGGCGACGAGATTGACGACGAGCGCTTCGAGCCGATGTCCCGCAGTTTGCCTTCTACAACGTCATTCAAACATGGTGACACCGAAGATTACTTTTTTCTCTCGACTTCCTCTGACAAGTTCTCATCTCGCTCGGAAGAGCGACAGGCGCCCCCGCTGCCCACCCGTATGGCGGGTAGTGCGGCCGCATCAGTGACGGCAAGAAAGGTTCGGCCACCTCCGCTTCCGCCGCGACGTTCTACGGTTTCCAACGTCCACACTCCGCCGGTTCCCGCACGCCCGAACAGAGCACCGGCACCCAGGACCATAACGCCAGCGTCGTCTGTGAGCAGCCACAGCCACGGCTACGACCGATCACCCTTCGACAGCGCTGCGGATCTGCAGACAGCGAGGGGGTGCGGGAATTTTAGGCAGAGCTCCTTCCAGGCGAAAGGGACGTGCGATAATTGTTACCAGTTCCATACTTGATGCCAGATTGATTAATAGATGACTTCTTCGACGTATTCTTACCAGTGTATCTAATCTGTATTTTTGGTCTTGCACGAGTTGATTCTAGGCTGACAAAAAAAAAATAGTACGTATGGAGTTAGACAAGTATGATTTGGGCAACAGAAATTGCGCGGAGAATGAAAGACATTATTCAAGAGGCGAAGACCGCCCCACATTGATGTGCAACGCGCGGCCACCGAGTCGCGACTGACACATCGTGGGCTACGTTTCTTGACCTTGTTGGGCACTCATATCTCCCGTTTTACCAAACAGTCGGGGGGCAGTTGACATCCCCGGCTGCGCCGGTGACAGTCCCTTTGCTGGTATGATGCTCTCGAGGCCAAGCCGCCGGGAAAGGAAACAAAAGGAACCTCCACACGGCCCCGCCGGAAGACTTCCTGGACTGCGCAATTCTAAGCTCTAGCCCAAGGCATTCAAGCAGATTCTGGGTTTCTCTAAGATTTGTCGGTAAGCATCACACTTTGACATTGCATCTAATACATAGATAATCTACCACAGATATGCTCCTTGAGACTTGGAAATTTGCCCTCAAGCCCGAGGACCCCCAAACATGCACCATTCCAGATCATCTATTTACGCCAGTCCCCTTCACGTCCGTTGACCAGGGAAAGCGAGCAGACTCTGGAGATTTCTGGGTCATCCGCGTTATCCTCAAATTCCCGAACAGCGTTCCTATCCCACTTGACATAAAGCAAACGAGGCCCTTGCATCATACCCCACATACCATTCCTCACGCCATCTCTCAGCCTCCGATCACTAAGCTAGCGACTGAGTTGCTCGTCGAGATGTTTAAACACTATGTTTCTCTTGGTCCAGTCATTACCGTCATCCGCGAACAGAAGGGCGTCGTTTCACCTCGGATGCTCGCAAAGGTCTGTTCTGTTTGGCGGAAGCTGGCGTTGAGTATTCCTACCCTCTGGAATCGCGTCTCGGTGCAGTGCGAAGACTGGCTTGACATCGTTATGCTCATGCGCCATGTGGATGAACATTTCAGTCACAGCGGATCCGCTGCAATTTCGCTGCATATCATAGGACCTAGCTACTATCAACATGCGTCCGCCCACGCCCTTTTCTTAGCCCGTAACAAGCTTGGGGTTCACGACTATACAAACGGTGGCGAAATCATATGCAGACTTCTCGCAAAATACAGGACACGGCTAAAAGAAGTGACCCTGTCTTTCCCAGCGTCGTGGTTTCGGGTTTTCGCCAAACATTGGGATTACGGAAGTCGTGCACGTCCCACAAATTTCCCTCAACTGCAATCGACAGAGGTCGTGGTTTATCCCGACACAGAGGGGGAAATAGATCCTCCGGGGGTCACTTCTCCCCTCCTTATCTGTAAATCCCCTTTACTACGATATATCAAAATCTCCGAGGCCCAACAGATATGCAATACCAACACAACTTCTCGCATTGCAGGCCTCTATATGCATTTGCCCTATATGACGCTCACCGAACTTGATCTTACGAACACCAAGATCCCTCTCCTACATCTCGGCAGGATTATCAAACGGTCGATTTGCCTTTTATCCCTAAGCCTCACCATTTTCTCACCTCAAAACCAAAGGCGCCCTAGACCCATGACCCATTTATCACTTCAGTCTTTAACAATCCATCTATCAAGGAACAAAGCATATAACGACTTCATGAGCTTCTGTGCCTTCCCTTCACTTCGCCACCTCACCATAACTCATACTGATAAGGGATGGCAACAATCCTCGTTATTCTCGTTTCTTAATCGAATGTCCTGTGTGCTTGAGGTGCTTTCTGTTGATGCAGAAATTGACCAAGAGGACATCACGTCTCTTCTTGTAGAGATTCCTTCTTTGACGAAGCTCGACATACAAGCCAGCAGGCCGTTATCGGCGTCGTTAATACGTCACCTATCTGGCGGCATCTTGGCACGTAATCTTGAGGTGATCAACTGTGTCATAGACTCAGCGACTTTGATCGATTTCTTGGACTTTTTGGATATGCGATCTCTACCCGCCAAGTATCTGCAGGCCAACAGAGCGGTGAAAGGGGCCATAATATGGTGCAGGAAGCCCGAAGGGGAGGAGTTGGGGGAGAGCGTTATACAACAGTTGGAGGAACTTCGGAATCGTCGTGTGACAGTCGCCGTCTTCGAAAGGGCTGTATCATAGCCAGCAGAAATCGGTTTTTGTACTGTAACACAGATCTTGAGCAATGGAGTCACGTGAAATGGCTGAGATAACCCCCTATTTAGTTCCGCTGGTTTTTGATTTCCACTTTCTATTCTTTTTATTTCTCGACAAGGATGTCCGGGGACAGTCTGAAGAAACGGAAGATCGCTGTCTTGGGCTCCCGTTCAGTCGGTAAGTCGATTGCCCGCCCCACCACCGCGTCTCCCCCACAGAATGAGATCAAACTGACCATCTTGTGAAAACCAGGGAAGTCCTCGCTTGTGAAGCAATTCATAGAGGTCGGCGGACACCTTGTATCCTCCGCACACTTATTTCAAACCCAATAGAACCATTTTGTGGACGCGTATTACCCGACTATCGAGACGACTTATGCAAAGAATGTTACTTACAAGGGGATCAGCTATGACTGCCAAATCATCGACACTGCTGGACAGGCGAGTCCCACGAACCTTTCGTGGAGCCAACCAGCATTACGTTAATTCACGGCCTTTCTTCCCGGCTCCACAGGACGAGTACTCTCCCGTCAACGCCCAACATGCCATCGGAATTCACGGCTACGTTTTGGTCTACTCAATTACTTCGCGGAATTCCTTCGACATGATTCAAATTGTGTACGATAAGATTGTCGATTTTTGCGGTGTTACGGATATCCCATGCGTCATCGTGGGGTCGAAGTGTGATCTTAATCACAGGTTAGACGACCCCATAGGTTTTTTATTTTAACCGCGACCTCTAAATGGCGCTTCTCTGCACAGTCGTCAAGTCCAATTGAAGGAAGGTCAGGAATTGGGTCAGAAAAATGGTGCGGCATGGATAGAGACGAGTTCGAAGAATAATATCAACGTCGGTGCGTGGTTCGTCTGGATTGACGACTTGTCGTTTGGTATAACCATCTTTTCAGGCCAGGTCTTCGAACTATGTCTTGGAGAGATTGAGAGGAGGACAGCACCGAACCAGGCTGAGCCTCAGGTCAGTCGGTGTGTCGTGATGTAGAGGTTCTTTATCCTGTTTCTTCCTGAAAGCCACATTTTGTTTCCCTTTGTCCCTCGGCATGCGGCCATCCTATGCCAACCTCCATGCCTTCAATTTACCCTTGATTATATATGTTTCATCCTCCTGAACACCTAGATTATGTCGTCGTCTTTCCCTCCCTTCAGGGTACCTATTTATTTTATGTAAACATTTTGTACCGATAATCCTACATAGATAGATATTCATTCTCCCTCGAATTGAGTTAGAGCAACACTTGCAAATAGTGGTCCCCACCTCTACTCAACCATACCATGGACACTTCGTTCCGGAAGATCGACATTGATATTTACGACGACGATGTCCTTCACGAAACAGAGCTCTACGAGGCAGATCCCCGAGATCCTGCCCAGGTCCTCGAAGACGCCAGACAGAAACAGGTCGCTGTGCGGACGCTCTTGAACAAGTGATTGAACCCTTGAATCTAATCTTCTTCGCCCTCATACAACCGCCCTCCCTCCGCAGATCTGACGTAGCGGGTGCACTCTCAACAATACTGGATAACGTGCCATACGGCCCCAATGTACATCAAGCAAAAGTATGTGGACGTGCAAACTCCACAGCCCGCGTAATTCGGATTCATGATGTTTCCATTCACTCCAGGACCTGACGCTTCAGACACTTCTCACAATACTGAACACTACGAAATCGACGGAGATCCCGAGCGTTGTTAAAGCACTTTCGCAGGACTCGCAAGATAATTTGATGAAGTACCTATACAAAGGCATGGGGATGCCGGGCTGGGGAGATATCAGCGGGAGCGTGTTACTGGGGTGGCATGAAAAGGTAATGCTCGAATAATTCTGGGCGTCGACTATTTGACGTTTTTCATGCGGATAGCTCACGGAAATTGCGGGGACGGGATGTATTGTCCGAACGATGACTGACCGAAGACTTGTATAATTCTTGAATTCAACAGTACATGTCATGGACGCAATTGATATCATAACCCTGGAAGCTCTGGGAACTTGGCACTCTCATTACTCGTATTTCTCTGAAATCAATTCCCTCTGGTGACAGAAAAACCCCTCTGTCCGAGGAGCACGAAAGAAGAAGTCCGAAAGATGGGAAACCACGCACCTTTCATACGTCAGTGTATGCAGCAAACTCGCGTGAAGCAGAGACATTGCGTAGGCACGCTCTGAGTGTCAAGATTGTCAAAAAAATGTCCTTCTAGCACTGGGCCTAACAAAATCGCATAGCCCCGCCAATTGGAGTTGAGTCAAAGAAAGCTCTGGTTGGAAGTTTGATGCAGTTTAACCTTTAGGAAGAGCCGGTCGATGACATCCTTCATCCCTCGAGCTCCGCTTTCCAGCAACCCACGCATCGTTGTCCAGACCCAAACTTTCGCAATTCGCGGCCCGCAGCTCGATGGGCGAAGAGGCCCCTCCCCCCGGACGATTTTTCAATATAACTGGGTAATCCCCATTGACTCTGGATGTTGCCCGAAAAAAAATGGACACATGAGAATTGAGTACCGATGGCAAGTGATATTACCTCGTAGTAGACACAGGCAAACGAGTTTAGATTGCATTTATCGACTGAGTACCGTCCAGAAGTTCCAGACCCCCGGTTTGCCTGGTCAAGGCTTGAGCGCTGGGAAATCAGAAGCCGTGGATAAACCGAAATCGGCCAAACAGCTGTGATCAGAATATTGACCTGTCCACACATCTAGTAACTGATGCGTAATGCGCTCAAGCATCTATAGCTACCTCATAGCTTTAAGATTCCCGTGGACGATATTTGGTTGCATCGAGTGATGTGAATCAAGGGCCTGGGCTATCTCAAGGACCTACAGAAGGTTAGTAATTGCTTGTTATATTCAGGAATGAAAAACTGACTGGTGAAATACGATCTGCATTTGGAACACCAGAAACTGCTGGGCGTTTCCATTGTCGATCCATGGAGAAACAAGGCCGATCCTAGCAGACTTGTTCTTGATATTGGGAAAGGAAGAACGTTGATATGCCGCAGCTGACGCCATATATATGAGGGTTTCTTGGAGTACTTTCTAAAAGCGATCCAGCGAACGACCGGTCTAAGGCGCCATCACCCTGAAGAGCCAGTTGATCCTGGATTGGGATTTTAGGATAAAGACCATATTTTCTCGAAAGACGCAACAGCGCGTTTTTAAAAGATGGGGTCTAGAGAGGGAAGATCCAGTGAATGTTAGTGCATCGTAGGTAAGCATTATTGACATGTTATTCCCTAGACTAGGGTCAAAACGCATCGTTATATTGCTTGTGCTCCATCGTTTTGAAGAGAGAGGAGTTCCTTCTATTGCTCTAATTCCTTTGAGATCACGAAAAGTTGAGCACAGATTGCATCAATGTCGAGCGCAATGACTTGTTGAGTTCATCCGTCACGGGAAGCGTACGGCTTTGAAGACTTATAAATATGTTCCACGCTGACCAAATTGCTGAACAATGAATGTCGGAAAAGATTTGGAGGAGAAGGCGCAGTCTATTCCACCTGTCAGCTTTCGACGTTCGAGGGAACTGGGTCAACGATCAGCCATGCGTACTTCATATAATATATTGATCCTGATCCAAGCTTTGAAATACCGGCGAAAGGACAATCATCCTTGTATTGGTTGCTGACCATTCGGCTTTCCTGGTGTTGGTAAAGGAACGGATGCTTTCGGCAGGCAAATTTGCTGGTGATGAAAGAGTGGTGAAAATGGGGAGTGAGAGAAGGCGACTGCGGTGTCAACACAATAGTGGGCGGGTAGGGAGGGAGACCTACCTAGAGAACAACGCAGCAGCGTTGGATCAAGCGTCAGTGGTAGGCGAAGTTAGAAAGGACGGGCGCCAGTGCCAACTATGTGCATGGTTAAGGAATCCGCTTATCCCGACCGTGTAGAATCATATATTGGAATCAAATTCATGGACACGGCGGCATATCCATATTTCTAAGAAGGAATCAGGAACAGAAACTTTCAAAACCGCAGACGTAGCTCGAAGTTCAAAAATGGAGAAAGAAATCAAACATCCTCCCCCCGGCTCATCGCTTCCGCAAGGCTTAACTCCAATGCAAACCTCAACTCTTCATCCATCTCCCCTTCCTCAAAATTCCCACCACCTGCGCCCTGCGGATAGGGCCTGCTCCCAGGTAAAGCAACTTCCGACCCCATGGGGCTGGTACAAGTTCCAGATAAACGCCTCACCGACATCAACGGGGTGTTCCACGCAGACGACGACGAGGTCCCCCCAGACCGAATAGATTGCGGGCTTCCTCGGCTGGACACCCCAGGCCCGGAGCCAGTGATGCTTGCAGCAGGGCTGCTTGCGACCGATGACGAACTCGCGCTGATGGACGGGAAGTGCGATTCGTCCGACGTCACATCTGATCCCGACTGCGACTGCGACGAGGAGGATCCGTAGTGTACGTCGCCCTCCATTGGCTCGACACGACGGGGAGGCGAAACTTGGAATTTCCGGCCAGACTTCGATAGACTGGAGCGTGGGATGGGGCGGCCGTTCTTGCTAAGCATGTTTGTTGATGACCTTGCTGAAGATGTTGACGCCGCTGCACTGTTCAGAGACCTAGCGAGGCTTGAGGTACTTTCAAAGTCGCCTTCGAAAACACCTTCTTCCTGGCAGAACTTTCCGGCTTTCATCGCCTCGTCGCGACTTAACATCGTCACATACTCCACAGCTTCCACCTCGCTCAGTCCCATACTCTCCAACTGGTGGCGATGTTCTCTTTCTCTTCCATTCGCCTTTCTGAAGTACTCGGATTCTTGCTGAAGCAGCAATCTAGACTCGAAAATTGTTTGATTTAATTCCACTTGTTCTGAAAATCGAAACCTCAGTTGAGACTTTCTGGAGAGTGATAATTGATAGAGACACCCACGATAATACTTCGCAAGCCCATGACCGTCCCTCTTCTTCTTCGGGAGCGACCCCGAACTATACCGACCTCTCACGCCACCGCGGTTATGCTGGGGCGCAGGTCCCGCTTTCCACGCCAACACTCTGTCGCCGACACTAACTAACATTGCCTCTTTCCCCGGCCCCACCAAGATCTGTCGGACTGCTTTTCTATCTCTGTCACCACCAGCATTCCCAATGGCGCCCCCACGGCCGCCACGTACGCGAGACAGCGGCGACGCAAACGATCTTAGGGATTCAAAAGTCAGAGCATCCCAGGCATGCGTCGTTCCATTCGCCGAGCCAGTGATGAGCGTTACACCGTCCCAGGCAATGGCAGACACGCCGGCCATATCACCATGCGCTTCAAATTTCCGGACGGGTAAAGCAGGGTGGTATCCGGAACGCCAGTCATACACACTGACGCAGCCAATGTGGTCGCCTGTAAGGACGAAGCTGGATTCTCTGGAGAAGCAGGGTGTTATGGAAGATATGGGACCGAAGCTGGTGTCTCCGAATCTTCCGATGTCGGTAGCTCTGTGGCCTTCAACCCGTATGCGATAAAAGAAGGGATCGGATTGGTATGCCACAAGAACCGTAGGGAAGGAGGCATATGGATCGATATGAACAGCCAAAATCTCGTGAGCATCAGCTTTGTTGGACCGCTGGGTCTCTGTGGACACTACAGGGCAAGCCACGTGGACTTGCTTCGCTAACATAGCAGAGAAAGCCCCCGTGGATTGCATTTCAAATCCTGTCCAGAAGACAATTTCGCCGCTTCTTGTGATAGCGACGATAAAACCTTGAGATGCCGATAATTTGATTTTCGCGTAAGCTTCAGACTCCAATGCCTTTGTATTTCTCTCCGAGGTCTCCGAGGTCCACAGGCACCGAACTGTCTTGGGATCCCAAAGTTTTACCCTGCCGTCTGCGCCAGCAGAGCCCACGAATACGCTCGCGTCGTCCCAACAAACATCTAGGACTGGGCCTTCGTGTTGTTCCCTCGCATCACACCTTACGAGCTCCGTCATTGGCCTTCGGTAGCCGTCCATGGCACGCGGAACCGTCGTAATGGCTACTTCGCCGTGTCTAAAACCCCAAAGCACTTTTGCGGTGCCGCCGTCTGACATGAGTGCACAAGCAGAGACATTCGGCGTAAATTCTGCGTTGGGATTTCCGAGACCGAGTCCGAAGTGGGCTCCAGATGCATCGATGTATCCTGATAAGATTTTCCCACTAAAGGGCAACGAGCGTGATACGATGCCGTATTGGATGGAGGACGTAAGCAGAGAGTCGCCTGGCATGAGATAAATGCCGGATATTTCGGAGTTTACGGGGATATGTGCGATAGTAGAGTTGCGGGATCTTTCCCATCGTCTAAGTTGGGATGCTAGGCAACGACTCCCGAAAGACAAGGCAGCGGGACATACCGTTTTAACTTATAGCGAAATATGAATTCCTTCCTCCAGGTGCTTTCTGAGCGCCTGAGCATGAGAGTTTGTGCGCTGCTTTTGATATCGCTTTCCGGCCCTATGCCTAAGAACTGACAAACGAATGCTCTGTGCCAGGTATTGTCATCCTTTGTATGTTCATTTAGCCGACCATGAACTCTAGCAAGAGCGAAAAGAGAGGGAGGGTCGAGGTACGAGGTGATTCCGAGGAGTGTCTCGGAAGGGACGTCGAGAAGAAGACGGCTGTGTGTTGTTCCATGGTGGATGACTTGGTTGGGGTTGTGTTTTGATTTCTGAAAATGAGTCTCTTTATGGGATGATTGTGTTGGCCTATTGAGCATATAACTGGGAAAGAGTGCTTTGAAGAGTCGCAGACAACGTCTGCGATGGTGGTGGGAGAAACGAAAAACGTTGTGTCGTCAAGTCACGCATTCATCACTGGTTATCACATGCGACCGAGTGACACGGTCAAAAAGAACTCAATGGCCAATCGACATTCATTCATAGGTAAAAACATATTGAGGAAGTTGCAGTACCACCATGGTTTAGAAACTATCAAGTCCCAGAACTTGACCTCAACCTGGCACGCTTTGGCAATCTCGGATCCCTTGTTACCAGCAGCGGAGCCGAAGGCACTCTCTCTGAGGCGGTGGCAAAACAAGGAGGGTTTACCAATAAGAAGACACGACCTACCTGATAAGGCTTGCACTCTTCATCGTGATTGACGGCAAAACAAAGCTTGCCTTCGGCATTCTCCTGGCCGTACTTGTTCATCTTTACTTGTTGAGCGGGTGTATTTCTGCTACGGAGGATGAGAGTGGATGTACCTTGTTCATCGCTGCCGAATACTACAAGAACAGCAAGGCGAACTCCAAGCATGTCCCCAAGATTGGCGAGCTCGTCGAAGGAACAAGTTGTAGATGTCTTGAAAAACCAAAGGATGCAAAATCCAAGGAACTTGCGCCGTTAGCGTACAGAGGCTCGGAGACGTATTGAAAATCATATCAGAAGAGGATGATGAACATCAAAACGAGACGACCTATCGAGAAAATGTCAGCGAAATAAATGGCATGAATAGAGACGAACAGCGAGGGTATACCGCTTCGGATCCTCCTTCCTGACTCGCTCTCGACTAAATTGTTCAAAGGCATCGCCAGCGGATCTCCATTGTGCCCGATGATGATGCAGTAGCGCCTTTGCCTTGATGTTCTACCACATATAGATCCACGAGCTGGACCTTGCGTTCGTTCGTCTTCGAGACGCATTGACAATACATTTCTCGATCTTGTGATGTTCTGCGAAGCATTTGACTTATTTGTCCGTAGTAGAGGTGAAAAGAACAGCGCATTGACGTTATGCCTGAAGTAATGGGTAAGGTTCAGCAGCGGAAACGCAGACTTCAGGGGTCACGGAATCGTGCATGCGACGTGGAATGGTGAGGTGTCAAAGAGACACATTTCAACGGATTCATGGCGTTGGCTACTAAGCAGGGGGACACACGAGGACGAGGAGTGCAACGGCACTCGGGTGGCACCCCATCGAGTTACTTTCTGATAGTGGTCCAGTTGGCGGGATACCTAACTGAAAGTATGTCAGCCAAGGTTTATCCGAATCACATTATATACCCCCCCGCGGGGTTGACCTTGCATAATATCTCCTTCAAGACGGTAAGGATACTTCATTGAGATATCTTCCTTACTCAGGGTTGTGCTGCGCAGTCCGAGATCTGGCTTAACGAACGAGGGGGGGCATAGCATGCACAGCCGGGCGCTCAGCTAAGTATCCCTGAGCCCATGGTTCAGCAGGGAAGGGCAATAAAACACGGAATATTACATGGGACGCGAGCTGTTCTTCTGACGGCATGGATACCTAACGCTGGTGTCCGAAAATCCAAGGACGAAAATAGGGAATCTGAAGGAGGTGTCTGTGATTTATTAGTGTTACTTCCTTGACAATTGTTCATTGTTTGAGAGAACGTTCAAACTATGTACATACCCCATGCCTTGACTTTCGCCAATGTTTGTTGCGAATACAGGCTGAGCTGCAGTTGAATATCTGACCCCTCCATTGACACCTAGATGCAAGGGTCTCCCAATTACCTCGTAGGCGGCGTCCACAATTGTGAAACTGATAGAAGGTGGAATTCACTAGCGCTCAGACGGGATTCTTGTCAGGTGCTGTGATGTGCTCGATGCAAGAAGGATATCCACCTGCGTCTCCGGAGGCGGGGCCAGCTGTTACATGCTATTGGAAGGCGAGCCGACGTCGCGGGTGGTGTCGAACAAGTGCCGAGTCCCGATGGCCGACGTTTGACGGAGATTGAACGGATCATAATACTCAGGGTCCTCTTAGCAGCATCTCGACTATTCGTATGCATCCACAGAGTCCGTCTTCGTATAAAAGCACGATGAAAGCAGCACCACCTCCTCACAAACAACATCAGCGATGCGTCTTCAGTCTCTCCTCACCCTCGTCCCCTTCTATCTCGCCCTCGTCGCGTCGGCCGCTGCTGCGCCCACAAATTCTACAAACACGACCTCCCCAATTGTTCTTGACGCTCAGACTGACGCGTTTATCAACAAGGTTCTCGCCGACTGGAAGTCACCAGGAGGTGTCGCCATCGCCTTTGTTCGTAGGAACGACCAAGGACAGTGGGTGAACATCGAGACAAAGGGCTACGGAAGAGCCACCTATGCCGGCGCCCCTGTCACAAAAGACACCACTTTCAACATTGGATCGAATTCAAAGGTTAGTAACAGTCGCCTTTGATATTTGTGAATCAAATTGACTTTTTTTCCTAGTTATTCAACGCAGTCGCAGTCGGTCTCTTGGTCAACAACCAATCCCTCACCCCCCGTCTCTCTTGGAATTCTAAGGTCAGGGATTTTATCCCTGGGTTCAACGTCACCGATGCCGTGGTCAACAAAGAGGCCGATCTCATCGATCTCTTGTCTCATCGTACGGGCTATCCTCGTCACGAGTTCAGCTACCGATACTCGGACACTGTCCCCGATCTCGTACGTTTCCTCCCAACTCTCTTCTCATCAACCTCATCATCCGACGCACCCCTCAGATCCGAAAAATGCAATACCAGCGTCAATCCAATGAATTCCGCGATATCTGGCAGTACAACAACAATATGTACACCGTTCTCTCACAACTTCCTCCTGCGACGACGGGCCAGAATTTCGCCCGATATGTCAAGCAATACATCTTTGATCCCTTGAACCTGACCGCTACCACATACTCTTATCAACTTGCTAATTCAAACGGACAACGCGCGGATGGCATGGCAAGGCAAGGCATTGATTACTACAATGGTGATCCCTGGACTGGAATCCCCAGAAATGTCACCTATTGGTCTGCAAAAACTGGCGGTGAAGACGGCAGCGGTAAGACGAACTGTAAACCCCGCGAAAATATTCAATGATACTCAATGCCGTCTGAACAGTTGTGGCTGGTTCTGGAGGTGTCATTTCCAGTGCGGTTGATATGGTGGGTGTTGAATAGTTCCAACATGGCATCTTCATTGACCATCTGCATTATTTAGGCAAAATGGCTTCAAACCCTCTTGCTGAACGGTAGAAACCCGGTCACGAATGCGACCGTCATCCCACCCAATGTATTCCCGAGGCTTGCTCAAGCTGTTATCGTGCAATCCCCCGTCCCGTGCGTCTTTTCATGATTGATTGCATTTCGCATCATTATAATTTGGAATTTGTTCATAGAGCATTCCCCGAGGAATCCGGCATCGTCTATGGTGCAGCACAAGTTCAAATCACGTATCGTGGAAATTGTGCGCAAAATTGGTATTAACATACTATCCCATATATCTAACTATATTTCCAAACAGTGGTCATCGAACATCCAGGCTTCATTCGCGGTATGTCTCTCTTTTTTTCTTGCTGTTGTTATGTCTTCTTATACAACAATCAGGGTTTAACACTCAAGTCAGCCGGCTGCCAAACAGCAACTTTGGTGTTGCCGTCCTCACCAACGACCATGACTACGGCCGCACAACCTCTCAAATCATCAAATACTACATCATGGACAGGGCCCTCGGCCTCGCACCAATCGACTGGAACTCCAGGTTTGCACTCTCTTCCTCCTTACATCAACTATACTGACGGTACGCAGATTCCTCCAACGTCGCCTCACTCCCCCCGTTGCGGCAACCCCGCGCCCAGGCAACCCCGCCCTCCCCTCGCTCAACTTCACCTCCTACGCTGGCACTTACACGAGCCCCGGCTACGGCCAATTCGAGCTCTGCCTCGTCCAGCCCGTTGACCCCAACGCGACCTTCACGTGCCAAGTCCTCGCCCGGAGCGCACCCACCATCCTCCCTGGCGCGATCCGCCCCGGCATCCCGACGTACTTCGGCGCGTTCGACAGCCCGTGGTTCTCACACATGAGGATGGAGCACTTTGATGGGAACAGGTTCAACATCAGCTTGTTGATCAGCACTGTGAGTTTCCGTACCAACATGTTGCCCTTTTTTGCTCATGCTTGGGCATAAAGCCCACTGGCAATGCTTCCGAGCCATATTGGACATTCAACGATAGGAGCGAGAGCGACAATGAGCAAGTCTCGGAGACCGAGGTCACGAACGGCACCATTGGACTCGGTATGGCTGGTTTGTGGTCCGGTGTCTGGGATGGCGTTCCGGGAGCCACGCCCAAGCCACAAGGAAACACGACCAAGGCGCGCGCTGAGTTCTACTTCGACAAGCTGTACTAGAACACCATAGGTTCCGCATAGGATCGATACTCACTCCCTTCTGACATACTCCATACTCATCTAATCTAGACTCTCAACCGTTGCATTTCCCCATTTTCTTTGTTGGCATACTCATACTTGTACCACGATCATTGATACATATCATTATCAGAAGTTTAGCACGCATACTACATAGACAGCATTATATTAGATAGAACCTTAACAATGTCGATACTTCTTTCTCGATCCTCTTGAGCATACCGCATTTCTGCATGGTTACGACTCCATGCTCACGCAGGATCTGCTAAATACCTACTAGGTATTCTGAATTCCACTCACGCTCGATTTACGATGCGGAGTAGGTTTCGGCAGCCAAGTCCGTCAACATTTGGGCTGAGCTAATAACGCTTCAGCTGGACAATTTTCGGTTGAAGTTTATGACCCCGCATGAGGCCGATAATCTTTTGGCACCACCAGAGTACGCTCTGGACTGTAAAAGAAAAATAGAAAACAGAAAAGCGGACGAGAAATATATCATTAGCTTTCCGTCACCAGAGTGTTTAAATCTCGTTACTGTACAGCGTACAATACTATTTCAGAATACAATTAGCAACGTCGATACTTTCGATCTTCTCGAGCATACCCAGAGCATAGTTCTGCATGATCGTCAAACACGAGCTCTCTTGTTCACTCTATCATTTCCTTCCTTCATTCGCATTCTCTTCAAATTCTCGCCCCTGGCTTCTTGACAACCAATTTTTAGCACATCTGAACCACACCTGGTATATCTGGGCAGACGTACCTTTGAACCAACAATCCTCAGACTCGTGGTTCCGACCGTTGCAGTGTTTGCATGCGGCCGTGCCTTGAGAATGGGGGCCTACGTTGCGTCGCGTTTGTTCGACCGCTGCTTTGCGCCGGAAACACTCTTGTCTGATGATCCCGATCAGCTCCTGAGAACTGACCCGCTCGTCATCGACATAGGGTTGAACAAGGGCATCCCCCGACAACGGCAAGGAGGAGATGACAAGACCCTTGAACAGATTCTCGGACACCTGGAGGACTTCTTCCAAACGCCTTTTGGCGCTCCCAGAGTAATTTGAGTCTGTTGAGGTGCTTGATGATATCATCGCCTTCCTGGGCCTGCGTTGTAAACAGGGCTCGCTGGTTGGCCATGACAGTCCTCATGTCCTTGGGCTGGTGCACGTCCTCGAGCGCCGTCCACATGTCGTGGACGGTCTTCTCGTTGACAATGTGATTCATCTGGTTCGTTCCCTGGACGTATGGAGCACCTTAAAGACACAGTTCATTTGAGAACGCCATGGTAACCAGTTAGGGCCGTCGAGGGGATCCGAAAGCTTGAGGAGTATGTTGGGCAGTATCCTGGTGTCGATCTTGGTGATCGGCTCTTGGTCAGCCGCTGGAGGCGTGGCCATGAAGTATGTAGTGATTCCAGCTGTTCTCAAAATTCGAGGCGTTTCAGGTCTTCGCCACGACGTGAGCCGCCACCAGGGATGTCCCAAATAGGGAAGATATGAATGCCTATTATAGGAAAACATTTCGCGAGACAAGCACCCCTTCTGCCGCCGTCCATTCCAACGCTATGTTGTCTTATTGTGCTTATTGTGCTTATTGTGTGGTAGGGTAGCGATGTTGATGGTAAATCGTTCTAGAAATTGTGTAGGTCAGTGTTGGATGTCGATATTTTCCTCCCCCCATCGATAACCCACTGTGACTGTCTACCGAATATTGTACCCTATGGATCCATACTCAGAAGAATACTATCATGGGCCTCCAGCTTTACAAACCCCTGGATCTTCTCGTCATGTATACGCATCCTATCTTCTTGGATTAGGTCCAATGCCCCCAATTCGCCCACAAGAACATGCAGTTGCATATCTCAATGCTGGCCTCAATAGGGGTGCCTTCGATGCACACAACCCAGTCTATGATGATGCTGGTAAGTTTGAGAAATATATCCTATGCAACGCTATCATTGAAGGACTATGACTGTATGACATAGCAGCAGTGATCCCCAACACGGCTGACTCTGACTTGGACATGAGATTGGAGGTTCGTATGCTCATGCCAGCAAATGACAATCAGAGCCAGTCAACCATAGCAACTGAGCGCTTTCCTCTCGACATTCCGCCTGCTGACTTCCTTTCACGTGTCACCGCAAAAATGGATCTCGAACCACCAGCAGAATTAGGATGGAGATCATGCGATGATGGTAAAACATCAGCGCCACGTCAATTGCAGGGAGCCGATGATGTGAAGTATATCTTTCGAGAGATGGAGGCTTTGCGAAAGAACCCTCGTCGGAAAAGGCCTGTGTGGATTGAGGTTGTCAGTTTGGTAAGTTGGATTCTTGGTCTTTCTTCCGACTGCTTAGAATTCCTTGCTCGCCAGAAGAAACCAAGTGCTCCCATCGAAAAACCTCCGAAGTTGACTGAATGTGCATACTCAGCCGAGCTTCTTATGATCAAAGACAAGCTCAGGTGTGCGACTCACCCTGGTACCAACCGGTGGTGCTTTGTGCAGCCGAATGGGAAGCATGTAGAGTTAAATGTGGAGCTGGTGACACTATGGGCTCGGAAAATTGTAGGTTATTTCTTTCCTGTTCTTTCAACTGATTGCTCACATACTGGATAGCACGACGGAGAAGCAGATGCTGATTGTATCACACCGCCCAACTGTATCAAACTGGACGAGCTACTTCTGAAATCCCATGAACGTGCCGAGCGAGCTTCGCGCACTAGATCGCTGACCACTCCGCCTTCTATCCACTTCCATCTTGCCGACACACCTCTTGGCCAGGTTTTGGCTCCAGCTCAGTCCAATGTTGAAGGCAGCGCTCAGATCCTCCCAGAGATGAACAATAGTAAACGGAGATGGCGTGACTCGTTCGGCGATGGCAACGACGCTGGCGATGATGTTGATGACTCAGATGTTATCCTTCCTCTGAGCAAAGTTTTTGCCAGACTCGACGAGAAGTATCCAGATGCCAAGTACTCGAAGTATGAAGCAATGTTGCGCAGTCGGCACATCTATTATGCCACGGCCATTCAAGATTTCTCAAAGGACTTCTTTACGGAGGAGATTGGCATGCCTGCAGGAGCTGTTGGAGACTTCCTTCGTAATGTCGTCTCAATGATTGGAAAGGAGAAGGCAGCTTTAAAGAGAGGAAAGAGGGCTCGTCGTGGTGTGGACAACGACAAAGAGAACTCTGGGTTATAAGCTCTGGTAAGAGTTATCAAATTGTACTTTTAACGCCATCCCGAGATCCATACGACATTTAACTTGTACTTCGATATCTGTACTTTTATATTCGTACATAATTGTAGGCCATTTTGTATAGTCACAGTGACAACTAACGATAATCTGTGTATATGGAGCATTTATAATCCGATTTAGTCTTACATGCCACCACGATGTCAAACGACGAAGCTATGCAATATAACCTGAATCACGAAACCACCCGCAGATGGAATTAGGTGTCATAGTCGTGAAGACCGCCTCCCAGAGCATTGCGAATGGGTCACAAGCCACTTCACCTGAAAGTTCCCCAAGAACGAAGTCTCGGTTACGACGAATCCAGGCCTTCATCGCCGAGAAACCCTCCTCAATAGGATTCAGATCTGGTGAGTATGCCGGAAGATATCGTAGACGCATCCCTCTGTGTTACGACATAAGCCAAGCATGAACTCATTCTTAAGCGCGAGAGAGGTACCGAGTTTCAATGATGTCACGAATACCCTCAAAATGATGCGTACTGGCGTTGTCCATCACAAGGACAGAGTTTGGCTGAGGATATGGGTTCATGGAGTCGAGGAGAACTGTGATATATGTTCGGAACTCAGTACTTGTCCAGGATCGTGTCATGATATCGAGATGCAAGACACCCGACAGTGAGATTGCTGGAAGAATGGAATACCTGTTGGAATCATAGACCAGAGTGCATATGACGATTAACAGTGACGCATACCTGGTTCCGCGAACAAAAAAGTCATGCCGCCTTGCCCTATCACCCTTAGGAGCCCATGCACTCCGTCTCTTGCAGGTATGTCGGTTACATGCTGATTCGTCCACGAATACGAGTGTTTCAGGAGGATAGAATTCCCCGACATCTGCTTGGTATGCTGTCCGAGCTTCTTCGTTTGCTTCACGACTGATACGAGTCACCTACATATGTGCTGAGCGAAAGTACCGCAATGTTCATATGTGTTGAAACTTTTCCCATCACGTAGATTAGATTAGATTAGATTACATCACGTGACCTTTACATATCTTCATTACATACTTGTTTGGTTGGTACAAACAGTAGTACGGTATATAAGACCAGGAAACTGTCAATATCAACAAGTTGTCTCTTGACTCTTAACCAGCTCCATCGCTCTCACCAGCCTCAACCGCTCTCACCAGCCTTACCCCCCTCCAAACCATGTAAGTGACTATAGCGGTATCGTAGAGTACTTCCACTGTAGCCGTGTTGCTCAGTACACCTGTGGCTAGCGCCCAGGTGGAACTTCAACAGGTTATGGGCCCCGGATAGCAGAGGGACCTGGGAAACGCTGGCAACAGCGAGTACCTGCCCACTCTACCCTGGTTGGCAAAGAACCGATCGAAAGATCTAGGTTCTGAGTCATACTTCTTCACACATGAACCTGGGAAACGTCATTACGACAAGTACCTGTCATGAGGCGTCCCTAAGGGGATTGACATAGTACACTCCATGTGGAAACGTTGATCGCACCTTATACGTTTCTGACATATAAAGGGTTTTCCCATGACCGCTATTCCTGAAGGGAATATGTCACAAGGAATCATTCAATTGTTTTCTCGAATCATATTCATAAACACATCACTGATTGAGAACCCTTTTTAGATTCATTCACAATGTCTACCTCTCGCTCCGCCATGGACACCATCACCGCCTTTGACGGCATCGACTACCAAAGCTGGGCCGAGAAAATGAAGTCCTACCTCCTTCATCAAGGAGTCTGGCGCATCGTCTCCGGCGACATCACTCGTCCTGTGATCGCCGACTTCACCACTACGGTCTCCACTCCCGGTCCCACCGCCGCCGCTCCCCCTGTACTGACTACCACGGTCGACCAGCCCGGCTTCCGTAAGGAGGAAAAAGCCTGGATCAGGGACGACGACGTAGCTCTCGGGGCGATACGCCTGAAGGTCTCTGAGGCGATCAGACGCCACATCAAGGATAGCACCTCGGCACTCGACGCATGGAACGAGCTAAAAGATAACTACTCCAAGGTATCCCCGGCCGTCATCTTCGGCGACTTCAAGGCCGCCGCCACCTACAAGCTCTCTGGGCGCGACCCCGTGCCTGAGATTGAACGCCTGGGGTCTCTTTTCGCCCGGCTTGCCGATTCGAAGTTTGTCGTTCCCGATCTGATGCAGGCAATGATCCTGGCCAATGCAATTCCCGACGCCTGGTCGTCACTCTCCACCGCCCTTTTCCAGGTCTATGACGCCGACGATTTCACCTACAAGGCCGTCGCCGATAGCATCATCTCGGAATACAGGCGCAAGTATTCGGTCGGGTCTACTCGTACGTCCAATGAGCAGGC
Organism: Entoloma clypeatum; assembly: GCA_963565915.1. Classification (NCBI taxonomy): domain Eukaryota; kingdom Fungi; phylum Basidiomycota; class Agaricomycetes; order Agaricales; family Entolomataceae; genus Entoloma; species Entoloma clypeatum. The sequence continues at coordinate 2,258,782 of OY751492.1, forward strand.
CCGGAAAATCTCCGGGACAAAGCGCAAGGGGCAGGACCCCAAATGGGAAAGGCAGCAAAAGCCGAGTACCTCGCAGAACGATGCTGACGAGCAGCCTAACTCGTCTGACCCAAGTACCGCTTCTGAGAAGAAGAAGGGAAAGGGACGTTGGCGCAATCAGAAGAAAAGCGCCAACACTGCGGACAACGCGTCCGAACATGTGGAGGAAACGGTCGAGTTTGTCGCTCCCGCCATCCACTTCCCTCCTCTTCCGCCGCCATCCTTCACCACTGTCACTGGTCGCGGGAAAACGACAAGTACCGCACAGCCCGATTCCGCAAGGATGCAGTCGCTCCTTCAGCGAATGAACCCGCCTCCATCCCAGTACACCGGGCTTCCTTCGGGCAAGCCGTCTGCGTGGAAAAAGAACGATCACATCCGCAAACTCGCACGGAACATTGGCGCTCGTCCCTCTGGATCGAACCTTCGTATCCTAGACACCATCATTCCTGACATCGACGAAAGGCCGGCTAAACAGCGTCGCGTAGCCCCGTCGATAGAAGAATCTCTGAAAATGATGGACATAGACCATCAAAGCGAGCGGATGGGGCCGGAACAATTCGAAGATGGGCTGATCGAACTTGACGGTTCGTCACATTCTTCTCTTAAACTTGACCAAATGGGAAATGCTAATAATCACGCACAGACGTTTGAATTTATATTAGCCAGTACCGATGCAGATAGTATAGATCTCTTTAGCGATGATCTGTACAAAAAATATACCAAGCATTTTGCGTCCTGCACACACTGCAAAGAGAAAGAACGCGCTCAGTGGATCTTAGATTCCGGCGCTTCATTACACTTTACCCATGAGTTCAAAGACTTCGCATATTACAGGCCTCTCAAGGCTAAGCGATTTGTCCAAACAGCTGCAAAGGGAAAGAAACTGGAAATTCTCGGAGTTGGGGCCGTTCCAGTACGGCATACCCTAAATGGGGAAACTAAAACCCATCTCCTACGACCGGTATTTTACATCCCGGATATGGACACACGTCTACTGTCCCTAGGCGTCTTCCTTAACCATGGTTACAAAGTTGATGGAATGCGTGGAGAAATTAATATCTCTAAAGGGCTGAACAAAATACAGTTTTCGCCTCATTTCATCGGACAAACCATTTATTGGTTAGACACTGAAATACGCTATGACCAAATCCACGCGATCTCTAGCGAAATCACTGTTGAAACCTGGCATAAACGCCTTGGCCATCCAAATGACCAGGCGCTCAATAAGATTCCCACCAGTACCAAAGGAGTACCCAAAACGTTAGTACGTGAGAAATCACAGGAAAGCTGCACGGGGTGTCTAAAAGGGAAAATGCCGAATCAATCTTATCCTAACTCAGTGACAAGGGCTGTCAAACCCTTTGATTTGATCCATTCGGATTTGAAGCAGATATCCACGGCATCGTACCATAAGTACAAATATTTCCTTACCTTTTTGGACGATTTTTCATCCCATGTCTGGGTCGTCTTGCTTAGGAAGAAGTCAGGTGCCATCACGGCGCTGAAACAATTCCTTGCGATGATCCAGAATCAATTTGCCGCTACCCCTAAGAAGTGGCGGGTTGATGGAGGTGGAGAATTTGACGAATACAAGGATGTACTTGCCGATCATGGAATTCTGATCGATGTCACGCTCCCATATCAGCACCAACAGAATGGTAGAGCAGGAAGGATCAATCGAACACTATGGGAAAAATCTCAGGCATTACGCTTCGATGCATGCTTACCGCCCATGTGGTGGGAATTCTGTTTGGAACACGCAGCATTTCTCTACAACAGAACCCCCATGCAGCGTCTTGAATGGAAAACCCCTTACTTCAGGGTGACCAATGAGATCCCCGACATGTCTAGTGTCAGAGTATTCGGATGTCAGGCATATGTATATATCCCAAAGGAGAAACGTAGGAACTCCCTGGAATCAAGATCCCGATTGATGATTTATCTCGGATCGAAACCAGGGGTCAAAGGATACCGCTTCATGGATCCTGAGACCAACACGATTTTTATGGGTGGGAAAGCTATCTTTGATGAAAGCAAGTACCCTAGATGCCACATCGACCCTTTGCCAGAAAACCATCCAGAAATGGAAAACCCAGAGCCGGCTGATGAGTTTGAGGATCTCATCCCTGGCAGCAACGACGACGAAAGTCACAACGAAACACCTCAGGACTCAGTTCCCATTGAACAGGATCAACCTGAATCAGACAACGATTTGCCTGCCAGTGAGCCTGATGACGAACCGCGAGTACCCACTCCACAACCCGAGCAAGTACCAGATCGACCGATCAGGGAACGACGAGTTCGGAAGATGCCAGGAAGCATCTATGGGGAAGACACTCCAGCGTCTGATCTTGAAAAATTAGATCGAAGACGGAGATTGGGCGGTCAAACGGCATGGATGAATGACCTCCTGATGGAGGCAATATCAGTCCAAGTTGGCATTGTCGACATGTCCCATAAAGACATATACCCTCTTCCAAATAAAGAAGACTGGTATGCGGCTGAACGTAAAGAGCTAGACATGCTCAAACGCCGCGGGGTGATCACGGAGCTAGTACCCCTGCCTGCAGGGAGGAAAGCTCTAAGGAATAAATGGGTTTACAACGAAAAGTCCGACGGGCGTCTGAAAGCGCGCCTCGTCGCAAAAGGCTTCTCACAGGTAGAAGGGATCGACTTTGATCAGATCTTCTCACCAGTCGTAAGATATGAAACCGTCCGGCTAATACTGGCATTGACAGCCCTTGAAGGGTGGTTCATGACTCTATTGGACGTCTCATCAGCCTTCCTCTATGGAACGCTCCGTGAAGTCATCTATATGCGACAGCCTGAGGGCTACATAGTAAAAGGGAAAGAACACCTCGTGTACCAACTATTCAAAGCTCTATATGGACTTAAGCAGGCCGCATTAGCCTGGTGGAGGGAACTTGATTCCTCCATGAAAAAGCTCGGCTTTGTCCGGCTTCACTCCGATGCGGGAGTATTCATTCACAAAAGTACCAACGGGGAAATTGTAATTGCCGTCATCTATGTCGACGACTCTGCTTTTCTCGGCACAAACCGGGAATATACGCTAGAAAAGAAGAAGGCCTTCATGACAACATGGGAATGTAGGGACCTAGGTCACCTAGTGCCCGATGGGGAACCAAAGGAATTTCTCTCAATCCAAATAAGGCAACGTGGGAAGAGGATCTTCATTGATCAAGTACCTTACCTTGAGAAAATTCTGGCACGCATGGGGATGAGCGAATCTAATGCCACCCATACCCCACTCCCTACGGGCTACAAACCCATGGCGTCCGAAGATGAACCCAATGCGGAACTCCGATCTAAGTACCAATCCGTCATCGGATCACTCCTATATCTGATGATTGGAACGAGGCCTGACATCTGCTTCGCTGTAATCAAAATGTCCCAATTTTCCGCAAATCCCACCAGACGCCATTTAGAGGTGGCTAGGGATATTTGCAGATATTTGAAGGCAACGAAAAATTACGCGATCATGTATGATGGGGACTCAGGGAAAGGGATCTATGCATTCACAGACTCCGACTGGGCGTCAGATGAAAACACGAGGAGGTCTACCACCGGCTTCTTCATATCACTGGCGTCTGGAGCGATAACATGGGTATCATCGGCGCAAAAGACCATCGCCCTCTCTTCCACAGAAGCAGAGTACATGGCGTTATCAGATTGCAGTCGCGCAGCAACATGGCTGAGAAGCATGCTTGCCGAACTTGGAATGCAGATCGGATCAGTACCGATCTACGGAGATAACAACGGCTCCGTCTTTATCGCATCCAACCCTGTAACTGAGAAGCGATCCAAGCACATTGACGTGCGATTCCACTTCGTCAGAGAAAAAGTCTCCGAAGGAATTATTACGGTCGAATTCATCGAAGGAGTGAATAACCCTGCAGACCTTTTGACTAAGAATCTGGGGAAAATCCTCTTTTCCAAGTTTATCCCGTACTTCGGACTGATAAAGAACTAGGCGAAACAAAAGTACCTATATATATGTGGGAAAAAGTAAGATGTATTTAGAAGTATGTACTAAATATGGGGGGGTGTTGAAACTTTTCCCATCACGTAGATTAGATTAGATTAGATTACATCACGTGACCTTTACATATCTTCATTACATACTTGTTTGGTTGGTACAAACAGTAGTACGGTATATAAGACCAGGAAACTGTCAATATCAACAAGTTGTCTCTTGACTCTTAACCAGCTCCATCGCTCTCACCAGCCTCAACCGCTCTCACCAGCCTTACCCCCCTCCAAACCATGTAAGTGACTATAGCGGTATCGTAGAGTACTTCCACTGTAGCCGTGTTGCTCAGTACACCTGTGGCTAGCGCCCAGGTGGAACTTCAACAATATGTTGGGGCTCACCGCTTTCCTCGTATAACCACGGCGCAACAACGCACGTCGGATGGTGTCCTCACCTACATCCAAGTCGAATACTTTGGTGAGGGCATGTCGAAGCTCGTGTAAATAAAGGTCGGGAGTGTGTTCAATAAGGCCTTCCAGATACTGGAGGAGCATGAGCAACAAATCATTTGCTGGGGGGAATAACTTACTGTAACCTCGATGGATGTTAATTTACGAGGCCGCCCTCCCCCCTGCAATGGCTTCTTAAAGCAACCCCCGTCATCTCGCCATTTCTTTTTGGCTCGCTGGATGGCTCGCTGGCTTATGTCGGTCAACACAGAAAGCTTGTGGGTGGTCATGTGGGAAGACATATGTATGAGGAGTTTCTTCTGCTCAGGATGGATAAAACGGTAGTTACCCATGATCAAAGACTAGCGGTGGAGGGTAAAGGAGGGCTCGTCGCCAAAGCTGAGAGTCGAACATAAAAGAAGCTCCGGGCACATCACTGCCACTATTGTTCACGAGGGCACAGCCTCAGATTCATATCCTCCCTATTTGGGACATCCCTGGTGGTGGCTCACGTCGTGGCGAAGACCTGAAACGCCTCGAATTTTGAGAACAGCTGTCAAGATGACTCGGACATCACTAAGCTAGATATGATATCACCTGCTAAACTCATTGAATTTGTGCCTTGTTTACAACCTGTTCCGACACTCGGTTCCCGACCACCACGATCCCGTCATGTACAAGGTCAAGAGTGCCATGTCCATTTCCACGATAACATCCTTCTCCGTCCACGAAATACTTGTTGAATCAAGGACGGTGAAAGGCGAAATCTTTGAGCCGATTTGGACTCCCAGGAATGATTTCTAGGGTCATGCAAATACTATCACGACAGAAGCGACAGCTCCTCACTGGTCATTAAATTCTTTGACACCAAACTATGTATACTGGTTTCTGGAACTTCTGATTCTGGGAATAGGTCAGGGGAACAACATCAGCCCTCGGAATCGTTCTGGAGCATTGATTTCGCCGAAACAACCTGGCTCTCAACTTTCATTCCAGGGCACAAAATTGGCTCCAGTTCCCCTTGAAAATCCTGCGTTCAAGCCTCCGGAGACAGGAAAGGAGCGAGGAAATCTGGATGGGTCAACAAAATTCGCGAGACTGGCAGAATCATGCCGAATACCGGAAGACTGGATCTCTGGAAAGACCTTCATTTCTGACTGTTAGGAACAAATCGTTCAACGTTCAAAGGCATTCATGAACCTATAAAAACTTGCCTTACCAGACGAATTCGCAACTCCACAACATTCCCAATCTACGACACCAGACTCTATCAGCTCATCACTGGAGACGAGATTCTCATTCTTTCTTCGACGTGGAGGCTGCTGGTGCTGCTCTCCACGTTCAGCAGCAACAGAATTTGGCTCAGCGCAAGGCCGACTACTATGCCGTAACTCCAAGCAATATCACTGCTGGTGAGCTGAGAATCACTGGCTTGTAAAACATGTCGAGCTAATCATTACATGCACGATGTAGGCGAGAGCTTCCCATCGCTGCCGAATGCTACAAGAACGGCACCGAGGTGAACCTCAAAAAGTCAAGATGAACAACTTCCAGTACAGCCAGATGAATACCGAAGGCGAGCTTCGCTTCGTCGTCTATCGCGACGAAGAGCGCAAGCCTTACCAGGCAAGTGATGTGGGATCACTGCATGTACCGCATTTTCAGAAAACTCCTGCTTTTAGAACCGCTTCATAGAGACTGCCTTGAATTTCGCTGCTGATAACAAGGGATCCGAGATTGTCGAGGTGTTCGAGGTCGATGCCATTGGAGATCAAGTTCTCGGGATCTTACTATCTCCATACTTTTCGAAGCTCATGAGTTGGACTCCCAATGTGTCTGAGCCTTTTTGCTTGAATGTCAATCTTACTTTACGAGTAATAGCCCGAGTGACAGCAAATCCACACAACGTTACCAGGCGGCAAGAACTACCACGAGCAATGTATCCTGATACCTGGGTGCAGATATGTAAAGATGGACAGCAAGAAAAGCCCAAAAGATTTATCGGCTGTGGGATGCATGGAAACAACTCTCCTATCCAAAGTCATGGGTCTTCTTCATAGGCTTAGGGCGAGCTCGTCCGAGTCACGACCAAAATCAATCGTCCAGCTCATCCTCTTCCAATTCATCCTCGCCCTGATGATCGACGGCAGTCCCAGCCGCAGAACCCAGCATATCCTCTTCCACCATTCCGACCACCATATCAATGACAGCCCGGCTCATGCGGGGCATGGCCCCTGGTTGCATGAGCGGATGATTCTTTTCCCTCAACTCTTCCTCTAATTCTTCCTCACTGGCCTCTGCATCATCACTCCCTTCCGCTTCCACTTCCCCCTCGCCATCCTCACCTTCTTCATCGGAACTTGAGGGCGATGCTGAACCATCCGATATCCCATCATCTGACTCCATCTCGAAATCTTCGTCCTCGTCATCCTCGTCATCCTCGATCTGCCCAACAGTCACAGCCCCCTCCGCCTTCCGCTTCCTCCCAAACAAATGCCGGTGCCCTCTCACCCACTCCTCAATCCCAGGTCTCTCTCGAGCATCTATAAGGCCCAATTGCGTCTCGACTCCTACGTCTTCCTCGTCCTCGCCAATTTCTTCTCCGCTCTTCCTCGTCAGAACAACGCTGCATGACCGCCCGCTGGCAGCAACACGCAGACCCTCGCTCTTGCCTATCAGGTCTTCCACGGCCCAGAACTCACAGGGTTTGCTCTCACCCCAGAGGACACCCTCCTTTGTAAACCACAGGCTTCCTGGCTTTGCACCGCGGTAAGCTTCGATGCCTGGAATTCCAGCTTCGCTCGCGCTGACGCCACTCGTAATCCCGGTACACGCGCTTTTGAATACATCCGGCGTCGGCTCGATGACACGAATTCCCAGACGCGAAAGGAAGGCGAGAAGAGAGGGGCGTGTCGGGCTGCCTTTGGGTAAGACATCAGGCTTGGCTGACGGCGATGAGTGTGTTGTGCTCGACCATGCCGAGGTCGTGACCGCATCTACTCCAAAGATAACTTGTTGCTGGCCGGACTGAACACTGCTGGGTGGAGCCTTTGTGCTTTCTGGCGTGTCAGACGATAAAATGACGACCGTCCAATGTGCTTTCGATTTGCCACGTGTTGGAAGCAGGAAGGCGCGTGTCAGTGCTGATATAGCAACGGTGGACTCGACCGCGTGCGTGGTTGGATGGGTAAATCTGAGATAGGTTTCGTGAATGGTGATGTCCACCTTCTTGCGAATGGGGGACGTGGTGGAGATGGAGTGGAGCGTGTACAGTGCACCCTCGTCGGTTTGTGCTGGAGCATCCTCGTCAGACGACCTCTGACGTTTCGGGGATTTGGATGCTGGCTCCAAATCATCTTCTCTTCCCCGTTTTGATGTCGTGGAGCCAGGTTGAGTCATGCTGCGTAGGATCTTGTATACTTCTTGTTGTTTTTCGACCCACTGGGCGCGTGTGTCTGTTGGGGCGTTTGTGGCATGACCAGCGCCACATATGAACCTAATCAATGTGTCGAGAACATATTCAGCCGAGGAGTCAGATGTCGAGCTACAAAGGGTTCGGACTTTTTTCGCGAAGTCGCTCGGGAGCAATGGAAGAATAGCGCGAAGAAATGGTGTTTCTGAGGCCATCTAGCAGAATCGCTTCGGAAAACGCGGTCGGTGAAGAGTAGGATGAGGAGATCTGAGAGAATGACGCGTGTCGGTGGCGCGGTCGTATACTTTGAACCTGTGCCATTCATGATTTGTACTGCCCATGAAATCCAACTCTGTGAGGCGTACCTGTGGTGAATGTGGTGCACTATCGATTATAACGGTACAAAGACTGGGTGTGCCAAGGGTGTGGAAGTCGACTCGCTCAGTGCATGCATCGTGTTGATTTGGCTTATTTGTCGAACAGAAGTATGAATCAACCCCTCATTTGATTTGAATGCTTCGTATGTATATTAAGAGGTCTACTTTGGGGATAATAAGTACATGCAACCTAACAAATCATGAGCTCCTTCATCTTGTTGAGGACTATGTCCTCTTTGTGGAGGCCTACCTATGAAGGCATGGATATAGGCATGATGATTGAAGAAAAGATCAAGGCATACTTTTTTTCAATGTTTTGTGCTTCAGCTCTGAGTCTTCAGCTTCATCATCGCTGATGCTTCGTTCCTTTTTCGCCAGTTCCCGAAGCCTCTGAGTCGAAGCGACAAATTCACACCACTCAGATTCTGTAACACCGACATAATAGTCTTGAAGTTGCCTGCTTAAACTGGAAGAGGGGGGTCGGTGTGAGGCTGTCTAGTTCTACCTTTGAGATTCTCAAAACCCCCTATGGCATAGATGATACGACAAAGTGTTTGAGCTCCGCACCAATTTTAGGTACGGGTGTACGGCATCTACCGTTAACGCTTGAGTCCCAAGTCCTTCAGAAAACGGTTGTGCATGGATGCATGGCTTCCTTCACGTCGCTACAAGCTATGAAACATGCAGGAAAATCAGCGATTGCTCGCCAATCTGCCGTATACATTGACCGTGGAATTATCGTCCTGAACAAGCCCCCTGGACTTATTTGTCAACTTGCACAAGGACGAAAGAACTCCCAAATCAGAGTACGTTCGTTCATCACGAGGATACAAAGGAAACGATGTAAACTGTGCTTTCAGAAACTAACGGGTGATCTCGGATACGATTTCAACCAACTTCTAGACGGTGCGCAGTTTCATTAAAGTCTGGGGTGTTTATCGAACTTAGCTACACAGGTCTAAGGAAAACCTTTTCACTGAATGAGTTCCCATACCCAATTCACCGCCTCGACAAGGTACGCCAAAAAGCGCCAAAAAGTGATCATCTGTAAAGCAGGCCTTCCAGGGTACTACTGGCGCTCTGACCATCGCCCGTTCCGCTTCCATGGCGCGTGAACTATCGCAACAATTCCAGAACAGAGTCGTTGAGAAGACATACCTTGCCCTTGTTCGGGGAGGCAAGAAATCATTTCCCTGCAATTCCGGAACAATAGATGCGCCGATTCAGTGCGCCGTCGATGGTCGCGTGAGTCTCGATGTATCGCGAGATAGCAAGCCTTCCATCACGGAGTGGGAGCTAATAGATTCGTCTGTGAGTTTCTACTTTCTCCGACGGAAATATTATTACTCATTGTTGGTGAAGCCGACTGTCCCTCTTTCTCTTCTTCGGCTTAAACTTCACACCGGCCATAAACATCAACTCCGCGTGCATGCGGCCCACTGTCTAAATGGTATACCCAGTACATCTACAAACAGTGAAAACACGCACTAATTGCTCCGTAGCACCAATTCTAGGGGACACTATTTATTCCAAGAGTTCACTATCTAATGTGATAACTCAATTAATCAGGATCCCAAAAGATCGCATTCTTCTACATGCATCGCAAATTTCCTTCCTCGTAAGCCCCATGTTCTCGTCCTTGGTGTGTCATTAATTTCATTCAAGAGGTACAGAACTTCTGGACCAAATAAACGTTTCCGCCTTGAGATCTGTGCTCCTTTGCCTCAAGACTTTCTCAGAATATGTATTGCCTCTGGAATAAAAGTACCGCTCGCGGAAACCAAGGGAGGCGTGTCCATCGACGGCACGTTCATTGGTGATGGGCATATCTCGGACTTGGACGGCCACTGGGTGTCTGGATCTGACACAAGCAGGTCTGAATGATAATGTACATACGAATACAAATGAGAAAAACGAAGGTGTGTAAAATAAGTTAACTAAAGTTCGAGGTGCATGGAAAGGACTGACAACTTATAGTGCGACATCTAATCCTAATGTCTATGTCATTGTGACCCGTACCCTCATCGCAGTGTGGTTGGCCCTTCCAGTTGTTTCTGTTGGTCATGCTGAATCTTGGCTGAACTATTCAGAGCCTGCCCGAGGCCTACTGCGATGGCTCCGATCGCTTGAGCCGCATGCGAGGCCAGGATGGCACCACCAGCGCCAGCGCTGATAGCAGGAATCGTAGGAATGGTTCCAGCCGTAATCAAGATCGCACTGATAATACTCATGGTTTTCGGATGTTCGCTGGTGATGTACTCCAGCGCAGAGCATGCATTGAGAAGCCATGCAGGGGCTTGAGTGACTGTCGTGACGGCTGAATTTGTATCCACATCAGCATTGGCTCGAAAGACGAATGCCGCCACTCACTATCGCTATTGCGCCTTGACGGTGTTTGCTTGGTCGAAGTTACGTCAGTTTCGGATCTCGACTTCGAAGGAGTAGGATGCTGGCTTGTTGAGATTTCCTCCGGCTCTTCCGTCTTCCGCATGGGCCAAAAGTCGACAGTATTCGACCGGGACGGAGGTGAGCGGCGCGCGGGTGCTACCTCCACATTCGCCCTCTTCCCATGGTCAGAGGAAGTTGGGAGGGGAGGCAACGGTGCATCTTCTCTGGGACGCGTCTCGGAACCTCTTCTCTTCAGGGTCCAGAACGATGACTGGGACCGCAACGTAGCTGGTCGCTGAGACGTGCCTGCCTCTGTGACTTGGTCCTCCTTCTTCGGCTCATCCTTCTTCCGCAACGTCCACCAGGAGCCCTGCTTTGAGACTTTGATTGTCTCTGTCTTCGAACCATCGATCTCCCCTGTGTAGACCGTCAGTTTAGCAAATCATCAGGGATGAGTGAGTCGGAAAAATCTACTTACACCCCATGTTTTCCATCGCGACTTTGAACTTCTTCCAGGTCCACCGATATTTCCCTCCGTGTACTTTCGCAATCACGGCCTTCAACTCGGAGAGCCTGGTATTGCCTTCAGCATTTGCTCTGTTGACGTCATTGATGAGAGACATACCTGGCTCTTGCGTCGGGACCCATAAAGTGTTGCGCGACTTTGTGCCAATACTCCTCGGGGATCTTTCGTTGGATGCAACCTGCCTTGATCCGTTCCAGCCATTCGTCAACTGGCAGGTCCTTCTTGGGCTTCCCCAAGAATCTAGGCCCTTTAGTCCACTCTGCGAAGACGGGCTCTAAGTCGTAGGGTTTGATCTTGAATGCATCAAGGACTCGGACTGTCATGGTGTAAGATAGCAAAGTTGGGGATGTTGATGATTGGTGACGACCAGAAATCCATGCAGCACCATTTATTGGCGCTGCCTCATTGAGACCTTGCGGCTGGATACTTGTGAAATTACTTGGTAACTGTCGGAACGGAGAGGCTCGAATCGCCAATCTACGGATCATGATGGGCAACACGTTGTACTTGTTCGTGAACGGATCGATCAGGGATGAACACGTTCCGAGGTATGTCGTGCACCCTCATCAAAGTTAATCGAACCCTTATTCATCTATCAAACTTGTCAACGACCTGTGAGGCTATGCAGATTCAAACAACAACTCGTTTTGTTCGCTTCAAATGATTTGGCGTGGACAGTGCGTCCACCGAAACATGCAACCGGATATTCTTTTGAGCGAGTTCCGGGCATTCAGGACAGGGGAGATAATGTGAGTGGACAACAGGCGTCCCGGCACGAAGACCGGACTCCTTTCGCACCGTGACCGTACAAGCCGACATTTAAGGGGAGGGCATAATCCTTACAGATGTAAGGACACCGAACTTATAAGCCGCATGTGTTGATCGATTTGGACAATATTAATCTGGGGAAAGGGGGTCATTTGGAAATGATCGTGGGCAGAAACTTGGGCAGTGTGGTGCGTGTTTTCAGCGATGATCAGGTCCCAGTCTCACGCTGCACGTTCACCATAAGCGCGTCTTTAGACCTCCATAGTAGTTATGGCGTCCTGAGTTGTCATATTTTCTTCATGATTTCTGAATGGCTGCAACGAGGAAGAAACAATCTCACCTTTCAGGTTAGTACCCAAGTCCTCCCCCAATTACTCCCAGTCAAGCGACTCAAGCCAGGGTCAGGGATCATCGATCATCCACGTTATACTCGGTATTAACAAGCGGCAGTGGTTGAAAGATGAGGTATCGTTTTCTTCATTGATAAAATGGAACTTCATAGAATAGGTTCCATTGGGCCCATCATTTGGCAATCCAGCAGGTGCAAGATGATGCAACGGCCCCAGATCCGATGGCATTGCTTTTCACCGACACAGGTAAGCACTATACTGATGCTGCGGTTGCGTTATTGATATCACCTGCTGGAGGCTAGCATGCAGAAGTTGCCTGGACTTCAAGCTTCAATATTCATGAAGCCGGAGCTCGCAATGAACTACCCGAGAGGGGGCTGTGACGATTGTAGCAGAGGCCGAATTTCAAACTTGAATTCAGTCTGGCTCTGCAGAGCGATGGAGTAACACAGCTCAAAAAAAAATTCGTCGGAAATTCAAGAAAACATACGGTGTCATTCCTTCCGCAATGGAGTGTCCAGCCGATTGGAGCGGAAATCATGGTCCAGAGAGCCCAATTCGAGTAGGTTACCGGGTCGCTTCGTGCGAGATGGGCTGCACCCAACTCACCAATGATATCAGTTTTGTAGCGACATGAGAACACTGGAATGTGCATGAGCCATCTTCAGTCGATGGGCGAAAACCTTGCCAATGTTTTCGGTGGGACAATATAGCCATAGAAAAGGCTGCACAGCACGTACTTCCGTCTCTGCTCGATATGGATCTTCGCTTCCATCCTCGACATCAAATGAAGACACTTTTGTCACATTACACACGGAGGCGGAGACAAATTACTTAATGGAGAGTGCAATAGTTCTTACAACCCTAATCGTGAGCAGCTCTAGCATATCCATACGCGGCATCTTTTCCTCCAGTCTCCCTGAGCTCCCCTTTCTCGTGCATCTCTGGGTTGTTTGTCATTTTTCCGACCACCTGCATATTCAGCGATAAGCTCAAGTGGGTGTAAAGTCAACGTGCAATGTTCACCTTTTCAGTCTTCCCAATAATTTTATCGCCCATGTTCGCTTTGCCTAGTGGCAAGTTGTCTCGGCCGTCGACCGCGACGCCGCCAGCTGACATGTACATGAGACTATTGACCCGAATGAAAAATTTCACAAAACTCACTTTGAGTGGGACGCACACTAAGCGGCCTCTCCGAATTGTAGGCGGTTGCTCCTCCGTCGGCACCAGCATCGCTATATGCGGACTGGTTCGAGAGGCCACCGTGTTGTTTAGGCTGCTGAGGATCGTGCGGTACTGTGTCGCGTAGGGCAGCTGGTTGCTGATCGTAGCCGGACGTGGAGCGAGTCGATGCGCCCGTCCCGCGGCCGTCGAGGAGAGACTCGTTACCGGTGTGACGATGATGCCCGGGTTGAACGCCGCCGGCAGGGGCATCGGTAGAGTCGACAAAGGGGTTGGCAGTGGTATTAGAGATACTAGACATCTTTCAGATTGAAGGGGAATTTATTTGCGAGGAGTGGTAGGCGTTGTAAAGCTGGGGAATGGAATGCATTATTCGAAGGACGCTCTTTATATACTGGAGAGGGGGAAAGCCGTCATGGTTGAGTGACGTCATGGAGTCTCTGCCAAGGTATACGGGTACTTTACACCACTAGATCCAGCTCAAGCTCCATTACACTCACACCACCATTACCCCACATCATCCGCGCGCGGCAGAATCGATTCATGGCTACTGGTTACCGTCTTGGTGCCAGCAAAAGGAGCCTGAGGCGCGTTCGGCTATGTGCTGTGTCTTTCTTCCGCAGAAGAATCTAAAAACTTCCATAACAGACCGGTGCGATGGAGCATCTTTGACGGCAGGAGAGCCATGATTGGACGCGACGGCTTACTGCCGAATGATGTGACAAGTCAGGTCACTCGGATGTGACGCGACGTGTTTCATGCCTGGTCCTTCCAACACAAAGAAGAAACGAAAATCCCAAGGGAAAGCCTTCAAGAAGAGGTCTTCTGCACAAAGTATTGTGGAAATCAGTGAAGCCGCCCCACCATCACGGACAAAACCCAGCAGCAATAACACCTGCGATGATTTACCCAGCCCACCTCCAACCCCTCCGCCTTATAACGATTTGCGGCCACCCCCAGCCTTGGATCATCTTGTAAAGGAAGCTGATGATCCCGAACACACCAATGGTGTGCCACAACAACCATTCATCTATGACCCAGGCAATGGTCCTCGGGTGAGGGACACGCGTGCTTTCCTTGCATCAAAGTACTTCTCACAGCCTCCAGCGTTCGATGTATGGTTTACCCCCCCCCCCCCCACATCCGCCGCTAAAGTCATGTGTTTTGAATCTCGTTACAGATACCGTTATGTGCAGAGTTCGCTCAAGAGGAAGTCCTCCAGATGTTGTTGACAGTATTACCAGAGGAGACAGCATTGGTTCGTTCGCTTTTGTCAGGGTTCCCCAAACTAATACACTGATTAGATCTTGTGGTATAACAAAAGTCGCGAAACGAGCCGAATATGTCCGGCATGTCGGAGGCTATATCGACTAGGAGACGTTCTCCCAGACCATATAGATAGTGGACGACCTTGCAACGTCGACGCTCCCCCACCTCCTCAACTAAGACATGAACAAGAGCTCAGCGGACTATGTATGTTTTCGCTATTGATGTCAATCTCGATGAAGCTCAAACGCCTTCTTGCAGGTTCTCCTGTTTGCTTTATCCTGGCGTCTTTCAATTATCCCAGCGTAATCAAGGCAGCATGGGGCCGCACTGAAGACCAAATGGATGATGCGACGTGGAGTTTGTTGAATGCGCCACCTGTGAATAATACTCAAAGCGACACTGGCCTCAGCCTTGGGATGCTGATGAGAATGACACGATTACATGACCTGGGACTGGCACAGCTTTGCCTGGGGCTCAACAGCGAAGACTTGGATCCTGAGGATTTTCGTCATGATCTTGGGGGCTCTCATGAAGTGTCCCTGTAGATGTTGTGAGGAACCTTCCAACCCTGCTTTGAGTCATTTCTGATCACTTATATTTAAGATTCGCTTTACTTTGTATGATAGGTCCTGTATGTATACCTGTATCTTATTGCATACCTTCGATTCCAGGATCCTTCGACCCATAACCTTTCTGCAAGGAGGAAGAGCAAACGCGAACCCAATTCAAATACCCTTGACGTCAATTCTTGTGAACACGTTTCTTCAGGTCGTATCTCTCGATAGGAGAATTTTAGGGGAAATACATCAAGACATTTTGGATGCTGCAGGTGTGTCGCTCTCAACTCTTCCTCGTATATCCGTCTCAAAGGATGAAAAGTGTATTTCTCCTTCCTTTCCTTCTTCCTGCCGCCTTCGGTGTAGAATGGACCATTTCCGTTGGCAAAAATGAGGGGACTGGGTACGTGTTTTGTCCTCTTCAACCACTGTGACGACAATCTGTTCTATAGACAAAAGGGCATCGGATTCGTTCCCTCTGTAATTTACCCCAGACCAGGCGATACTATCGCTTGGAGATTCAACAGTGGAAACCACAGCGTCGTTCGTATGTCCACCACTTCCTCTGAAAGTTGAGCATAATCATGACCCGTCACATGCATAGAATCCACCTTTGAACACCCGTGCACAGTCAGTGGCGGGATCAGCACCCCCATCCAAAACGTCCGTTACATCTTCATCTCTTTCACTGGAAAAGATCGTCGAACAATCATAAACCCTTCTGCTTCTAGGTGCCGCAAAATGTGACGCTCGATTCCCCAAGCCTACCCGTCGTCCGAATGACCTTGACCAGCTCCGACTCTATGTGGTTCTTCGACCAAGCCAGCGGCCAATGCAGCCAAGGAGCCGTCTTTGCCCTCAACCCCGGCCAGGGCCAGGCTGCGGCTTTCAAGGAGAACGCAGCGAAAGCGGGGCCGCAGCCGGCCTCCGCTGTCACGACCACCGCTTCTTTGAGCGTCTCAAGCGCGACGAGGACCAGTACGGGTGTACCCACTCAGACATCCCCCTTGGCTTCTCCTGGACCTACGAATGTCAATGCGGCGAAAGCTATCAGTGCCGGCTCTATGCGTGGCGGCGTGGTCATGGGTGCTCTTGGTGCCCTCATCTCGGCGATGAGCGTATACTTCTAATACGAAGCGCTCCATCCATTTCATGCTTTACATCAATCATCACTGTCCCTGACTAGCTTTTGTACATGAGGTACACCAGAGAAATTTCATGTATTCGACTTCTTCCTGTGATGGATATCTAGTGAACGCTGATTTTCTTGCCTGCTTGGACTATGTATATATAGAAGTCCGTCGTGCGATCTATGGTCCTGACTTGGCAGACTGCACAGGCTGCACGCGAGGCATCAGCAATCTCAGCCCTTTCATCGAATACGTACTTCAGGGAGTCCCATGCTGCAACATGCTGCAGGTCTCGACTTTCAATCCCATCACATTGGGACGGCATCTCCTGAGTGTCACAGTACTTATGTACTTGCCGCCAATCCGTTTTTGATATACAATTAATGTTGATGCAGCTACGGGGTATAACAATATGAATGAAACGCTACAACTCAACCCACAGAACGTGTTTCATAAAGGAAAACTTTAAACCTCAAAGCATGAAACGATAGAAAAGTATAATCGTTGGGAATGGAAAAGAAAGAGCGGTGGATAGATCAACCATTCTAGACCATCAAGACCCAGGACACAAGGGAAGGGAGAAAAAGTATTTTTCGTAAAAAATGATGCAGATCATGAGCGAACTGTGGGTCGATCACTGATTCCCCGTATGCTGTTTTTCCGAATCACCTGCGTTCACTGTGGAAGTCGGAGTAGCGTCAGTGCTAGAGCTTCTCGGCATCGTCCCGGAGGAATCAGGCGTCTCCGTGGCTGAGGAGTCCGGCAGTTCTGTAGCTGAGAGCGTCTTGGAGTCGGTCGCAGTTGCGGTAGCCGTGGCAGATTCCCCTTTTCGCCTCCTGGTAGTGGTCAGAGTCGCGGTCGCGGTCCCGTCGTCAGTAGCGGTTGGAATGTCCGTGGCGGTTAGAGTGTCTGTAGGCGTGGCAGTTTCTCCCATTCGTGTAGTGGTGGTCGGTTCTGAGGTCGTGGTCCCGTCGTCGGTGGCCGTAGCGGTGTCTGTGGCCGTTGCAGGGTCTGTGGCCGTCGGGGTGTCTGTGGCCGTTGCGGTGGCAGAAAGGGTCGTGGTTGAATCTACAGTGCCATTGTTGTCATCTCCATTACCGTTGGAATCAGGAAGAGGTTGGCCATCATCGGTAACAGTGAACTGAAAGAAAAGAACGTTGTCAGTATGGGGACCAACTAGGCATCACAGAATGAAACGAAAGACACACATAGATCGCGTCGTCGAGTGCACCATGCTGAGCAATAGGGACAATTGCAGGCTGGTGGTTAGCAGCAGTGCTGATGGAGGACAACCTGTAAAACCCAGATGGGAGCCCGTTCGTGACATCGGCCGTGAGCTGCCCCCCTTGCGCTGCAGCATTCAGACCCTTGAAAAAGGCAAACTTTCTGGGGTCGGTTGGGTCCACTTGGTCAAGTGACGTGAGCTGTTCCACGACGACGTGTGAGTGCCCGATGATTTGGCCTTCCTTGTTTAGCTGCTGCGGAGCTGAAAAGTAATTTTGCTGCGCATTGACAAAGAAGCCAGTCTGCATGTTCTGGATGTTCATCTTGATCGTGAAGGCGGTGTTTGCCTTGATGGTGCCGAAGTTGGCAGGGAAGGCGAATTTGGTGGAGGGCATGTTGTCGGTGGAGGGCATGGCACCAATTGGCGCGGTGTTACAGGAGCCAGTGGGGATTTGCTTGCCGTTGGTGAGGGGGAGGTTAGGCGCAGTGAGGCAGAAGTTGATGAAGTTGTTGGTGGAAGTAAGAGACGCGACTTGGCCTGCTGTGGGAACGTCTTGACCGTCGTTGGCAAAACCGGAGGAAATAACACGAGGATCCAAGGCTGTTTACCGGAAACAAAGAATATCGTGGTTAGAAATTTTCTGGTTTCTAAACAGGAAGACGGCATACTTAGCGAAGTCTGTGGATCGATATCTGTATTGTTGGAACCATCATTGCTACCACTTGTCTTTATCACGGGTTACTATGAAACTCAATAAAAGGCGAAATCGGGTACATACACTCTCGGGGGGTGGAGCACTTGTCTCGCCCTTCGTGCCATTACCCGTGCCAACTCTAACGGTGTTCGTCTATATTCTGGATGAGAAAGTGACAGCAGATAAGAATCATCGACGTACAGCTGCGAACGATGTTGTTTTAGTCGCGTCCTTCGATGATGTATGGTTGCCATCATGGTTTCCAGTGCTGGTCTGCATGCAAGAATCAATACGCTGCGATGGAAAAAAAAAGATCTGGACGGACAGCAGCAGCCGGAGTGGTGTTTGCTCCAATGCCATGATTGTTGTTGCCGCCTTTACCTCCTCCAGATTTTCCGCTCCCGGTATTGCCACCGTCGAAACCAGTACCTCCTGTTGCAGTCTATGTTCAAACTGTCAACAGGACTGAGCCGTGAGAGGTTAGAAAGGACATACTGGTGGGGCAGTGACGGTAACCGTCTTATAGACGGTTTGAACGGGGGGGATCTGAAGAACGATCGATAGTGAGTTTCGTCAGGAGAAACGGAACGCACGCTGCAATCTTGCTGTTTCTGCTGCTGAAATGCAGGTGCGCCTTGCGCGGTGAAAGACGACAGTGAGACTGTCAGGAACGTGATCCAGAGAGCCCGAGAGAACATTTCGTCGCAAAAAAGAGTGTTTTTTTCAAGGGAAAGCGCAGAAAAAAGGAACGGGAGCAGCTTTGAGGTGGCAGGACTGTCGAAGTTCTATAGAGTTTTCGCAGAAAGAAAACGACACCAGTGCCGGAAGTTCGTAGTCTTGGAATCGCACTAGGCGGCAATGCGTAGGCAAGATGGGAAAAGAGTGAGGAGGAAAGGGGAGAGAATGGAGAAGGGGGTGGCATCACTGTATGTCCTTTTATCAAGGTGGACCTCAAGGTCAATCATCGGGCATTGTGTCCTAATCTAATCTTATCCCAGCCCTCGCCTGTTGCCATCTGCCACCCTTTGTTTCCCTCAGTTCCACACAGTACGTCCAAACGTTCATCGGAGTAGGTGTGAGTTGGAGAATTATCGACCAGATGAATGGCGGGGCGCACAGCGCGTTCGACGGCGATATTCTGTGCTTGGCAACAGAGCAATCCGAGTCTTGCTAGATATTCGGGGACATGGCTGAGGTCCTTGCGCTGCTCAGAACAAAGGCGCGTAATGAGCATTTAGATTTCATTCCACAGGTATCTTCTAGATGGGCTGGGACTGAAAGGTTCAGTGTATAGAGGAGTAGGATAGGTGAGTGATAGGTGAGGACTCATGAGGGATAGGATGAACTGGCGGGCGTTGGTGGATCAAGAATCACGGAAACGCAACCAGCGAACGGTCTCGACGCATTCTAGCCGACCAATCCATACATCTCGACAAGGATATGTATATCTACGCCTATCCACCCTCTGGCTACGTTCCAATAAACGTAGTCTTACTACGATTTTGAAAGCCATGGCCATGGATATACAAAGTTCCATCTAATCACAAGTCAAGTCCATGGGCTTCAGGATAACGCAAAATAAACTGACCCATAACTAGGGCTTCTTTCCGCCTTTCTTCTTAACCTTCAGAGGGGCATCCTTCCACAACGACCCACCGACTTGTGAGCTCGATTCCACTATATCATCAATCCACTCCGCATTCTCCTTCCCAAGGTCTTCAAATCTTCGGTTGAACCGCCCCAGCCTGCCTGTCAATGCACCCTCCTCCTCCACACCGCGATCGTTTGACCACTGCCTTGTGTTCCAAACGGGATTATTAGTAGTGTCGCGGGTCATCCTAATGCTGGAACGGGGAGACGTCGTCCAGTGCGTGAAAGACGTGCCGTCGGAACGTATCACGCGCTGTGGAAATTTTGGGACGATCGGGTTGGGGAGTACCGGTGGTCGCCTCTTCCATACGTGAGAACGGCCGTATGGAGAGTTAGATACAAGGCGTTTTTGTGAGTAAAGAGTGTTCTGGAGTGACGAGTATTGGATGCATGGTCGCCGAGCGATACCAATGCCAGAAAACATGGAGGTCAATGTTCCAGAAATTCATCACAGCCACGCGACACATTGGCCTTGTTTGGCACCGTCCTTTGCATCCAACTTTGGGTTTCAATAATGCTCAAGTACGGATACCCAAGTCTCTGGAAATAATGACACCGAATCAATACCCCGTACGACGGAAGATCCTTTTGTACAAGACTTGAATGATCTTTGGTGAAGCAGTGTTGTCGAGGACCCTTTTGATTGACTTGGGCATTGGATCCAAACAAATGCACAGCTTCCGCAATCCAACATTTTCCGACACCACTAAAAGTATAGCGCGAATATGTTTCGGGCATCGTCTCGACTTGTAAGTCGCCCGCGTTCAATCGTTGTGAATTTTTGAAGCTAATACATGCAAAATAGCCCCGCAGGACCCTTCTGACCGCTTCGTTAGCGGCGACAGGTATCGTCCTACAGGGTTCACCAGAGCGGCAGAAGGTATGATTATTCGTCGATTCCCTCCAATAGAGCCAGCTCACACCGTCTTTCCTTCAAGTTGCCAATATACCCCATTCCGACCCCTGAGGTTTTGCTGCAAGAAACACCGTTACCTCTGGAGCAGGAAATAGGTATCATACGGCGCAGGATCACAGGAGCCTTCCGTGACACCCACAGCGAGGTCCAGGGTCTCGTATCCCGGTGGATTGCCGTTGAGCATGCGATCGAAAGTGCGCTCAGCATTCAGTGACATTCTCAACGGCCTAACCAAATCCTTTTCAGGTCGCATAAAATCTATACTGTCGCCCTCAGAATCCCTGACGCCTGGAGTTCTCTACATCGGTGTCGCTGGTCTCACCGGGTCAATTCTTGCGCGCAACAGAGGCATCGCCACCCGTATTCTCCTTCCACCCATATTCATATTTGCTTCCACCAAGCACCTCCTCCCGAAAACGACCGGGAACCTCTCTAGCTATCTCGCCTCCCTCGAGGACACTTACTTCCCCGCCCTTGCGCAGAAGCACGACATAGCCAACGCACACACCCGGATGACCTGGGAAAGAATAAAGGACGCTACGCAGGACGGACGACGGTGGGTTAACGACGGGGCCGAGACCGCAGTGGATAAAGTGCAAGAGTTGACGGGGCTGAAGCTGAAAGAGACGCTAGGATGGACGAAGGCAGAGATGGAGAAGATGGAATCGAAGGTGTTGGAGGTTGCGAAGAAGATAGAAGAGAAGGAGATCAAGTTAACTCTTGATAGAAGTTTGGACGAGGTGAAGAGCGATCCCCCGAAGACAGAGGAGAGCCCGCACAAGCTGGTGTAATGTTCCCCGTTTTGTTCGGTTTTATTCATATTAGATCACCCTCCGGTTCCCGTCCTAGACATTATTGAGCTTTGACGCCTTCAGCCTCGAATCAGATTCCTTGATGAACGCGATAGTGACCTACTTTGGATTTCAAGCGTATTTTGATCAACCTCATTATTACGAACCACTCCGCTAAACAACTCAGAATGGCACACTAAGTATGACAGTACCACCATTGTGATCGTGTTCTTCATTGGGATGGTCGGTGTCGGAGGGATGGGTGAGGTTAGATGATGGGATATGTTTGCGATGGGTCTGCAGGTGTAATGTTGCCATTATTGAGTTTCGTTAGATGAGATGGTACATGCCAGTGTGTTAATCATAATGCAAGTAAGTATTAGACGATCCTCGTCGCCTGGAGCTGGGCGCCGTAGTGTCCTTGAGGATCGATGAGCTCTATTTTTATTATATAAAACCCCTTGGAATGCGGTTCGCACCAAGTTGCCTTCACTTTGGATGCAGTGATAGTCAGAGAATCCTCTGACAAACTTGGGCACCGTATAAGTCAGAACCTCTTGAGCAACTCGAGTTTTGCTGGTTGCTCAGCGTCTGAGAGAGTCCTGTGTGGCATTAGGGAGAAATCGCCCTCAGCACTTGGTCTCCGGCCAACTTATCTCTCAGACGCGATCGACATGGAAGAATGCCGTGGATCTATGACATTTCAGCGAACGCCAAGGTTGCGGCCCAGGGTGTGGTGGAAAGGGGAATGAGGTTACGGTGGAACAGTGGAGGTGATGCATGGGTCCATTGCGGGCGTGTGTGTATTCACGGTATAGGTTACTATCTTGGTATTATTTAACACAGACAGGAGAGGATACTTTTTTATCGCTGCTCCAAATTTTTCGTTGATAGTCCAAGATGATGGGTATAAAGTCGCAAAGACCAAAGTCTGGCCAATAGACGGATGTAAATTGAAGCTGAGTATTCTCACAACACTGCAGTGAAACGAATTAACAAGGGTGGTATTTGAGAAAGCCTCGAACGGCGCACCTGCCAAAGCATAAAGTCACTAAGACGGTTGACGCCGCTGGTGCGAATCAGGATATCGAGTGGTGGGCTGCCACCGCGCGATATCATGAGTTCTCTGTCAATGTCGTGCTCCGTGATATCCCTCAATACAAAATGGGGTGTGAATACTCCGGGATTGTCAAAGTGATTAGACATACGTGTTGTTCTCGATGGCGTTGCGCACGCAGGACTGGACAGCGGATGTTATTTCGTCTTGTGAGGTATAAGGCATGCAGAGGTTGAAGATGGCCCTGTAATACCACAAATGGGATTGTGAAGGAGGGTGTGTTGGTAAGACTTACTTATCGTTACGGCGTGTCATGCTTTCCGCTTTTTTAACAGCTATTTGAACAGATTCCGGGAGCATTTCTATTCTTCCAATCACATTGAGACGGACGCCGTACTGGTCGAGAAGATCGCTGGATGACATCACTAACATGTAGCTGGATATGGCCAAAATCAGCGACTCACCCATGGTCGCAGAGCTCGATCAGTTTCTCCTCAGCCATGCCCATCAACGTGTCTACCTCTCCCGGAGGGCGTTTGAAGTTTTCGATCGAGAATGCATACGCCGAGACGCATTTCACGTTAAGACGGAGGCAAATTTCCAGCATCTGTCAAGAGTTATACTTGACGTGTCCAAACCACCGGCGGATGACAAGAAGAACACCACAAGAAACCCACCTACCCTCCTCAACACCACGAAACCCTCTGCATGGCCCTGCTGTATTTGTTTGTGGTTGCTGCGCGCGTAGCGCCTGTTACCGTCCATTACAAACGCAACATGCTTCGGTATCGGACCAGCCGCAAGGACGGCAAGAATAAAGTCCTGAGTCTTGCTGGTGATTTGGTCCCGAAGCCAGGTGAGCATGTTATGAGTCGGTTGTCGGAATTCGGCACTCGAGTATGTCGCCCGAACATACCATTCCTGGCTTTCACTCTTTCTACAGCGCGTTCATGCCCTCCACACGTGATTCCACAGCGAGTCTCAACGCCGCCGAGTCCGCGTCCTCGAGCTCATCAGCCCAGGACCATCCCGGAGGCGTTACAAACAGAGGTCCTTGGTCACCACAGCGGATATACTCCATGATAATTGTCCATTTGCTCAAAGAACAAGTCATCCTTTTCCCATGGTTGAAGACCCTTCAGTTTTAGAGCGCAATGCAGGAATCGTTCGAGATGCTGCTGCCATCCCGTTTCCGTCCCTGGATAATGTAGTTGTCCGTCAGTGCAGTATCTTCAAACCAAATTCTAACGACTGATACTCACATCGTGACACAGAATCAGTAATGAAACCAGCCAGCACAAGTCCAGGCGTGTTTGAGCTCTTCAACTTCCAAACATCTGTCGTCGTGTTAACCGTTTCGCTTAGACTCCAACCAAACCTCGTCTGACAAACTGTCTGCCTTGCCGACGTCTGCCAGCAACCCCGGTACAAACCGGCTGCGTCGTTCCCCAACCTTGACGGTCAGCAGTATCTTGCCTGGCCGCCTCTACCGGCGAAGCCTAGATGCTTACACCCCATTCCCTTCCTTCTCGACGGCGAATTTCAACACTATACCCAACATACGGAAAGGGACGCATATAGCGACTGGATCTCCTGCTCGCGCAACAGTTTCTGACGGCTCCATCGACAAAGAGGCGTCAAAGCAAAGAGTGTCATTCGAAAGCGAATGCGGTACACCTAACCTCCGACAAGGTAAATTTATACCTAACTCCCTTATGCTCGGCTAATTCATATGCACAAGGATTTCCCCGCACCAAGCAGGGGAGCGACCCGCTCGTGCCCTCTCCTGCCATTCACACCTACACACGCCGGGAATCACCACACAAAGAGCCCGACCCCAATTCGCACTCACCATCCCACTCTCGCTCTCGCGCGGCGTCTCCCCTGCGGTTCCTCCAGAACTGGACCTCAAACCGCCACCGCCACAGACACGCCCCAGAAGAGCCTTTCATCCCGGTCGACCCATTCACATTCAAGACTCGGCACCGCTTTCCGTTTCTCTCGTCTGGAAATTCACTGCACACCATTGACACCACAGCTTCTCCAGATGGCGATGTATGCGTCCCACCCTCCGCCCTTGTACGCAACTGGGAGAATGCTCGGCTGTTCTTTGGAGACACCCTGCCACGCCAGGTGTATGTACATTTGCTTCTACGCCTCCCCGCTATGTACTTCACGCGGGTATCAAAGATATTCGAGGATGCTGAGGTCAGCCGACCCGATATCCAGCGCATGATCGAGAGTGGCGGAGGGGGCAGCGCATTCCTTGCCTTTGACCCAGTTCCCTTTGGCTCCCCAGAGCTTGGCAATCATGCATCGACGGCGGTTAGGGAATCGTCATACCTGCCTGGGTCTTTTTCGCCGAATCTGGCTGCTGGGATCGGCCTTAGTGGCCATGTCGGTGCAGCGGCAACGGCTGGTGCGTCGGCGGCGCAGCAGATGCCGTTGCCGTTCCCGGATGACTGGTCCCCGCCGCTTGTGTCGCCTGCGCTCGTTCGGTTCAAGTATTCGTGGGAGGCGTTCATCGATTCGTTGTTGAGGGAGTGGAAGACGTTGAATGTTGTGTCAGCGCTGTTGCTTTCGTAAGTTCCCTTTTGCTTTGGAAGGAGTTGTGTTTGAGTTCGGTTTATGACTAGGGCTATTTTGACGACGTTTCAAGTGCCGAATGCGGCGGATGATCCTGTGGTCAGGACTCCGGCTTTGGTTTCTCTGATATGCGCGCTCATGAGCTTGTCGTATGGGTGCATGTATATTGTGAGGTTTGGCACGATGAGGAGCATGTTTAGGGCGTCTCGATGGGCAGAGGTTAATTGTGGTTTCTCTTCCCACCCGGCCCACAACTTCTGAACTATTTTCCATGTAGGAAGCGCGCAAGACGAACACTGCAATCTGGTGGAATGTCTGGGTTCTTCTAGCGATGCCTGCCGTTTGGATGTCATGGTGAGTACCACCAGCTGCTTAACCTCTTAGTTTCGGCCGGATGAATATACGACTCTAGGTCAATGATCGCCTTCCTCACCTCCATCCTTTCATTTGTCTGGCGCACAGGATCCACAGCTGATCCTGCAGACCCGATGCCTCTTGGCCCGAAAGGGGCACTCGCGGCGCGCGTTGCCATCACCTCCGTGTTCGTACTCGGCATGGTGTATTTCGCGTTGATCGTGAGGACGCTGAGGGGGTATGGGGTCACGCTCGGCCCTCCTAAGGGGAGACCACCGAGCGCGTGGATGGGAGTGCGGCAGACCCCGCGGATGAGGGATGTCGAACTAGAGCTGCAGGTTGCGTTGGAAAGGAGGGGGAGGGAGAGGGAGAGGAGTGTGTCGGGGAGTGTGAGGAGGAGGGAGGAGGCGAAGACGGTGGATGTCGGTGGGGAGGAGAGTGAGGGTGGGGGCAGGGGGGAGAAGGGTGGGTTGAGGGCAATCTTGGGGCTTGGGCTTGTGGGGTTGCATGATTTGGAGAAGGGAATTGGGGGCGTGGGGAAGAGCACGAATGAGAAGGGGATTCAGTAAATTTGGCTGTTCCATTCGTTCCTTGTATAGTATCCGATGCTTAGCTTATGAACTGTACAATAAAGTACATAGCCGTAACGCCCTAACAAATTAACAAGTAATGTCGATATTATTGCTGGGATCCCGAATCCACAAACTTGAAGCACGTCAGTCATGAGTGAGTAGGTAAGTTAAATAAGCAGCAGTTAATGCATATGATCATCACCATCTCAAAGTATCAGTTCGTGACCCTATTCCCTCACCAACTTAACTTCAACATTCCCTACGCCCGTCGCCCGCCTCAAGCAGTCAATCAGGCCGTTGAACGACTGATCTTTCGCTATAGGAGGTATGTCCACGGGCGGCAGACGATAAACCCACGGCGCTGGCGCTCTCTCCCAGATGCCATTGCGCCACAAGCAATACTGGGTGCCACGCTCTCTATCAATGACGCGTGCATCGTATAATCCTTGTGGCAGGCGGAACTGTCCAACCTGTACCGCGTACGGAGGCTGTGGTTGAGCCACGCCTGGTTGCAGTGGGACGGGTTGGTAGATCGCATTGACGGGTGGCGCAGAAGGTGCGGGTGTGGGTGTGTGCATTACTCTGATATCGTCCATTTCGACGTCAGGGTTTTCGTGCGCGTAGTCTTGGGCTGCGCGCTCGCCGGCATGTGCGACCTAGATTTTGGGTCAGACATATGTATTAATCGTCTGGGCATATGGATGATGTGATCCTCTCGATCCTCGGCTGCATGGCTGTGCTCGACAGCCGCTCTGTCTACAACATCGAGTGGACAACCGTTTCCTGAGCCGGTCTGAAGAGGGAATAAAATAAGACGAGGGTTCTCGAAGATTATGGGATACGGACGCGATCAAAGTGTGCATAACCCTTGATTTCTTTACGGCAGACATAGCATGACCAAGTTCCGCACACTGGGCATGTTATTCTGTTGCACTGCGAAATTGCTGGACTTAGGTAGAGCCCTAGATGAAGTTGCGAAGGATATCTTAACCCGACCTCCTTGACGAAAGCTGGTAGAGAAAAGTAGCTTTGAGGGCCGAGTTCAATTGTCCAAAGGGAAGTTAACGTACATATGCAGCATTTCGGGCAATTGCGCTTCAACGCGTTTGCTGAATGTGAAGAAAAAAAACTATAATTATTCAGTATAGATAATACATGTGAGCAACATACTCATGGCTTCCTCGACAGCGTGTCGTCCATGCAACTTGGACATTTGATATTCTTTAAAACAGATAGGGTTACATTGGCTTTAGCCTTTCTATTCCAGGGAACACCCACCTTCACATGTTTTTGGCAAATGATTCTAGGTAGATAAAAAAAACGCAAAAAGTCAGTGAATGATACCGAAAGCGAGTGTTCCGCCGATGGAAGATTCACCAATTCTTTGCAACAAACACAGCTCATTCTCCCACACTTCACATTTTGGCACCTCAAAACCCGTTCTCCCGCATCCACAACCCACTCGAGTAAACAGAACGGACAATCCGCCCGCTTCAGACCCGCCTCTGAGAGCCTTTTGGCTTCATGGAGACGCTGCCAGGTCTTATACAGGTTATGGGGCAAGAACCGCCGCAGTTCAGACTCTGAGAAATTCGCTGTGCACCCGGAGATATCCATACAGCGGATACCTGATTTGTGTCCGACGAGAAGGCTAGATGCATGAGATGTAATGCAATCTCTGCAGAATCTGTGCTTTTCGGGACACGATGCCATTTCGTACTAGAAGGCAATGGACGTTTGCATAAGTTTTTTTTTTTTTTTTTTCATTGGCCACTACAAAGAAGGAACGAACCTGGACAAAATCTGAGAAACAACACCCACACTCGATTTCTCGGTGAAGCTCGCGGTGTTCCAGTTCCTGAAGAAGCCATACGCGTTCGGCAGCGAACGCAGAATCCCAGGACGCGTTGGCACCGACGCAACTAAGGTCACCGGTAAACGGGAATGTCCGCAGTGTATAAGGGAGAACTGGTTTCTGGTTTTTGTTCCGCTGTTCCATGAACTCCTTCTCTTGCGCGTGGAGGAAGAGGTAGGTTGGAGCATAGAAACGATTGAAAGACCAAAGCAACGGCCGAAGATAGTCAACCGGGATGAGCGGGAAGTCGTTCTGGAGTTGGAGCTATGTAGAATATGACAGTGAATACAGGGCCCTTGGTCGATGGTGGAGAGACGGCCTACCAGAGCGAGGGCGAAATAGTGTTGCCCTCCGTAGTGCGGACGATGCTTGCTCGAGAAATCGAGCGGGGTGTCCGTCGATGAGCCAAGGCCACGTGTCGTGTTCTGGCCTACCCCCGTTCCATGACAAGCTGCGTGGTGGACATGTTTTGCATTGCAATCAAGGGGTCCTTCGGGATATTGGAGGGAAGAATTCTGGAGCAAGAGATCCTCTTCCGTGGGGTGTCGCAGCATGGTATGGAGGAAGGGGGGGTCATTGGGATGTCAGGGTTAAATAGCTGGCCGCTCATGTTGGTGGTAGTTTGTAGAATAGCAGGATATATCATCTCTGTCAGGCCGTCTCGGCACTGCCACACACGCCACTTACTTACTCCTTGCGGATCTCTTCATCGTGATCTCCTCAGGAGGGCGGCAAAACGTCCGTGGGTTCCTTTGTAGATCGCTGTTCATACTTATCAGCACGGGAGAAAGAGGACTTTGAGGAGAACGCACGACCGTCGGCAGCATCGCTCGCATGTCAGCTCAATTTGATCAGTTGGTTCGGCAGGTTTATTCTGGTGACATTGTGAATTACATACCGAGAACAATGGAACGAGAGATTACACAGTGTGCGACGGCTCGAGGTAGGGACGAGCGGGAGGCCATGGCGCGCTTGATTGACTGTGAATTCTCAAATCCTTTCGTCTCCTCTACTCCCCGTTTCATACGTACTCAAAAGCATTCTCCACTTCCTTCTAATTACCACATTCTGTTGAGGTCTGTCCTCAGCTTCATCATTTTGAGGTGGCTTATTTGAAAGCCCCATACCTTGTGCCCGGCCGAGATTTACCATCCTTCTCTCCGCTGATGCTCTCACCGCTGGCAGGACTCAGATTGGTATAAGAACAGCATTCCCACCATTGGCGACCGTGTTTGACTCCGAAAGTAGATCTTGTATTGTACAATCTAGGTTAAGTATTTATAATGACACTCGAGGTTGATGAACTTTAGTACTTGGCTGCCAATCTTTTTTGTACAGAAAATTTTCATCAACACAGACTCCGCATTCGACAAGCCCATTGGACGACAGCCCCGGGAGAAAAGAAACACCTACTTCTGGTGCTTCGCGTCCTGCTCCGCCGCGTAGACCAACAAGTCGCAAACACGGCGAGAGTATCCCCACTCATTATCGTACCAAGAGATGAGCTTGACGAAGTTGGGGTTCAGTTGAATGCCACCGGCAGCGTCGAAGATGGACGAGGCAGTGTGGCCGACGAAATCGGCGGAGACGACGGCATCCTCGGTGTATTCAATGATGCCCTTGTACTCTCCTTCAGCAGCGGCCTTGACGGTGGCCTTGATGTCGTCATACGATGTCGACTTCTCGAGGCGGACGACGAGATCGACCACGGAGACATCGATGGTCGGGACACGGAAGGCCAGACCGCTAATATTTCGTAGATTAGATATGTATTTCAGGGTAAAAAGCCAGGGTCCTTACGTGAGCTTTCCGTTGAGGGAGGGAATAACCTTGCCGACAGCCTTGGCAGCACCAGTGGAAGAAGGAATGATGTTGTTGTTGACAGCACGCCCACCACGCCAGTCCTTGGAAGAGGGACCGTCGACAGTCTTTTGTGTTGCAGTGGTGGCGTGGATAGTGCTCATGAGACCTTCGACAATGCCGTATTTGTCGTGAATGACCTTGGCGAGGGGGGCGAGGCAGTTGGTAGTGCAGGAGGCGTTGGAGATCTTGATTCGAACAATGAGTCAGCAAGTGACTGGATAAGAGATAGAGGACAAGGAATGCGTACCACTTTGAGGCTGGGATCGTACTTGTCGAGGTTGACACCACAGACGAACATGGGTGCGTCGGCCGAGGGCGCAGAGATGATGACCTTCTTGGCACCACCCTTCAAGTGAGCCGAAGCCCTAGTCGTGAGTGATCAGAAAATATGAAGTATTACGGGATGTTGCGCAGATGAACTCACTTCTCTGTGGTGGTGAAGACACCCTGCATATATGCGGATCAGGGTCCGATAGTACATGATTGGAAGATCAAGCACGTACGGTTGACTCGACAACGTATTCGGCCCCGGCGCTTCCCCAAGGAATGTTGGCGGGATCCCTCTCAGCAAAGACCGTTACGGGCTTTCCAGCGATCCAGAGCTTGCCATCCTTGGCCTCGACGGAGCCCTGGAAGCGTCCGTGGACGGAATCGTACTTGAACATGTAGACCTAAATTGCCGTCAATGATATGAAGAGGCTGAGTGGGATCAACGACAGCCGACCATGTATTCGAGGTCAATGAAAGGACTACGGATAGATGAGACACTCGACGGGAGAGAGATCGATAGATATATGCGCACTCATTGATGGCTACAATGTCAATATCCTGGTGCTCGAGAGCGTTACGGAAGACAATGCGGCCGATACGACCTGTGTGTGTTCAGGCTTCGATGAATTATGGGAAAAAACAAAGGACTGACCGAATCTGAGGAAGAGCGGACTGATCAGATAACCGTTGTTGAAGCGGCACAGGCGAGCGACTCACCCGTTGATACCAACTTTGACCTATGAGATGGAGATTAGTGTATGGATAGGAGAGGAGGACGGGGGGACTGACCATGGTGGAGATGTGATGTGGTTGGTGGTGTTGATGAGAAAACCTTACTTGGAGTGGGTCAGGACTTTATACTTGGCCGATAATCAATCGTCATCTTCCCAATTTGAAACAACGTGACCAGTATGTACTGGACCCGTGTAAGTACGTACCGGTTACAGCCGATGCAAACTTGAAAGTTCTCAACTCATACCAGGCCATATGGAGCTCACATTCTGATTATCTGTCTGCATTGATCGCAAGAACCTCTACCGTATTATCGAAAGTCTTAGTGAACTTCTTTCGTGATGACCAGATGTCTCAATTGCACTGCCGTGCGCACCACTGATTCGATGAAGCTGAGCTGTAGGACAGGCAGTCCGAGGTTCCCCAAGTTCCCAGTCTTCTCCCATGCGCGTCGGACAGCAACGGTGGGCACAGGAACTGGCATTTGGATCTGATGGCGGGAATTCGTGTGGAGAAACGGCGGCGGCAATTGTATGGTATGTGAAAATTCTGAAACCACGATTCAGTCATAACCACGCTCAAACAAGTGTATTGCTCTTACCATATGTAACCTGGTCCTCCGTTGGCGCCATTGCCCCGTTCGTTCTAGATCGACTTATCATCTGCGTCTATAACATGGAGACTACGTTCGTCCTTTGGTTGGTCCGCCATGATTTATTTAATGTGTGGGATCAATGATACAAATTGGAGGGGGGCCATCATTAACGCACCTGCCCAGACTCCCAGTTGCGCGGAGGTTGGTTAAGGAGATGTGAACCATCTGCGATTCAGGGCTCCGGGTTTGACGTTGACGAACGTTTGCACTATGCAGCAAAGAAGACTACAAACGTGGTAACCATCCATTTGC
Organism: Entoloma clypeatum; assembly: GCA_963565915.1. NCBI lineage: Eukaryota > Fungi > Basidiomycota > Agaricomycetes > Agaricales > Entolomataceae > Entoloma > Entoloma clypeatum. The sequence continues at coordinate 2,290,695 of OY751492.1, forward strand.
CAAAAGGTTGACCGTGGATGCGTCAGAAGGAGAGGAGTCCATGCACGTCTACTTGAGGCTGTCCAGGCTGTCCAGCGGCATGTGGTTGATTTGATAGTTGTGTTGCATCATCCGGACCGATCACACGACCGGGCTCGGTCACATGACTAACGCGTCAAAGTTCAAAATACGCTGTTACGGTCACAACTCGAACCTGTCACGAACCTGGACCTCTCCTCGTCGTTGCCCTCGACGTCCAGGCGCCCAAGCAAGCCATCAGGAGGGGCCAAACAGTAGCTCAAGATGTGGTCAAAAATTACCAATGTTTTGAAGAACAAGCCGATAAGTGAAGAGCCTGAACCATCCTCGTCGCAAGGCGAGGTTATGTCAAGAGTCTATGAGCGGCACCCTAACCTTTCTGTCTTCCACAATTCGCCCGACACCGCTCCCCCAACTCCCAGTCCGCCCCCTTCTCCCTCAAAAAAGCGGGGCATGTTCAAGAGACTTTCCAAACTGCCACCGAGGGATGACAACGATTCCTCCTCCCTGAGATCATCCTCTTCCATGAATGGGCCATCCAAGAAGGTCAGGTCTTTCCAATCGAAATTTGGCACGAGTAAGTGGCATGTATCTTGAAGCTGGAGCTGGCTCTTACTCGAAAAAAAAACGCCAGCTTCTCAATTGTCTCTCACGTCCTCAGACACTAAACCAGAAATGACCCGGAGATCCTCTTCCGACATGCTTCGAACTTCAATTGACACAGTTGATACCATCCCCCATTCGAGTCCTACCATCAAACCAGTCAAGTTCCGTAGACCCTCCTTGGACATGTTACGTTTCACCCAAGAATCTTCTCCGCTCGAAAGCGCGCGCGGTCCACAATCCGCGCCGCCCCTCGAAGACGACCTGGGCTGTACACCTATATCTCCTTCCGCGGACGGAAGATTTGGCTCGGTTCGCTCGATCCTTCGTCACCCACGGACTCCTGGCACGGGCCAGAATGTCCGCTTTTTCTCTCGCGATGCATACAAAGTAATTAGTCCAGAACAGTCTATGAATGCGGGGTATCAACCCAGCATCCCACCGCCTGGGAGTGTGCATAACGACCAACAATCACTCCATGAACGCCCAGGCGGGCCGAGCGAAGAAAGCAACACGGCTCCGTCGTCAGGCTTCACGACGAATAGAAAAGCCAGCCGCCCATCGGTCTCGGAGGTATTCTCTCCCATGCCCGACGCTGGTCTGCCTCCAACTGCCCAAGAGCAAGCCAAATACATCAGCTCGACCAATCAACTCCTGCCCCTCCCACCTCCCGACTTTAGCGACCTCTTCAACGTATCGCAAACCCTCGATATACCCAAGGTTCCCCCTGGTCTCGGTTTCGATGTCCAGGAACCTTTGCTTGACAGTGCTATGTCGCTAGATATGTCGCTTACCAACCAGGACGAAAGTATATCACCACCTGCCTCCTCAACGCCGTTCAGAGACAAAGGCAAAGGGAAGGCGAAAGAAATATCGATGCCACCCTCTGACGAAGGAGCTGTTCCTATCTCTCCGCCCGCCCAAATCGGCGAACCACATTCCGAAGGAAAGTCTGCCCGTCTACCGCTTCATGATCGCAGCCAATCATTCAGCTTCGGCCAGACTGTTTTCCACTCCATCACCCACGGGGCCCCTTCACCTGATGTCTCTCTTGACACGTCGCGCGTCTTCTCAGCTGCAGATCTCAAACCATCTCTTCTCGATAACGACATTTTTCCTGCACGTACATCATCTTCCATGTTTTCCAGGGGCCGTGCCATGAGCGACACCGCGTTCCAATCCATGATGCGGTCGCCTACGAAACCGCCTGAGGCTGACATGAACGACGAATCTAGCTCGGGGCTTGTTGTGTACAGCGGTGTCACTCCTGACCCTCCGGACCCGTTCCGTGCCAACGCAACGACGTATTATACCCCGCAGACCATGATCCCTGTCACGCCGCCGCAGGGTGCACCGAAGCACACGCGGAAGACGTCCAAGGAGGAGAACATCATCTTTTCTTTGCAGACGCAGTTGACGCTGCAGGCGGAGCTGTGTGGACAGTATGAGGCAGACCTCCGAGCGCGCGACGAGCTTGTGGATATCCTTGGGAAGAAGCTGAGCGAATTTGATAAGGAGGAGGCAAAAAGGAAGAGTGTTCTGCGGACCTGGAAGAAGAAGGTGCAGGAGCTCGAGAAGACGTGCCGGTACCTTGAGGAGGAAGTCGAGGGGTCCAGGCATGATAGCATGGAGAGAAGTATCATGGATGAGGCGAGTGGGGAAGCCCTGAGGATGCTGCACCGGCAAATTGCAGTTCTGGAGAAGGAGAAGAGTGAATGGACGAGACAGGAGGCGGTGCTGAGAGAGGAGGTCGCCACGCTGGAGGGGCTGATGAAAGAACGGAGCGAGGATATTATGAGCCTGAAGGACATGCTATGGACGAGGGATGAGAGCGAGAGGGAGCTGAAAGAAGGAATCAGGGAGGCGAAGGAGCAGATGGAGATGATGGGAAATCTTAGTGTGGTGATCGACGAAGATGAGTTGAAGAAACGTGTTCTTGAGAAGGATTTGAAGAGCGAGGAGGAGCGTGACAGACATCGAGCGGCTGAGTTTGGATGGAATAAAGAGCGAGGAGATTTGGTGGCCAGGGTGCAGGTGCTAGAAGGCGAAAAGGCTGCACTTGAGGCCGAGTTGGAGGTTGTGAACCAGAGGCTGGCGACCAAGGACAAGGAACATGCAGTCTTGAAGGATGAGCTCAATGCCCAATGGGAACATACCGAGAAGACTTCCGAAAAGATCGAGGGCCTTGACAAGAAGAACGCAGATTTGGAGAAGGAGCGTGATGCGCTCAAGCTTGGTGTTGAGGAACTCGAACGAAAATTGGCTACTATGGATGCTGATTTGAAGGAAAGCGAGGATAGGAAACTTGAAGTAGAAGCGGAGCTTCAGGAGGTATGGAACTACAAGGAAGAACTCGAGAAGGAGAGAGAACAGGTGGGTTTGCTGCTTTCCTTCTCGACGTATGTTGACCAAGTTGGATATGTAGCTTGAGGACCATTCAGCAGAGCTTGCCAATGCGATTCAGGAGCGTGACGATCGCATCACAGAGCTTGACCAGGAGCGACAATTCTGCCAAGATAATGTCGCTCGTCTGGAGGAGAAACTTCGTCAACGTGATCAGGAAGTGAGGGAAGCTTCGGAGCGCATGATGCAGAGGGAAACCGAGGCAGAAGAGCTTCAAGAGCAAATGAGCAAGCTCACACGCGAGCATGCCCGTGCCGTCGATGGGCAGACTCGCGCCCTTAATGAGGTCTCCACACGAGAGGGCGAGACGAAGATACAGTTGGAGGCGTTGGTACGTCAACAGGCCGAGGGTGAGGTCGAAATGAAGACTTCCAAGGATAAGATCAATGCTCTCAAAGACGAGGTAGAGCGATTGAGGAGACAAATCCACGATCTCCAGCAAGAAAGCGCGGATAAGGAGGTCAAACTGGTCCAACTCGCCAAGCAACGAGCTGAGGATAGGGAAGACCTCGCTGGCCTCAACATGGCTCTGGACTCCAAGCAACAAGAGCTAGCATTGGTCAGTTTTTTTTTCCTCTTTTTTTTCCTACCTCGGCTTATCTGCGTTCATTCACAGATCAAGAGGAAGGTTGGAGTACGAGGAACGGGCGGCGGTACTCCTGCACCTCCTGTGCGAATTAGTCGTCGAGATTCGTCGGCCTTTGCTACTCCGACGGTGCAAGAACGCCCCTCCTCGGTTTTGTCTGACGCTAGCAGCACTGCCAGCAAGTCTCGCAAGTTGTCCACAGGTGAAACACCCGTTTCTGCCATCAAGATTCCTGCACTCGGCAAAAGCGGGCGAGTGAATGGCGTTACGACAACCATGACGGGCATGGCGAAACGCATTGAAGGTTCCATGGGCCCTCCTCCTGTCGTCAAACGTGCATCGGTAGCCACCCCGACACCTGTAACGCGAGTTTCCTCGCTGTCACGGTCGAGTCTGCCGTCTGTTAAACCTGCAACGACCACGGCGGCGGCGGCGGCACCCCATCGTCGAGTCTCGTCGATGGAGCAGACGCCTTCATCATCGATGAAGACAAAAAATATGCGCCAAAGTATCACAAGCCCCACACCATCTGACAAAGGGGAAAAAGAGAATGTTGACCTTACTTCAAGGCGCAGGGCCGTGCTCGCAACACCGATTTAATCTCATTCTCCCTAAAAACATACTCATATATTTTTATTTTTCATGAACACTTTTCTTGAACTTATTTCCGTTCACTGTCACTATATCGTTGTCTCCATGCTCTGATATGACCCTCAATTCGTTCTACGAGATACTTTCCTATGCATTTGGTGCCCACACTCCTGGACATCTCTCTTTCGTTCATATTCTTATGGCACCTCTTCCCGTTAAACAATTATGCTGCACGTACTATATACGTACAAATAGAGAATTCTCAACCATGAGAAGCTAGCGTCTAGATCGAAGGAAGAAAACCCGTAGACTGCCAATAGCACAACCACTTGTCTATCTCTTCGGGAACAAGTCTCGTTACACTCCCTGCTCTGAAAGCTGGGGAGGCAGCTAGGGTTTGGCGGAAATCCAGGTTGGGAACAGCCATAGCATCTCTCGTATCACTTTCTTTCAAGACAACGTCTCTATAGAACCCGAGTATCTTTGCGGCTGGAATGGACGACAAGTCGGCAGTTGATGACTGGGCAAGGCCTTCCAAGGTTTCTACCCATGAGACGTACGGCCGGAGGGGAAGCTTCAGTATTTCGCCGATGGTGCTGAAAACGTCATGGCTAGATACAGGTCGAGGATGCACCAGATGAGCGGTTGCAGATGGGATGTTGGCAGAACGAAGTTCTAGGAAAGTCTCGGCCGCGAAATCCAAAGGAACCCACGACGCAGTCTTCAAATATAGATACTGCTGAGGAAGCATGATAATCAAAGACAGAGCAAACGTACTCCTCGAATATCCGGAAGAAATCCCATCTTCAAACTTGATTTGACGATTGCTGGCATCCAGTCTGAAGAGTTCCAACACCCATTGATTCCGCCGCTGACCTGGCCAAGTCGCACGACAATGGGGCGGAGAGCCGTGGTCTTCGCTGCTTCGTAGAGGATGTGCTCTGCCACCCACTTTGATTCGGCGTAACCATTGCCGAGTGGAACGCTGGGATCCTCAATCGGAACTTCCGGAATAGGCTCCTCAGGAATATTATCTACCGGACAGGTCAACCTGGTCCTTGAAAGTGTAAATTTGGGATATCATACTTCTAAATATTCCAACAGAACTTGCGAACAGAAGTCTTGGGGGTGCCGCTTTTGGGGAAGAAAGAGCTAGGTCAACTAGGGAACGGACGCCGTCAATAACCTTCCTAAAAGAGATAAGCGACAAGTTGAAATCGACACGCCATGCTGCGGGTCGTCAGACTTCATGTGTCTATTCAACGGGAACAAAACTCACCGATATGGAAGATGTGGGTGACGGCCGCACGCATCTGCTTTCGAGGTTGGACTGAGTGGATTGTACTCGGAAGGCTGGGAAGAAAACTTGCCTCCTCTAGAAGCGCAGGACCTATTATAAGGCCATCTTTAGTCAGATCGCCTTCGACAAGTGTCACCTTGGCGTACTTCGCAATCTTCGGGTCGTATCCTCGCGATGCCAAAGCCTCTTCTTGTCGCTGTAAGATACCGACGTTCTCGGAGGATCTGTTCAAAGCGTAGATTCTTTCGACAGAATCACACGCTACAAGTTTCGCTAGTACCGCAGTCCCCAGTGCTCCAGTAGTCCCTGTTATGAGAACGACATCGAAGGAGCCTGACTTGGCACCTTCAACGCCTCTGTGTGCAGGGAAATTCGCAATGTAAGGTGCCAAAAAAGACTTTAGATCTTCCCTGCGGACTACTCCGTTGTTCAAGTCCTGCTTGTCTGGATTGTGAGGGTTGCTCTTCGAAATGATATGGTTTGCAAGCGACCAAATGGTTGGGTGTTCGTATATGAAACTTGAAGGTAAGTCCGTCTTTGTCGTCGATCTGACAGCCTGAAGAATCTTCTGTCTTATCCACATTGCTTGCAAACTGTGGATGACTTTGTCATGAAATCTTCGGGGTACTCATCCACGCCTCAGGCTCACCTGTCACACCCCTTATCAAAGATATCTTCATTGTCTTCTGCGGGAGTCTTTAAGACCTCATTTACGACGGATCGGATAAAATCGAGTAAAGTTTCTGCCGTCCATTCCAATGGAGCTGTAGTATTGGAGCCTTTCTCTAGATCGGCGTACAACCCTTCTATTTCAGCACTATAGTTTGATAGTATGACCGAGCGACGTGGACTGCCTTTCGCATTGAAGAGAAACGGCTTGGAAGAACTTGCAACTATGATCATCTGTACAATAAGCCGCCTTTAATCACCATCAAATGATGCCAGACGTTGAGGATGTCACCTCTTTGAATAGACGGGAATGTGTCGGAGCGGTTGCATTCATTGCTTCCATGTAAGGCCTCCATTGTTCAAATTAGATACTTATACTCAATCAGATATACAGGAGAGGACGTACTGCATGGTATTCCGAAATGCTTTTAGTTTGTCAACATCTTGAGGATCAAAATAGTGCTTGTTCTTTATCTCTATGAGGACACCGATTTGGAACTTTCCGCGGCCGAACATGACGAGTGACGATATGTGTGGGTGTTGACCTAAGATAGCCTCTATCAAAACAAGCGACATGAGATGATATAGTGAGTGGTATTGCGAAGTTCTCCTACCTAACGGCCCAGGGTTTGTCTTCATCATGAATCTCGTAAGTCATGAAAGGCGGGTGGATGGAAAAGTTGAACACCTTTTCGCCAGTACTGAGAGTGATTTGATCATCTAAGCGACCCAAAATCTTCCATTTTCCTGGTTCGGTAGGGTGGGGAGCGACCAAATCACTTGACGCATATGCTGGTTCGCCTTTGAATGTTGTATTGAGCACCGCAAGCTCTGTAGTGGCTCTTGCCTACGAATACACTTGGTCGCTGCTCTACTCATGAAAGTTTGTCACGTACAACTGCGACAAGTTCATATGTACCATCACCAAGGGCAACAAATTCCACTGCACATTGAGGGTTTATATAGAAATATTCCCAATCAAGTCCCGGATGATCTGTCGCCAAATCAACCAAGGAGACATCGATGCCATTGTGACTTACCAGGGAATACATAACTATATGGACCCGTTTCGGACCTATGTATACGTGAGACGAAGGCAGATGATCAACAACATGCGAAGACTTACGCGCCACATAATATATAGATTGCAACTCCTTCCCTTGCAAGATAGTCTCCGACGGCTTTTGACAGAGGAGCTCCGCCAAATATCTAGAGATGTCAGCGTCAAGATTGAAGATCAATGTCATTGATGGAACGAATTATCTACTTACAAGTCCCTTTGATTCTTTGAAGAATGATAATTTTGAAGAGTCCCGACTCCAGCCCTAAGGCAGAGTTAACAGAATTCGAACGGTCAGAAGTGAACTTGCCTCGAAAAATACGGGAGGTCCAAAAATGTATGACGGATTCGTGGCCAGAAAGCCGTTCCAAGCTGCTTCCGGCGTTGGGATCACTGTAGGGCTGACAGGAGGAAACGTTGCCATAACTAAACCGGTTGATGCCTAGATCAGTCATTAAACCTCGAAAGGCCTGATGACAAAAGACGTTGGGGACTTCACGATACTCACCAACCAGAAAATGAAGCACAACCCTATGCCATGATGCATGGCAAGAGCATGGCAGCCGAATACCTTGCTCAAAAGGTCGTGTTTACCGAACACTGTAGGACGTGTCTATAAAAAGAGAAAAAGACAAACAGCTCTTTGAACATACATGGCATAAGTGAGGCTTGCAGCTGCAAACGATCGTTCCAAGCTATCGGTTTTGGAAACGAGGTAGACCCTGGACAATCAAACAAGACTCTGAAGCCCGCCGATTATGCAAAGCAGAGAACACGCACCAGACGAATGCACAATCAGTCTCGGTACAGAGTAATCCTTCCGCACGGGTGGCAACGAGGAAAATTCACTGTGGGAGTTGAATATGTCCTCGTGGGTAGGCATCCTGCACATTTGAACATCGTTGTGGTCCAGCCCACGGAGTGCTGTTCTCGCAAGCTCCTTTATTGCTGGTTCGCCGCTCACAAAGAGGTGTGATACACGCGACTTGGCGAGAAGATGTACCAGGGCAGCCGGGGAATTACGAGGAGAGATGACAAAGGGAATTATTTCGGCGCGTAACATGCCCAAAACTGTCGTAAAACATGTTATAGTGTCTGAAATTCACCATCAGCAGAAGAGTATATTGAATGATACATGCTCGCCTTACCTGTCGTAGCGAGGACGCCGATGGTTGGGCGAGGGTGATTAGGGTCTTGTAGATCAATGCCAACTGCTTTACCAACAAAGCGAGCTGCGTTGTATGCAGCAGGGACGACCTCCTGAAATGTGAGGTGGGTAAGGCCAGCCGAATTAGCGAAAACAAAGACGGGATGGTTCGGATTGTTCTCGTAGTGGAAGTCGTAGAGTTCCGATACTGTCAAAGAGCCGTCCAATGGTGGGGTTACATACCCTGCGTGGTTATCGTCCCGGAGGTGAATGCGAGAACTGGGTGGTTGCAAGAGGAAAGCCATGGCGTGACAGTCAAATTAGGTGCGTATGTACAACCTGAGAGACACGACGCAGAGGTTCAATTGAAAAGCCATCTTGAGGAGGGTTTTCATCCGATTGACATGGGCTGAGTAAACAGGTACGACTTCATCGGAGATTGACGCGAGTAGATAAAGCAATATTTTCTTCTCCTTCCCGTCACGCCTGTAAAATACATCAATAATGCCAACGAATGCAAAGGCCACAGAACCCATACCGCGTGAGGACCTCAACACCGAAGTTGCTTACTCGGAAGATTGCAATCACGGAGGTAGCAGCGCATCAAGTGTCAACTCCTTGTCAGGCATTTGTTGCTCGCATGGATGAACATTCGAATTATTGGCTGCTGGGGACAGAATGCTTGTCAGAAGAAGAAATACTCCCACTCAATTCTAGTTTATTTCTTGTGTGGTCGAGCGAGGGTGTACATGTGGTGTCGAAAACTTTTGATGGAGAAAGGAGCCAGGCGACTCCCGGCAATCACCCGATGCTGTCCACTGTTTCTGTCGCAACCCGCCTATCGTAGCTGGAAGTCGTCGTGTCGACAAATGATTGGTCGAACTTCAACTTGAGATCATCGCAAAGTTTTCCCTTGAAATAAATCCGGTCCCGCCACGTTGAACGCTGGTTGACCTGCTCTGACCGTCATGAAATTCAAAACCACAGGACCTCCTCCTATCAAGACCGACAACGATGACGAGGAGCTTGTCGCATTGGGCTACGTGCCTTCATTTAAAAGAGAGTTTTCCAACCTGGCCACGGTATACCCTCAACCGACCTTCCCAAATACCTCATGTTCCTGATCATATCATGATGAACAGATAAGTTTCGCATTCAGCATCATGGTGCGATCAGTCCTACGAATACGCTTTTTGTGTTGTCCCAATGATCCTACGGTAGGGCGTTTGCTCAAGCATTGCCACAACGTTCAACACACCTCTGCTGCTCGGTGGTCCCTCATCCGTAAATATACACACTTTCAGTATCGAATCCTCCGTCTGCTCACTCGGTTCTTAGGTGGTATGGTGTTGGATCTTGGGTGCCGTGATGTGCTTCACCCTCGGTTCAAGCATAGCTGAGATCGTTAGCGCGTACCCTACGTGCGGCGGATTGTAAGTGAATCCTGTCCAGGCTACTCGCAACCTACAACGTTACCATCAGATATACAGCGTCTGCTCGCTTGTGTCCAAAAAAGCATCGAGCGAGGGTATGCAAGCACGCTTTGTTTTTTTTTGTGACACGACAACCAAGGTTATGCACAGGTTGGATGGCTAGTCGGATGGCTCAATATTCTCGGTCTGTGATTACGCCTTCAACGTGCACAACTTCAATTGACGCATTTTATCATTCAAGGCCAGATTGCCGGTGTGTCATCGACGGAATTCGGTCTGTCTAACATGATCTGGGCGGCGGTAGTCGTTGGAAAGGTAACGGTACTGCTTCTTTCGTGCCGTCCTCTACAACGACTCATATTACCGGGCTGCTCAGGACAGCAACTATGTCGTAACTCAGGTATTTCTAGACACCCATTGGTCCCTTGAATCACTTCATTCTCAATGGCATACAGGGAATGGTTGTTGGGCTATTTGTTGCACTTTTGGTCCTTCACGGCTTCTTGGTAGGATTCAATCAATATCGGTTGGGAAAGTCATAACCCTCTTCACATAGAATTCACTTGCCACGCGGTATCTTGCGCAATTGACCAAAGGTTTTGTGTTTATTAACCTCGGAGCTACATTCCGTAAATCCCGCCTACTGCTTTTGCTATCGCTTAACATGCTTATTCATTCTAGTAATCATTATCGTCCTCCTTGCAACCACTCCGCGCGCCGAGATGCATGCCACAAGTTACGTTTTCGGAAGTGATGGGCTCGTGAACCAAACAGGAGGATGGAATAACGGCCTTGCTTTCCTATTCGGATTATTAAGTGTGCAGTGGACGGTGCGTGATCGAAATTTGATGCGAAGTATGATATTGACCTTCATACATTTTCAGATGACGGTAAAATTCTTCCGATAATTTCTTTGCATAGGACTGAATCACCCCTCAGGACTATGATGCAACTGCTCATATATCGTAAGTTCGATTTACGACGATATCCTGTTTAACAATTGCGTCGCTTTTGGACAGGGAGGAAGTGCGCCGTGCAGCCTATGCAGGTATGTAGATGTCGATGATACATCGCTATACTTGAAAGAATTTTACCAATAAATCCCACAGCCCCTTCAGCAATCTTCATCGCTGGTGTGTAGATCATATCACCAATTCGCCCTGACCCTTAGCCCTCCTCTCAGTGATTGGGACGGGCCTTATCGGTTGGTTATTCAACATTGTTTTGGTTCTCTGTTCTGGACCTCTGTATGTACTGCAGTACCGCCTGGACCTAATGGCTGAATTATTTTCGAAACAGTGCGGACCTACCCGGACCTTCTGGATCTGCAGTTCTTCAGGTACATCATCATTATTCGCCGAATTAATACCGTTGATGATTCCAAAAAGATCATGTATTTACGAATGGGCAAGACTGGCGCCTTGATTCTTTGGGTAATTCGTCAATATCTTTGGTCGTCTTAATGGATGCTTATCATTTTCAAAGGCTTTGGTGTGCCTAACAGCCTTCTTTGTCGTCCAAACGGCTCTTCAGGCCAACTCGCGTACTATCTACGCCTTTAGCCGTGATCATGGTACGCCCATGTTGCATCATCATCCTTGCATCAAGTGATTGAGCTGCACCACGAAGGCCTCCCCGATCGCGGCTACTTTGGCCATGTATCGCATATGACATCGACACCGCTGCGCGCAATCTGGCTGTGCACATTCGTTAGTATCCTTCCTGGCCTTCTGGACCTGGCCAGTCCAATTGCTGCCAATGCCATCTTCTCTCTGTGTGCGATAGCACTGGACTCGAGCTACATCATCCCCATATTCTTGCGTCGTGTGTTCCACGACCACCCGGACGTCATGTTCAAGCCTGGTCCTTTCAGTCTGGGAAATGGTCTCCTCGGAAAGGCCTTCAACTGGACTTGCATAACGTGGACTTTGTTCGTGTGTGTCATCTTCTCGTTTCCGACTGTCCTCCCGGTCACGGGAGCGAACATGAATTATGCATCCGTGGGTCCCCATCCTTGTTGCCGGCTCTCTCTCTCTAATGATTGGTCCCAAAGGCTATCACCGTTGGCGTTTTGCTCTTTTCAGGGTGTGTTTTGCACCACATCACTTTCTTCGTTCGTACAGTTGATCGGTTTTTGCAGCGCATGGTACGCCCTCGCTGGGCACAAGCACTACGTCGGGCCACAATCCAACCTTCACCAAGCAAAGACAAGCGAAAAAGAAGAGTCCATCGAGACAGATCACACGGTCAAGCACGACGCCTGAAAAAAGGGTCTCAACCTGCGGACATCAATTCTGGTATCTTATTGACATATAACCCTTAATGAGCGAGATGAGCTATTGACATCTCATATCGCTTTCTAACTACTCATACAGATTTTACAAACTTGGGATTTACATACATATATCTACCCTGCAAATGGATGGTTTTCCAGATTATCGACATTTTGCAATGAGACTCCGGGTGTTGACCGACGCGCTCGCTGGTGCACGGTACCCTGTAGTGCATCCCTCTTCAAGGGTCGAAGCACATCCTCAACTCTTTCGATGGCCTTATCCCATACATTCCCATTGACCAAGGTTCTAATGCTCTCTACTGCAAAAATATGGGTCCCTCGGCCATAATTATCATGATTCGTGGTCATCGGACGGCGATGTTCTGCTACCGAGGGCTCTCAGGCTGGGCATGAACATGAAACGGCTTCTTTAACTCCAGCTGACCTCACCACACTGGCAATACTTCCCGGGTGGCTTTACTCTTCACCGATGGCCGTGCAATGTTCGCTTGTTGTTCCGAAAAGTCTGGCATCATGATCATGATAAGGCTGAAACTCAGGCTTCGACCCAAGCTTTTCCTCTTTCGGCATCGAGAGCTGAGGCGGCAACTTTTTCTTCTCTATCGTGGGGCGTTGGTCTTGGCGAACGCCACTATTCGCCTTATCGCGGACCTGGATGTAACGGCAACCGCGCGGTCTCTTCCACTGGCAGTCAGGCTTCAATGGTAAGTATCAGCGATAAATCAGCGAGAGGGCTTCTTGCAACTCGTTCATCTGTTTCGGTCGTTGTCTTGACGGCCTCATCTTACGGCTCACGATGACCGGAAAGTTATTTCATTCTCGATAATAAATCGACGACCCCTGTTCCCTTAGAAAACGTTCTGGACTTTATGTTGGGCTTGGCAACGAACCCTGCACTCGCATCCGTCTTCTTTTCTTTTCAGCTCCAAAAAAGTTGAAGAAGAAAAAGTTGGGTGAAACTGCAGATTTGCGCGACAGCTGTATCATGGCCCCTATTAGCCCACCGCCCCGCGGCCCGTGTCCACGTTCGTGTAACTGCTGAGATGCCTAGACCCGCCTCAAGCTTGGCAGTTTAACCGGTTAACCTCCATCCTAACACTGATGGGTATTGGTTCATGCAACTGCCGAGGTCCCTACCTTAAGCTACAGCTGAACCCTTTCCGCCTCGGGTGCCTTGGCTCGTTCTGTGAAGCATAATACCAATACGAGTACGATACTCTAAGCCTGATCCTAGAATTCTAGGAGGTTTGCACTACATCCTTGGTTGGTTCTTGGCGCCGCCGACGATAACAAAGACTTCGTCGGCTTCTGTTCGCCTTCAGTGCTTCCAGCTTCTGCCAAGCCTTAGAGTCTTGCGAACTACTCTTATCCGAAGAAGTAGGCGTTCAGTCAGGATTTCTTGGCATTGTCGTAAGTTTCAAGAGCGCGAGTATACAGTCCGCCTTTCGGTGCTGCCAAGGCATTGATCAGCTTCCTCGGTCACATCTTCCCAAATGACAATCCATGTCCTGGGTACTAATGCTCCCGATATAAACTTGAAGGTATTTATTTCTAAAGCACTCGTACATTCGCACGTTTGTGAGTGCGCTATCGATATACTGATGGCGACTTTCACGACTGCATGGGTGCAGATCATCGCATAAGAAAATTTTGTGGGAACTTCATAGGAAACAATTGAAGTGCATATCATAAATATGACCAGTTGAAGTACCCCGCATATTTATATGTTGCGGGGTATATATCCAGACATTGCTTTCTTGTACCACTGATAGTCATTGAATTGGAGCTCTAAGGGACTACGCAAATTCACTTCACGCGCTATCGTTGCGCTACTCATTTTGAATCCATCAGTAGTTCAAGAATATGTCCAAGTGATCCCCTTTCAGGGTGAACGAGAACGAAGTTGAATCAGCCCGATGTAGTAACTATACCCCCCATAAGTGGACTCGGAGGTACGCCCATAGAGGGTCGTTGGGCCCGGGTTCTTGGTCTGTTGACATACGACAGCCAAAGACTATCCGAATTATATGTCACCGTTGTGTATATGATCCTTGGACTCGTCGACTTGGTGGACTCATAAGTCTCGACAATTGCCGACATTTGGAATACACATGTAATTCAACTTGCTTTCTGAGGTGACACATAAAATAACGGTGCTTTGCACACAGTGAAGGTCTCCGTCAATAGGATCATGTGTATGATCCTGTAACAACCTCTTATTTGACCCACATACCCGATCAGACCCTATGTTCTATTTATCGCGTTAGGGGTGGAGTGCGAGAGATAGGCAGAGGAGGCATACATAGTGCACCCCAAAACAGGGATATAACGACTGCAATGAAACAGAGCCGGGTTGTTACTTCTGATTTAGGGAGGTTCCACTCACCGGTTCAGGTAGAATAGCCAACGTGTGGTCACATCCCCAATGATTTGATCAAGGGCTGAAGGGGGAATCGGGGTTTACAATGCCAGTCGTAATCTTCAGGAAGATATACGGTGGGGAAGGGATGACATAACACGCCTTGTAACTCAGGACGTAGGCGACTGGAATGGGGATCTGGGGGCTGAGTTCGTCACTTGATTGGCAAGGTGGTTGTTCTGGAATGGACAAGTCACCTGTCCTTTCAGGCACTTGGGGGGATAAGAAATAGGACGGACCGCTCAAAACCAAGGACCTGTAGATATCGCTTGCAGCTATTCGGCCGGAGTAGACTTGTGGTTCGCATACCACTCGAGTTCACTCACCGATTTGCGGACAATCTGTTGGCTTGATAGTCTTGAGATGGAACGTTCAGGATGCCTATCGTTCAATAAGCCGTGGCATCTGAAACAAGGTGGAGACGCCGAGGAGACTAGAGCAGCCACTAGTTTCTGTCATGCAAAAATTGCGGGCTTCGGGAGCAGGGGGAAAAGACTCCGTCCTCAGAGCACTATAGTAGCAGGTGACGCGTCAGCTGCTGGAACGATCAAGCATTGAGATTATCTATGTTACGATTCAGGCAACGGTGCTTTAGCGAAGAGGTGGGCGATGAGAGGGATTTTCGCCAACAGACATCAATTCCCATGATAGAGATGTCGGAAAATGAAATGGATTGGTATGTTTTCGCTTGGTGAAACAGATCGTAGATTCTTGCAGGAAGCTGTGACTGATGGAAGTGGCGATGACCTTGGCGTATCCGGCTCTGATGCGGGCCAGGCGCCGACATCCCGGAAATTTGCAAAAAGGGAGAGAGAATAAAAACAATGCAGCAAAGGACCAAACAAGGATCAATAAGGTACACGATCTACGCACCCACATCGACCGTCCTTATAATGGCCAACTGCTAACAGGACTTGCTTCGAACCTTGCCCACCACTCCCCGTCGAGGCGTTGCTCACAGCGTCGACCATGTCTCCCCGCCCTATCCTGAAACGGTCACCCGCCCCTAGCCATCGCTCTCGTAACGCCGTCCACTTTCCCCCCTCACCATCCCTCACAACTCACACCTTTGCCGTCTACTCTGCCACTGCATACGACCGTTCTCCCATTGTTGTTGCTCCAAACGGCTGCGCCCTTCCTGAACGCGGATGTCCAGGCCGAACCTACACTCTCGAAGAAGAGGCGTCCTCGATACCAGATATCCAAAAGAGACATCTGCATGCCACCCGCGAGCGACATCCACGCGCTCTGATCTCTCGAGAAGATACCCCAAGACGCACATATCCCCCTCTCCCACCATTAATACCAGACCTTTCTTCTGAATCCGACGAGAGCGACAGCTTTCTCTATACCCCGCTAGAAACCTCTTCAGCCCATCATATCCACGGTCTCGCTATTCCTCAAGCCAAATACCAAACATTAGAATGTGCATCTTATGCACATGGCTCCATCTCTCCTCCCTCTGCACTTTCGTTCCTTCCCCACCCCCCTTCATCACCATCTCGTGCATCCTATGATCATGGACTCTCTTATGACGACCATCATCTCGCCAAATATAAACCTCGCCGAGAGCGAAAGAACGATAGTTCCCGTACTCCCGACCGGATACCAATCGAGACAGGCGACCTGCCAGTCATCGCCACGCCTACCAAAAGTAGGAGAAGCAGGATTGCAGGGCTGAGCAAATGTCTCTCTGCTGCCCAGTCCAGCTTTCGCGTCGAAGACGACGGTTGCCTCGGAGGTTTTTAATTATTTTAGTCTCTTGCTGTCCCCTGCATTCAACCCCGCTGGCATAATCGCTTATTATCCCAATAATACAGCATACCCCCTGCCTACATCCCTCTTCCACGCTGCTGCCGTTCATACATTCAAACCCCTCGCTACCCCGCCCGTTGTCAGCAAGCTATCTTTTCTTCGTCACGCTTACCTGCATATTGTCCCAATTGGACATGTACAACATACTATTCAGCACACTTGTACCATAATCATCAGCATCAGCATGCATAGACCCAAAATATACCGCCCGTTCTACACTTGGACACATTCATTTGATTGTTATGTTCTTGGAGACGCTGTTCCTTTGATCATCCGAATCTGAACCACCATGTGACGAAACAAACTGATTCCTTGTCATTCCCAATCTTGAGCGTTTGTCGCACTCTTCGTTGGTACCAAAACTTAGCTGAGCCGAAGACTGAGGACTCTGGTTATGCGAACACGACCTCATCGGAGCAAATCCACACTTGACCGTTCTAGGACGCTCCATCATCGCGCGCCTCGGATCAAGTACTGGCAATGCACTAATGGGTTATCTTGGCGTGAAACACGATACAAGCACAAGGATACGTTCTTTGGCGCATTTGGCTTGTTCACTTCGCTACTTTCATCTTGAATCCCAGGACTATCATCGACCAGTTGTCAACCTCGGTCGTGGCCTTGACTCCTTGTGGAATGCAATTCAATTATCAGGTGTCCGAGATATCACCGTCATCATCGAAGCTTCGAGTGGACTTCGGGCGCTCGGGAGGTCGAAAGAGGGTGACAGTTTCGAATCGGGAGAACCATCCTGAGCTGCAACGTTTCCTCATGTCATTCGCTAGGAACAGGAAACTCATGACAACAGCCTTGAGGCGGTTTTGTTGTGCTGACATATAAATTCATCATTGCGACGTCGGACACGGGCAGGTTCTGGAATCTTGATGAGCACCCAACACGTAGCGAGAGAAGGACCATATGAAGGTGAGCTCTGCGACATGGACACTGACAGGTCAGACTTCATGGAAGACCGGAGCGGTGGAGCCTGCTTGGAGCCCGCACACCCGGGCTTGAGTTGTATCAACCACTATCCCGGCAGCCGCACTGGTCAGGCGACCTTGGACCCCAAGCTTGTTGACAGAAACCTTCATCAAATGTTCACTGCGGTCTATTTTTGGAGTATTACCCTGATGGGTCCCTCTCGGGCTTGCTGCCTTGTCAGTACCAGCCAAAAAAGGGCGAAGCTGGGGCTTTTTGCTTCCCTGTTTTCCCAACGATGCGCTCGGTCTGCGATCTCTTCGAAACTCTCCGACAATATTTTTACTATAAACGACGCCGCAGTATTCTTCTTTTGTCAACTTGCTTTCGCCCCTTGCTCCTGAATTAGGAGGCATCCTGTGCTGTATATCTTAGACCTCCAAGTGGCCTGAAGTAGGGGTGTTCAATTCTTAGTTCAGTTCACGAGTTCAGTTCACTCTCGCCAGGTACCACCAATTCTTGGAAGACCATACGTACTGCGAAAACGAACTCGGTCGCAACCGGAAAATGAACGGGTGCACTCAATTCTTACTTCACCCACTTATTTTTGCATCAAAACGGGGGATGAACTATAGGAATTGGACACCCCTAGCATGTAGGCGACTTGGGCGATATCCCCCGGTCATCCGAATTGACCCTCTGAGAATTAGATCCAACATCAATTTGTTGTCTCCAGCTCCCTACGACTGTCTCATGACCAGTTTGTGTGTTACCGTCTTCTTGTAATTTGATTCCTTCCTTGAGTATGACGCCTTTGAATCGACAAGCGAGTTCCGTTTTTTCCAATTCGCTAGGAGTTCGGGTATGAACTGCCGACATCGGTGACATCATCAGGTACCCAGCGACAGCGATCTTCGGACCCTGCAATTGTGCATGCTGATCCCACCCCCCATGGCCCATACCTCGTGTTTTCAGGTATGACGGAACTTTCTGGCCATATGGAAATTCTATCATTGTCTTCTCATAGCCGTGGCCCGCTGTCTGGGACTTACATCGCGCCCTGGGTCTGGACTGTTCTACCCCACGACAGCCCACTCTTCAGTGACATCCCCCGCTGCGAAAGTAGAGGAATGTTTAACTTGACTCTATCTGTGGGGATCGTTGGAAGTTGGAGGCACTGCAGGACCGAGCCCTCCTCCTGCCATTTCGATTGATTATGATCGTTATTACAGAAAATGGTGCCCTCGTAGGTTTTACGGTCATACACTGGTCGTGGTGCATGATTTTCCGAAGACACCAAGTACATTTGTTTAATCAGATCTCCATAGATTTAACGCGACTCCGCAAGGTTTTGATATGCGACGTTTCGCCTGTTCAGAAAATCATATCTTGATCGTTGGAGTCTCGAGCTGTCGGCCTTCGTTGTGTGCGTGCATGTTAGATATGTACTTCGTGCACATTTACCTCCGTTACTTGCTCCTAAGCGGGTTAGGTTTTCGCCGCCCCCGTTTGGCGTTGGTTGGAAAGTTTGACTCATGTTGGCCGCCTTAGACCGACTTTGAAGCCACTAGGAATCAAAAATTGACGATTGTGTTTTGTCAACCTATGTTCGCTGGGGTCGAGGGCTTTCTTACTAGTTTAAAAACTATCGGTGCATTTTCCCTGTTGCCATTCCAGACGACTTATGATAAAGTTATCCCATTGAAGGCAAGTACGATGTTACGTTCAATAGCGAGGCTCACTAGACTTGAGTACTTGATAAAATGGTTAGCCCAGATTGGAAAGTTCGTGCTCTGACTCTGTCCTGCCAGATCCCCTTGCTCTTCCCTTTGCTCGTATGCGACAACGGTCCCTAATAAGACACAGTGAGCAACTCAGAGCAAGCGTCGGACACCCGGCTAGCAGTACAATCATTCCGCACGGAAGACGAGTTGTGGGACGCCGTTGATTGTTCAAGGTAGGTCGCCCGGAGTCCAAATCATGTGCGCAGACGGAGGTGCCGATTGCGGCCGGGATCTCTTTAAGTTGCTCACCATCCCTCAAGTCGCGATCTCTTTATCCTCGTCCTCATCCTCGTCTACTACAACTCTAACAATAAGCAAAAATGGTCAAAGCTGTCGTTCTTGGAGCTGCTGGTATGCAAACCTCGATCAATCTTGTGGTGTCATCTGATCGTATCTTTCTGATCTAGGCGGTATCGGCCAACCTCTTGCTCTTCTCTTGAAGGCCAACCCGCTCATCACAGAGGTACGTTCATGATTCTAAATCCACTATATTTTCGTCTCACTCTGTGGGTTTAAAAAAAGCTCGGCCTGTATGATATTGTCAACACCCCAGGCGTCGCCGCCGATCTCTCCCATATCTCGACCCCTGCCAAAGTCGAGGGCTATCTCCCTCCCAATGACGGTTTGAAGAAGACCCTGACTGGCGCGGATGTCGTTGTGATCCCTGCTGGTGTTCCCAGGAAGCCCGGTGTACGCCCACTCTTCTTCTCACATGACCTTTCCCGAATCCTCATGCGACTTTTTAATAGATGACAAGGTGAGATAAAGTTTACATGACATGCGTGCTACTATTATTATGGGGATTGTTGACGCCGTGAATGACCACAACAGAGATGACTTGTTCAAGGTTTGTGCCCTCTTTAAAACGTCCTATATTTTAGAGGGCGACCCTGACGAGGGCTGGAACACGTTTAGATCAACGCTGGAATCGTGAAGGACTTGGCCACCGGAATAGCGACGGTTGCACCCAAGGCGTTTGTCCTTGTGATTTCCAACCCTGTAAACTCCACAGTCCCCATCGTCGCTGAGGTTTTCAAGAAGCACGGCGTCTATGACCCCAAGCGCATCTTTGGTGTGACAACATTGGATGTCGTCCGTGCATCCACTTTCGTAGCTGAGATCCTCGGCGACCTCTCCCTGTCGAAGGAGGTTGTCGTCCCTGTTGTTGGCGGTCACAGCGGTGTCACCGTATGTTTGTCAAACTGCTTTCAATCGAAAGACTGCTGATTAGTATAAATGCTAGATTGTTCCCCTTCTCTCTCAGTCCTCGCACCCCCTTCCGGCCAGCATCTCGACCCCAGACTTCGAAACTCTTGTCAAACGCATCCAATTCGGCGGTGATGAAGTTGTCAAGGCCAAGGATGGTGCTGGGTCTGCGACTTTATCGATGGCGTATGCTGGCGCTGAATTTGCCAGCAAAGTCATCCGGGCCTTGAAGGGCGAGAAGGGCATCGCTGCCCCTAGTTTCGTCAGCCTGTCAGCCGACGCAGTTGGAGGTGCCGCCCTAGCAAAAGAACTTGGACCGGAGGTCGTTGACTTCTTCTCGTCCACCATTGAGCTCGGTGTAGGTTTTAAACAAGATGGGATGATGTCTGTTTACTGATTAGTTTGACCTCGGATGTAGGCTGAGGGTGTCGTCTCGATTAAGCCTCTCGGCAACATCACGGAGGCAGAGAAGAAGCTCGTATCGGCTGCAATTCCGGAACTGAAGACCAATATCGAGACTGTATGTGCTGTCTGCCCAAAATTATTGCCTGAAATGCTAATCAGGCCTCAATAGGGCGTCAAATATGTTATTGATTTCTATAAGAAGGAAGAGGAGTCGTCTAGACTGTGAATTTTCAACGTGTCGTGCGGGTTCGATAGATGGATTGAGTTTGTAACCATGTACATGTATAGAATTAACAGGCAGCCTTGAATCGAAGTTAGATTGGCAGAGTGGCATATCGGCCGGCCTTGAATATCATGTTGTGGGCTGTACTTGGCCTCAAGATTGTCTACTACCGATCGAAAGAATGAAGACCACCGGAAGTGATACTGTATTACTAAGAGATGCCACGTACCAGATCTTCGTTTAAATAGGTTTCGCGGTTTAAATGATTGTGGCGTGGGAATGTTGATGATGACTGACAAGTCACAAGGTTTCTGGTCACGACAATCGTGACTTTCACGTTCCCCTCCCCGTGCTCAAGACAAGAGTCCCTCCTCCTAGCTCCCCTAAGCGGGATCTCCTCAAAACACCCTTGTTAAATCCTTGGGTACACTTCAGCAAAGTTACCTCCATTTTCGAAGACTACTTCCTTTTTTTTTGGTGTATCAAAGTACGATTGTTCACTTTCCCGCCTCGGGGGTTTACCTACATCGTTCGCCAACTGCTCAGGTAGACCATTTTCGCCCCGTCGCCGAATCGGAAAGAAATATTCCAGCATCCAAGGCCCTCCGTTAACACTCGAACGTCTCCGGAAACCATCAGTTCGAATGGCTCCCGCTGTTCCACCCAATCACGATCAAGCCTTGTCTCACAGTCCCGCCAACCCGCCTCCCCAGCACCCATCGCAGCTCCCGCCCGGAGCTGCATTCTCTCACGAGATGGGCGTACAACTCGCCGGCCTCGATTCCGCTCAGATCATCAATCTCCTGCGTAGTCTGCCTGGCTTCAACAAGGTGATATTTGGTCTCCCCCCTCTTACTCGTCTCAACTTCGTATTTCCATTTTCAAATACCACAAACGCGCCTCGAGAACACTTGTAGTCGTTAATTAGCCTACACGTGACTGTCGCGATAGCACGAGCATTGTCGAGGCAGTCACGAGCAGGGGTACCCTCCCTCCGATTCCGAACCCCTCGCGAAGAATTTCAACGCTTACTCCTCTTTTCCTTCTAGTCAAACGAACCAGGAAACCTCAAAGAGGATGCCGCACAAACACTTTCCAACCTCTCTCAATCCCCCTACCAAGCTTCAGGCCAACATCCCTATCCGGGTCCACTTCCCGGTATTAACGATCCTGGTCCATCCTCTCATCCTAGAGGCCCACCTAATCTTGGCCAGCTTTCTGCTTTGGCCATGTCTGCGACTCCCGCTGCTGCTGCTGCTGCTGCCGCCGCCGCCGCACAGCGGGCAGACCAACCGCAGGAAATGGAAGAGGTCAGTGAGGATGATCATCGTGGACAACCGGGTGGAAGTCCTTCTCTAAAAGATTCACCTTTATCTGCTTCGCCTGCCACTACCAGACGGGGAGGCAGAAGTGCAACGATGGGCAGCGATGAATGGAGCCGACAACGCAAAGACAATCATGTGATTTCCCTCCCATACTTTTTTTCACCTTGGACTTTGCTTTTGACACCCATCTTTCAGAAAGAGGTCGAGCGCCGTCGCCGAGGGAATATCAACGAAGGCATCAACGAGCTTGGGCGAATTGTACCCAACGGGTCAGGCGAGAAGTCGAAAGGTGCCATCCTCGCTCGCGCCGTCCAATATATCCACCATTTGAAGGAGAACGAGGCTAGAAACATCGAGAAATGGACGCTAGAAAAGTTGCTCATGGATCAAGCCATGGGTGATTTGCAGACTCAATTAGAGGAGCTGAAGAAGGCATGGGAGAGCGAGAGCCTGCAGCGAATGAGGGTTCAACAAGAGCTCGAAACGTTTCAGGCTCAGCATGCCGCCGCGATGGCTGCCAATGCGAATACTGGAGGACCAGTACATGCTCACACACAGGCGCAAACGCAGCATAAACAGCCTCAGCCTCCTGGTAACGCCTCGGCCCAAGCGAAGGGCGAGTCGTTGAAGAGAAATGGCGAGGCTGTTGCGGATGCCGAGTCTGGCGAGAAGGATGGGAAGAGACCACGAACAGGGTAAAGTGGTCCGTCGCGGTTTTTCGTGCGTTTCATGCCGCCAGATATTCTCCGCCCCGTCATCTGTCAAGTGTACCTCTCTATCTCTTCTCGTACCTGTGGACTTCTATGTAAATAGTACTTGGCTGATATGTCACACCATATGCCTCTTTTCTACTCCCCATTTTCGACTCCCTTGCTGCTTTCCTTCGATTTCATTGCAACTTTACCTCTGATGAATGTATCTAATAATATATTGGTTCAGAGATTGTGTATGGGTGCGATCCTGACCTCAGCTTTGACACTCTTATGATTTATGATTTATACCAACGAACATTCTTCGTCAATCCCATGTCCCCCGATACCATTTCCTTCACGAAATTGTCCAACCACGTTTTCAACCTGATTCGCATTGACTCAACGTGGAGTACCTCTAAGGATTCCAAGCCAAGCCACCTGAATAAGCCAATGAATGGCAGATCTATGTGATAGATGCTTCTGTTACTGTGAGTTGAAAATACGAGTCGAAAATTAGGATGTGCGAATCTTCAACCTCTCACTCCATGCCCGGAGTTCAAGTGATGCGTTGCGACGAATTTCAAAGCACTGGATAGGCTCCCCTCTTTGACCTACGAATTGGATTGAGGACATAACGGCACACACATTGTAGTGTCGACCCGAGAAAGCAACATGTATCATGCTTGACGCGGATGAACCAAACCAAGTAGTTCAGGGGGGAGGAGTCGCGCGATGATGCTGAGATAATTGCGCTGCAAGTTGTTAGCTAGAACCTTTTGTCACCGGACGGCATATTCAAAGTGCATTGGGGGATGAGGCCAAGTCGGGGACGGCGAGGTCGATATTCAATTGTGGTCATAGCGTGAGCGAGCGTAAAAGAGAAACCAGGATCAAAGTGTCGTATATGATGTAGGTGCCAGGGCGGAGGAAGCCACACCAAGAACAGATACTTCGACTGAGTGGGAAGATTCAAGAAAGGGGTGTAGGAGCTGAGCTCGTGAAAAAGGATGGGCTGCCAGGGGCCGGTGAGGTCAATTCAGAGACGACGGGAAGGTAATGGAAGGTAAATATGAAGATGCAAACCAAGTGTCTATTTTACCGTTGGGGAGCAGCTTGTTGGGCGATGCGGTGGTTCTCCTGCAGAGGTACGTGGAACGGGATATTTTCGCATGCACCCTATCATGGTGAAATATCTCGTCAGAAAACTACAAGGTAATGAAGGGAGTGAAAAGCCACCGTACGCCTGGGGACCGCTTCAGGCCGCTATTTGAATCTTGATTCATTCTATCATCCAACTTCACCATGACACCAAGAGATCAATTGCTTCATTGGAATGACCCGGGCTCTTTGATCACCAGCACAAGGCCTCGGACGGTTCGAAAATGCTTTTGTGGACTTGGGTATTTCTGATGAGGGATACGAGTGTCAAGGACTGCGTTCAAAGATGGGAGAGCTGCTAGGCGGTGGAGGAGTGAATGAACGAGTTGATCCCCCTTTTCCGAGACTCGTTCGTTGTGCTATAAGCGTTTCCTATATCATGGCACAACGGGGGAGGTCAACGCACGTCCCAGCCCGAAGGGGGTTGTGTTCGACCACTGGTCATCGATTTTGATTGGGGAAGAATCGGGGGAACAGAAAATGTGAGTTAAAATGACGAGAGACGATAAAAGTCGGGAGACACATTTATGAAGAACACTGGGCAATACATCCTTCGCGAATGAAGTCTACGCTGCAATGGGCCGGGTGACTTTCATTTCAAAGCTGAGTCCGTGGTTTACTCTTGATTCCGACGTGAATGACGAGTCTTGTCAAGTTCAGACGGCTTCTCAATACTTTAGCACACCTCGACCACTATGGTCCGGTCGATTCGTGCATCAGTCGTGCAAGCGTGCACAGCAAAATACTCTCTTGACGATACCCTCTCCAAACTCGAGTTTTTGACTCGCCTGGCCCACAACCGAGATAGATCTCAGCTATGCGTATTCCCAGAAGCGTTGCAAGTGGCATTTTCAGTTCTCACCCGTTCGAGTTGATTCTCATCAGTGCATATGTAGTATTGGCGGTTATCCCAAGCACTCCACGTTCGGTGCAGTCGTCGGAGAACGCAGCGAAACAGGGCGCGACGAATTCGCGAGATATTGCAATGCCGCAATCGACATTCCATCCCCTGCCATCACACGGATAGAAGATGTGAGTCGAGACACTGGTGTGTTCCTGGTCGTCGGTGTTATTGAACGTGGGGGCGGCACACTCTACTGCACCGTCGTATTCGTCGACCCAATGAAGGGCTACATCGGAAAACACCGAAAGCTCATGCCCACTGGAACGGAGAGGCTCATCTGGGGCCAAGGCAATGGCTCCACGCTTCCTGTTATTGACAAGGACTTTGGGACGGCCGATAAGCCCTTGAATACCAAAATATCAGCAGCAATATGTTGGTGGGTGCCAGTGCATACTCAACTTGGATTTATCTGTATCAAGCCTCGCTCAAATGTAGGGAAAACTATATGCCTTTGTGTGAGCGTCTTCTTCTCTGGAAAGCATATCTATTCTGATACTTGTAGTGCGTACTTTCTACTACAGTCAGGGTACACAGCTCCACTGTGCCCCAACAGTGGACTCGCGCCCAGAATGGCAAAGCACTATGCAGCACATAGCTCTCGAAGGCCGCTGTTTTGTTCTCGCTGCATGTCCATTTGCGCAGGTGATTATCAAATAGCATTCCACCCTACATCATTGACTTCTCCGCAGGAGAAGGACTACCCGGATGACCACCCTTTTCCGTCCAATGTGGAACGCGATCCACACAACGTGATGATTGCGGGAGGCAGTGTTATCATCAGCCCTCTGGGGAAGATCCTTGCTGGACCGTTGCGTGGCAGTGAGGGCATTCTGTCGGCCGAACTGCATCTCGACGATATAGCGAGAGGGAAATTTGACATGGACGTATGTGGGCACTACTCTCGAGATGATAGTAAGCTGTTGAAAACCATCTACTTCTCGGGTCGTTTTCACCAAGTTCCTAGTATTCCAACTGAAAGTCAACATTCCGACGTAACTTTGAACTTTGAACTGTGGCGGTAAACTTGACTGACATTCGGTCACGACCTTTGCGTTGTATTTCATGACCGTCGTCTGTTAATTATACACACCATCCTTATTCGTCCACGAAACGCCTTGTCAAAGCTACCATTATTGGTGCTCTCGCAGTCCTCTACTTTATTGTTTTACTTCAGAGAGGCCAGAGCCTTCGATCAATCAATGGTTCATGCAAACTCGGGCGTTTGACCAAGATAATCCATTCCCATCAAGACATAATGGCTGTAGCCTCTACTCGATTTACCCCAGACGACGAACTCGAACTCCTTTTCTGAGGACCTTAACAGGGTGAAGTGGTTGATCGCGTTTCTTCGTGGGTTTCATCCTGCCAGATATGTTACACCATATGCCTCTGTTCTACTTCCCATTTTTCGACTCCCTTTCTGCTTTCCTTCGATTTCATTGCAGCTTTACCTCTAATATATTGGTTCCGAGATTGTGTAGGTGTGCGATCCTGATCTCAACTTTGCCACTATATCATTTATGGTCTATACCAACGAACTTTCCTCGTTGATCCCATGTCCCCCGATACTATTCCTTTCACGAAACCCCCGAAACTGTCCAACCGCGTCCTCAGCCTGATTCGCATTGACTCAACGTGGAGTACCTCCAAGGATTCCAAGCCAAGCCACCTGAATGAGCCGATGAATGGCAGATCTATGTGACAAATGCTTCTGTTACTGTGAGTTGAAAATACGTTGGGATGTGCGAATCTTTAACCTCTCGCTCCATGCCCAAAGTTCAAGCGATCTCGTAGCTGCATTGCGACGAACTTCAAAGCACTGGATAGGCTCCCCGATGATATTGACCTACGAATTGGATTGAGGACAGAATGGCACATATATGGAACACACTGTTATCGACCCGAGAAAGCAACATGTACCACGCTTGACGCGGGATGGACCAAACCAAGTAGTTCAGGTGAACAAACCAACCGGCGGCATCGGGAGGGGGGCGGGGGTCGAGATGACGCTGAGATACTTGCGCTGTGCTTTTGCATCCAATGCGACTTCCAGTGAAGAGCATACCCCCCCTTTTTCTGGGCTCGGTGTCTGGTGAAAGCGGGCGGACCTAGTATCCGTCAAAACCTTCTAAGGACAAGTCAGAACAAGAATTACATAGGTCCTCGTTCAAGAGACTATACCTGGTTTCTAGTGTGTTAGGGTATCGAACCTTGACACGGACATGAGACTAAAAGCCCCCAGTAAATCTCCGCAATTAGCAATTAGCAAAGGACAAGTTGTTTGCGAGAACCTTTTGACATATTCAAAGTGGATGGGGGGACGAGGCCAAGTCGGGGACGGCGAGGTCGATATTTGTGGTCATAGCGTGAGAGCAATGTGAACGTCCGTGTACAGAGAAAACAGGATCGAAGTGTCGTGGGTGCCAGGGCGGAAGGAGCCGCATCAAGGACAGATACTTCGACTGAGTGGCAGATTCAAGATAGCAGCTGAGCTCGTGAAAGAGGATGGGAAATTGTTGCTGCCAGGGGCCGGTGACGTTGTCAATTCGGAGACGACGGAAGGTACATATGAAATGCAAACCAGTTGTCCGATGTTTTACCGTTGGAGAGCAGCTTGTTGGGGTTGTTGGGGTCGTTATTGGCGATGCGGTGGTTCTCTGCAGAGGTACGTGGAACGGGATATTTTCGCATGCACCGTAACATGGTACTACTCGTCAGAAAACTAGAAAGGAAATGAAGGGAGTGAAAAGCCACCGTACGCCTGGAGGCCTCTATCCGAATCTTGATACATTCTATAATCCAACTTCACCAAGAGATCAATTCCTGTCTTCACTGGAATGACCTGGGCTCTTTGGTCACCAGCACAAGGCCTCGGACGGTTCGAAATTGGTTCGAAGATGCTTCTGTGGACTTGGTATTCTTGATGAGGGGCTGAAGGACCCAGAGCTCGTCAAGGACCACTTTTAAGGATGAAGGAGCTGCTAGTGGTGGCGGAGGGCTAAGCCGCAGTGATGAACGAACATCACAGACAGTCACAAGAAACTCCGAGTCGCTGTTCGAGTCTTCTTCATACAGTAACACTCACCGTTTGAGTCTTCATACCACTCGCAATGTCGAAATTCACCTCTCCCAATCCTCTTGTCATCATATTTGGCTCCTTGGCGGATACAAATGAAGACGGACACCTACCGCTAAACCATCTGGCACTGTGCAATGACTCTGCAATCAAGTTAGCTCTATCAATGAAGAAGGCCACCAACATTGTTAGAAAGGCTCATAGAATGGTATCCAATAACCCAATGCATGTATACTTCATCTGAGAACCAAATACAATCAAACTTGTGGAATTACAGGCTAGACATTCAAACCTACCAAGATTTTTTGCGTCCCTGGGTGCCTCGGGGCATTATCGGAGGGTCCGACGAATCAGTCTTACAGTATAGCTTTCCCACCTATGGCACCAACAGGCATATGGTTCGGATGATGGATTGCATTGGTGACTGTCTTGTCTTGGACTTTGCTTCCTCTTCCTCTACTCATGCCTTTGTTCAAGACATTCTGGCCACAAACTGCTATGGAGATATCTGCCGCCGCTTAAATGCTCTTCATCCTGGACAAAAGGTGTTGCCACATCATCCTTTCTATCATGTATTGTGGCTGATTATTCACAGTTGCCACTCCATTTGGCTGGTACAGAGAATGGAATACTCCTGGTGCGCATATCAGAAGAGATTTTGAAAGTAGACCCCTTGAGACAATCATTGCCCAGATGTTCTTCATCATCAATTTTCTTGCCAAATATGGGACATCTTTTGATCTTGGCATAGAACATTCGATTCAGGCATTCAAGAATACGTTTGCTGATGCCCTTCCAAAGAAAACCCAAGATATAGGTGGCGAATGGCCAGTTGTTCCTGAGAATATAGATTTAAAGTGAGCAGAGTTCAGCCAGTATCACATCACATTTGACTTCCACCCCAGATCCATTATTTTTGTGGAACCATGGTTGCCACTTCCCACCAGGCTTTTATCATTTGTCAATTACCCATGCAGACCCCCTTACTACGGCATCCACCCCCGCAAACCCATCCATATAAAGCACCCAAAGTCACTATTGGTCCACATTACAGACGAAAAAATCAATAGAGACTATCGAGAAGAGATCTGTATATCTGGTGACAACCTAGAGACACTGTCAGTCCCCAATGTAAGCTCTATTATGTTTTGTTCCTTTATGGCAGTCCTTGACATTCTGGCACTGTCAGATATGTGATCCTACATTCGAATCTGGCATTGTAAAGTTCTTGCAAGATGTCTATGCTTGATTGTGGTAAACATTGGTACATGTTTTCTGTAACGGCAGTGTAGACTGTGCCGAGTACATCTCTGCCTCCATGTTATTGTGATGCACTTGAATCGATTTTTTCTGCCTTGCGTACGGCCGACTGCAGTTGCGAAGTAAATATATTGATGACCAAGGTTGTCCTCACGACACAATGAGCATCTCGCGCAGGCTCAGCGATGTACCCGAGGAAGGGTCGTTCAATCCATACCCAGGCAACTCACCGTATGCGAACCCCACGAGTTCCGCCGCGTCCTCAACCAACACCCTTGGCATTCCCCACCACTCCTCGCGCTCAAGCGCAGGTTCAAAGAGGACACCAAGCCTGCGAACCGTTGGCCAACCATCCTCCTCGAATCCCTCACCGACATCAGCATCGGCTGCCCCACCATCGCCTGTTGCATCAACAGCAGAAGGCGACAACGTTTCGCTGGGCCCTGTCAAGCGCAAGTCCTCGTCCAATTCCACAAGAGAGCGCGACCCCTCGTCCCGCTCGCGGAGAAACCCCCATTCGGGCCAACACCGTGATCGATACAGAGCTGTTCCTGCCTTGCCGCATGATAAAGACGCAGACGTCGCGCCAAGTACAGGAATGTACTGGAGCCGTGCGCCTGTGCACGGCCACATCCCGCCTCGGCCTATGCGCGCACACACGGTGACACTCGTGGATTCGATTGCGTGGGTGCTGGGTGGATGGGACGATCGGGAGCATACGAAGGGTCTCAAGACAATATATTGCTTTGACACCGGTACGTATCCATCCACCCTATCAGATTCTCCTTCTTCCATAATCTCATATATCATGCAGAAACCATGCAATGGACAACACGCGACACAATAGGCGAGGTTCCTCCACCATCTCGCGCGCATACCGCCACCCTGCTCGACCGGAAAATCATCATCTTCGGCGGGGGTGTCGATGAGTCCTACTACAACACCGTTGCCATCCTAGACACTACCACGCGTCATTGGTCGCGCCCTCCCATCTCTGGGACGCCGCCTGCCCCCAGGCGATCACACTCTGCCGTCTTGTACGGCCAGAAAATCCTCATTTTCGGTGGCGGTACAGGGGTGACGGCGTTGAACGACGTCTGGGCGCTGGATGTGTCGCAGCCGCATCGTCTGAAGTGGGAAGAAATCAAGACGAAGGGTGTCGCGCCAAAATGCAGGGGGTACCATACGGCGAATTTAGTGGGGCATGTGATGATTGTGATCGGCGGCAGCGATGGGATTGCACTGTTCGATGATGTCTGGCTGCTTAATCTTGGTATGTGTGACTATTCGCCCGCCGTCAAAAACGTGTTTTTTGAACATTCGGATAGAAACGCGCGAATGGAAGGAAGTCAGAGTTGATCCCGACCTGGCCTGCCGACGCATCGCACACTGTGCAGCACAAGTCGGCTCGTTCCTCTTCATTACAGGCGGCTTCGATCACTCGAATTATTGTTCTGAACTCATCCCTTTCAATTTGAGTGCGTCCTATCCCTCCTTTCCAAAAATCATGAATTGTGATATGCACCACCTCAACAGTATCCCTCCAGTTTGAAAAGCGTTCAACGTACGGCAAACACCCTTCCAGTCGCGGATACCATGCCACGATTTTGGCTGATAGCCGTCTCTTCATGTTTGGAGGCTACGATGGGGCTATGGCATATGATGAGGTGTGGACTTTAGACCTTGCAGCTGGAGCATATCTGCCGCAAGTCACAAGTTTCAATATCAACCTCGATGGTGGCAACCTTATCGAACGATGATCAATGATTTCCTTTTGCTTCTACATACATTATATTCTTGCTGAGAGCTCATGCTCTGCGAAGTTCGCAAAGCTAATCTCTCCCTCAACCAAACATATATGTGTGTGTGGGCCAAAGATACCCTTGAGTGGTCTGCTGCGAACAGACAAAGTGTTCATATGCATTGCCCTCCTTCCCGCTTAGTATAGGGGTCAGATTCTTGAGGGAGCCCGAGACGGTCGTAATCTACATGAGTTGGGACGTGCTGATCATTGAGGGTATATTTTTTCTGGAATGCGAAAACCAGTGTGAGTGTACAAGTCGGGGCGAGATCTTGATCAGCTGCACTGAACACGCACCATCTGGATGCCTATCCTCTCATATCCACATTTCTCGTAAAATGCTGCACTCAAGGTGCAACGATCGTCAAATCATACCGCATACAAACGCACAAAAAACGCACCTATATTTTTCTCCCTGCAATCCAAGATGGTCTTATACGCCCCAAGCTTCTCACTCAATGCGGTTAGTGCCTGCACGATCGCAAGCCCCAGCCTCTTGCCCTGATGTTTCTCCTCAACGACGATGTCCTCCATGTGTCCTGCAAAGCCCATCCCCCGCTGAAACTTGAGCTCGAGCAGCAGGGTTCCGACCCCAGCAATCTGATCGGTCGACTTGTCTATGACCACCAGGATATAGTACTGTCCTCGACCACGAGCGCGCAAAGTCTCAAAGTGGGTGGACCAGGCAGCTGGACCAAGATCAGGAGAGGAGGTAAGGGTTGAGAGGACGTGGAGGTGACCGCGAGCATGATCGGTGGATGCCAGAGGGCGTATCTAATTCATTGGGTGTGTGTCGAGGGTCAGCTTGAATCTTGGTTGGACAAGATGAATCTCTGACGCACATGGAAGTCCGGGTGAAGAGAATTTCTCACTTCTGGGGAAATAAGGTCCTCAGAAAAGAGGAGGTCGAGTTCGTCGTCTGGGGTAAATCGAGTAGAGGTTACCGCCATTATGTTTTGATGGGAATAGACTATCTTGGTCAAACGCCCTAGTTTACATGAACCATTGATTGATCGAAGGCTCTGGCCTCTCTGAAGTAAAACAATAAAGTAGAGGACTGCGAGAGCACCAATAATGGTAGCTTTGACAAGGCGTTTCGTGGACGAATAAGGATGGTGTGTATAATTAACAGACGACGGTCATGAAATACAACGCAAAGGTCGTCAGTCAAGTTTACCGCCACAGTTCAAAGTTCAAAGTTACGTCGGAATGTTGACTTTCAGTTGGAATACTAGAAACTTGGTGAAGAAGTGGATGGTTTTAACAGCTTACTATCATCTCGAGAGTAGTGCCCACATACGTCCATGTCAAATTTCCCTCTCGCTATATCGTCGAGATGCAGTTCGGCCGACAGAATGCCCTCACTGCCACGCAACGGTCCAGCAAGGATCTTCCCCAGAGGGCTGATGATAACACTGCCTCCCGCAATCATCACGTTGTGTGGATCGCGTTCCACATTGGACGGAAAAGGGTGGTCATCCGGGTAGTCCTTCTCCTGCGGAGAAGTCAATGATGTAGGGTGGAATGCTATTTGATAATCACCTGCGCAAATGGACATGCAGCGAGAACAAAACAGCGGCCTTCGAGAGCTATGTGCTGCATAGTGCTTTGCCATTCTGGGCGCGAGTCCACTGTTGGGGCACAGTGGAGCTGTGTACCCTGACTGTAGTAGAAAGTACGCACTACAAGTATCAGAATAGATATGCTTTCCAGAGAAGAAGACGCTCACACAAAGGCATATAGTTTTCCCTACATTTGAGCGAGGCTTGATACAGATAAATCCAAGTTGAGTATGCACTGGCACCCACCAACATATTGCTGCTGATATTTTGGTATTCAAGGGCTTATCGGCCGTCCCAAAGTCCTTGTCAATAACAGGAAGCGTGGAGCCATTGCCTTGGCCCCAGATGAGCCTCTCCGTTCCAGTGGGCATGAGCTTTCGGTGTTTTCCGATGTAGCCCTTCATTGGGTCGACGAATACGACGGTACAGTAGAGTGTGCCGCCCCCACGTTCAATAACACCGACGACCAGGAACACACCAGTGTCTCGACTCACATCTTCTATCCGTGTGATGGCAGGGGATGGAATGTCGATTGCGGCATTGCAATATCTCGCGAATTCGTCGCGCCCTGTTTCACTGCGTTCTCCGACGACTGCACCGAACGTGGAGTGCTTGGGATAACCGCCGATACTACATATGCATTGATGAGAATCAACTCGAACGGGTGAGAACTGAAAATGCCACTTGCAACGCTTCTGGGAATACGCATAGCTGAGATTTATCTCGGTTGTGGGCCAGGCGAGTCAAAAACTCGAGTTTGGAGAGGGTATCGTCAAGAGAGTATTTTGCTGTGCACGCTTGCACGACTGATGCACGAATCAACCGGACCATGGTGGTCGAGGTGTGCTAAAGTATTGAGAAGCCGTCTGAACTTGACAAGACTCGTCATTCACGTCGGAATCAAGAGTAAACCACGGACTCAGCTTTGAAATGAAAGTCACCCGGCCCATTGCAGCGTAGACTTCATTCGCGAAGGTTGGGAAGTCGCTCCTTTGTACATGCTTTGAGCATGTTGTCCTTCAAAGCCACATCCTCGTTTCAAAAATGAAGTTCTATAACTCATCAAACGACATACTACATTCTCCATGATACAAATAATTTACAGGATTTCAACAAGGTTTCTTTGTGTACAGAAAGGCGGCTGAGAATAGTCGGTGTTAGGCTGAGTGTTGAGGCAAAGAAAGAGAACGATGCAGGGCACGATGCTTCGAACAGTGCAAATGAGAAGTTGCTTGAGGCTAGTCGATTTTTTCTGGGATATTCGAAATGCAGGGTATCAAGCCAACTGAACACGAGTAGATGCCAAGGGATAGGCAGAACGGATTCTAGAACAATGACCTTAGCCTCGTGAGGATGTCGTAGTCGGCTTCCTGTTCATTAGAGTTTTCCGATGGGCGGCAAGACCAATGGAATATCGCGCCGGTGGTGTCGCGATTTCGCCATCGTAAGAGATGCAGAAGTTGATGGTACCAATGGGTTGGCGGGATTGCCCATTTTTCGACGTCTTCGATAAGTGTTTCTTCATTCCACTGCAATCCTCCTGGGAAGCGCTGGAGCTTCGAGAACATGTAGGTGAGCACAGGAAGAGCATCTAGAGAGGGACCCCAAGCGTCCCTGTGGACACCCTTGAACCACATCTTTCCATAATGTAAGATGATTGTTCATCATATTATAAGAATGCGCACTGCACCTGTGAGAACTGCCCACCATCTGTTGGAGGTTTTAGAATGGTCGGAGCAAAAAGCCACCTGCTTTCGTCACGCATTAGTATGACAATGGTTTTTTGCATTACATTCGCAGCTATGTTGCAATCATGCAGACACCATTGGGAGGGGATCGGCGAAAGACCAATGATCCCCTTCAAGAAGGATATGAAACCTACGGTTGCAACTGGGTCATACAGATGTACATGGATCACGGGCAAGGTCCTTGTTGACTGTTCTCCGGGTCTCTGTTTCGTCGTAAGTAATTGCCTTGTCTGCATCAAAATGGAAATGACTAAAATAGCATACATTGTGCAGTTGCTGGAGTTTGTTGATATGATGTGCAAGCTGCACAACCTCAGTAAGCTTGGAAACTATGAGAATAGTGATCTTTCGCACCAAGTTCCCAAGGAACCCCCCCTCGAGAACAACGACCTGTGTCAAAGTTTCCATCGACAACGCTGTTGAACATTTCATCGCGCCAAGTGATTCACGGTCACGTTTACATACTTACATAACATTTATGGAGGAGATTATAAATTATACTATCAATGACCAGGTATTTGAAACATTTTCAGTGGCAAACATATTTCTCCACGAGAACCTTACCAATTTCCTCCGGGATTGTTCGGGATCGCTTGTAATTTGTCTCTTCTATAATCCTGCAACCTTATTTTGGGAAGAAATATTGTGCTCATGTTGTCAGAGGCTTCCCGGTGAGGGGGAGTCGAAAATTCGAGGTATTTGAAACAATCGTCACAGTATTGTCACGGTCATATTTTAGTCTCCACAAGCATTTGACCACCTGATCTTCCCACAACTTAAGCCAAATATGCCTCGTTGATCCGGTGCCTCAACAAGGCAAAACTGCCTTGAAAGCACTAAATGCCCGACACCAGCATTATATGGCAACAGAACCTGGACTGCCCCCTTTTTGATTAGCGGCAGGGTCCATATTGATTGATGAAGATCAGCCGACAAACATGCCGGCTGACTAATAACAAACAACGCGTCGTCTCCATCAATTGGCCTCATTGACCACAAAATCATGTATCTCGGGCCATCCAATGGGTGGATTGCTTTCATATTTTGTATCCTCAATCTCAATTAAATAATACATTATATGCATTTTACAAAAGAGCAATGTTTATTTCAACTCATGTAGGTATATATCCTGCAACTGCCAAAAAGTGAAAAAAGCGCACCTTATATTGCACTACAACCAGAAGGCCTATACCTAATATCTTTGTAGTCCTTATTTGAAACATAAATTAGGTGTGTCTTTTGTGAAAGGAATATGCCAGAAAATGTTTAGATGAACTGATCCAGCTATGTCTTCTGATTGCCCCAAAAATAATGATGCACACTTCATATCATCAGAACCGTGGAACCATTGCCTCTCATATTCTGCCACTGTAGATAATATATATAGAAGATGTATTTCACCGAAGGAATAAGTGAGAAAATGCCTAGATCTATTTCTAGAGGTATATGCTTTCAACCACCTGTATTTCCAAATATGCACCATATTCCAGCAAAGGCATGGAGAATATCCCTCTGACCTTTTAGACCCTCTTAGATTTGAAGTATATGAGATAATATTGACCAAAGGAATAAGGTGGAGTATATATGTAGACTATTTTATAAGAATTCTGTCCAGTCAAGTATTCTCCATCTACAATACACATCATGAAAGTGTTGGAAAGGGGCAAGAGAATAAGTGAGGAAATGCCTAGATCTTATTTCCAAATATGCACCATATTCCAGCAAAGGCATGGAGAATATCCCTCTGACCTTTAGACCCTCTTAGATTTGAAGTATATAATATTGACCAAAGGAATGAGGATAATGTCTGCAAACTACTTTATGAGTGTATGTCCTTACATATCCATCAGCGAACCTACATTTTACTCCTGGGAGCTCATATGAGCATCAACGAGCCAAAACGAGTGCATCTGAGTTGCGATCCGATGAGCCCCACAAGATTGGCCACCAACTCCCATGAGTAAAACTGTCAATTATCACAGACTCCGACTGGGCGTCAGATGAAAACACGAGGAGGTCTACCACTGGCTTCTTCATATCACTGGCGTCTGGAGCAGTGACATGGGTATCATCGGCGCAAAAGACCATCGCCCTCTCTTCCACAGAAGCAGAGTATATGGCGCTATCAGACTGCAGTCGCGCAGCAACATGGCTGAGAAGCATGCTTGCCAAACTTGGAATGCAGATCGGATCAGTACCGATCTACGGAGATAACAACGGCTCCGTCTTCATCGCATCCAACCCTGTAACTGAGAAGCGATCCAAGCACATTGACATGCGATTCCACTTTGTCAGAGAAAAAGTCTCCGAAGGGATAATTACGGTCGAATTCATTGAAGGAGTGAACAACCCTGCAGACCTTTTAACTAAGAATCTGGGAAAAATCCTCTTTTCCAAGTTTATCCCGTACTTCGGATTGATAAAAAACTAGGCGAAACAGAGTACCTATATATATATATGTGGGAAAAAGTAAGATGTATTTAGAAGTATGTACTAAATATGGGGGGGTGTTGAAACTTTTCCCATCACGTAGATTAGATTAGATTAGATTACATCACGTGACCTTTACATATCTTCATTACATACTTGTTTGGTTGGTACAAACAGTAGTACGGTATATAAGACCAGGAAACTGTCAATATCAACAAGTTGTCTCTTGACTCTTAACCAGCTCCATCGCTCTCACCAGCCTCAACCGCTCTCACTAGCCTTACCCCCTCCATGTTGAGAATACATTCTAGACAGATGTCTCAACAGTCAATCACATGTCTATAGACATGAGTATTCCCATATGGAGTTACATATGGAAGTGTTCTAGACTTAGAACAATCTAGACTCGCTCTAGATCCCTGACTCATTAGATATGTGTCAGACGTGCATAACATATGTCATGTTATGTCACATCATGTGCTTGTCACACTATATGACTATAAGTCACATATTACCATATATGTGAGTTTATAGTTCTGCGACAGAACTCAGTTTGTACTTGTTTGTACATGGTCTGTGCGCATCCTTGTAGGTATAAATACTTGATGTATCTGTATCTACAATAACAGGACTTTTACGAAGTACCTTCATCACTCAAGCTCTCTCTTCTTACCTCCAATGTGAGTACTGTTACACTTTTTCACCCTTTTCCTACGCACCCTCACACGATCCTTCAACCCTTGATTTCCCATCATCCCCGTTTCACTTAACTCCGACGACCCTGGGACATGTGTCCCCTCTACCAGCGCTATGACTCATACTGACTCGGACTATTCCCCTTTTAGATACATTTTCACTCGTTATCTCTGACTCACGGCCTCGCGACCTTATCTCTGACTCTTATGCCACAACCCCTGAAAACACCTATCTAACCAATGGCTTATTTAGCTCCTGCGCAGCACCTACTTATTTATAGCTATAGGATAACGTATATAAGACCTGTAACCTTAGAGTAGAGGTCTTCAGCTTGACCTAGGCAAACAACGCTTATTTGTCTACTACTTCGAACGCTCTCAAACTAAGTGCCTTGCGAGGACTTAGCTCTGCTTGACCCGAACCGAGTCGTCCTTCTGAGGAACTCGCTGATTGACCAAGTCGACCTATTGAGGGACTTGTTGTGGAACCAGTTCGAACCCACGTGATCCGATCTGTTGAACTTGTTGTTGTAGGCTATCGCCGTAACAAAAGGTCAAGCTGATCAACGTCGTCAACCCACCGCGGTTTTAGACGCAAAGATTCTTCCCCGACGATCCACCTTTGGAGTCCCGTCCGACTCAGAAGACGAACAGGAGTTCGTTGACGCACCTATCACACCACGACCACCGCCGACACCGTACAGAAGAGTAACCTCCTCTTTCGTACCAGTCAACCCCACATCACCCTCTTACCTCTCTCCGAGACGAAACCCACCGCCGCCAGCTGCTGCTGTTGCTGCATCCAGACCGACCCCAGACACCCCAAAGACCCCACTTGTAGAAATGACTTCTCAAGTAAAGACCCCAGAAAAAGAAATCAAGATCAGCCCGCCGACGATCTTCAATGGAGATAGAAGGAAACTATCTGAATTTTTGTTTGACGCAAACCTATATCTGGAAATGAACGATGACATTTACAACTCCGACAAGAAAAAGATCCTCTTCACCGTTTCGTACATGAAAGGAGGAACTGCCGGGCCATGGAAGGAGTCCTGGTACAGGGACATCACTACCGCTGGAGTCACTGTGTATCCGAAGTACGCAGACTTCATCGCGAAACTGAGGAAGTCGTTTTCCCCGGTTGACAAGGAAGGAGACGCGTTGACAATGATGAAAACGCAAAAAATGGAAGGCATGACAGCCGACGAATTCGTGGAGAAATTCAAGTTATGGGTTTCAGAAAGTCTGATCACAGAAGAAAGATCCCTTGTGGATTACTTCATGGAGGCGTTACCACACGCGCTCCGAGACAAGATCTTGGGCCTTGACAAAATCCCAAAAACAATCGACGAATGGTACACCACGGCGTCCAGATTGGACAACCAGTGGAGAAGAGCGAAAGCAGTCGCTCAAAGACTCAGACCTGATGGGGGAAAGAAAAAGTTCAAAGTGAACTATAACCCCGCACCCCGAAACGCGCATTTCGCCCCAGACCCTAATGCCATGGACATTGACCGGCTGACTGCCGAAGAAAGAGATGACCACTTCAAGAAAGGGTTATGCTTCGTCTGCCACCAGGCAGGACACCGTGCCGATGCACACAAAGGAGGAAAAACCCCGGTTGCGAACAATACGTTCAAAAAAGCATCCGATGCATATGCCCATATCCGAGGCATTTTCAAGGACTTACCAAATGAGGAACAAGACGCCTTGATCTCCGAAATGGAGAAACAGGGTTTTCAATAAAGCGGCCTGTACCGATGTCAGCCCCCGCTCAGTTTTCAATCTCCCTATCACCTGTAATTGTAGCCGACATGAATGACAAATCTTTTTCGATCCCCATTTCAATGTCAGGAGAAGGAGAAAGCATCGATGAAAAACTAAAGATAAATGCCCTGATAGACTCAGGAGCAGGAGGAACCTTCTTGGACCAGAAGTTCGCCACAGCTAACCGAATGGAGCTTATCCCGCTACTAAAGCCCATTCGTGTGTTCAATGTGGACGGAACAAAGAACAAAGAAGGAACGATCACCCATTGTACATGGAAGAAAATCTGGATCGATGACAAAGAACTCGACGTCAGATTCTTGGTAACTGGACTTGGAAAGGAAACCGCCATTTTGGGTTTACCCTGGTTAAAACAATACAACCCGAAGATTGATTGGGAAAGAGGAACCTTGGATATTGAAACTATCAGGTTCAAGAAGACTCTGGCAGGGGTCATGAGGAAGAAATTTGATGAGCTCTTGGCATCAAAAGACAAAAAACCCATTGCAATCGCAGCATGGATGAAAGAAGAACCTAAGAAGATCTTCGCAATGATAGAAGAAATTGATGATGAAGAGACCCTTAAACCAAGGAAGGAGACTCTACCGGTGAATGGACCTATCCTGAAAAGGATAGATGAAGGATCAGACGATGACCTCGACCTATTCAGGACATATGTCACAACGGACGAACCCATTGAGGATGTTTGGATCCAAGCCAAAACCTCGATCTCCCAGAAACTCTCACACAACACGGACACCGCGGACAAACCAAAGAAAGAACTACCAGAACGATATGAGCAGTATCAGAAGGTGTTCGAGAAAACGGCATCTGAGAGATTACCGGAACATAAACCATGGGACCACGCAATTGACTTAAAACCAGACTTCACCCCGAAAGACTGCAAGGTTTATCCTTTGTCACCGGAAGAACAAACTAAATTGGATGAATTCCTTGATGAGAACCTTCGAAAGGGGTACATCAGACCCTCGAAATCACCAATGGCATCACCTTTTTTCTTCGTGGCTAAAAAGGACTCGGATAAACTCAGACCCTGTCAAGACTATCGGCGATTGAACGAGGGAACAGTAAAAAACGCATACCCGTTGCCCCTGGTTGGAGATTTACTGGACAAACTGAAAGGAGCAAAGGTCTTTACCAAACTGGACATGCGTTGGGGATACAACAACGTACGGATCAAACCTGGCGACGAATGGAAGGCTGCATTCAAAACCAATCGAGGGTTGTACGAACCCTTGGTTGCCTTCTTTGGGCTGGCAGGCATGCCACCCACGTTTCAGGCGATGATGAATGAAATCTTCAAAGAAGAGCTCGAAGAGGGATGGCTGCTCATTTATTTGGATGACATCTTCATCTTCTCGGTCAATGACAAAATCGACACTGAACGAACGCTCCGCGTACTAAGAAAAATGATAGAGAATGACCTCTATCTCAACCTGGAAAAATGCGAATTTGGAGTCAGGCAGTGCGAATACCTCGGACTGATTATCAAAGAAAACGAAATCGCAATGGACCCCGTTAAGTTATCGGGGATAGCAAAATGGCCAGAACCCACGACTGTCAAGCAAGTCAGATCTTTCCTCGGGTTTGGAAACTTCTATCGAAGATTTATCGGACACTACTCGGACATTGCCAAACCTCTGAATGATCTGACCAAAAAGGATCTAGAGTGGGAATGGAATGAAGACTGCCAGACGGCATTCAACACATTAAAGGACAAATTCGCGGAATCACCGGTCTTGCTCATGCCAGACACTGGCAAACCATTCATCATAGAATCTGATGCATCCAAATGGGCGACAGGAGCAGTACTGCGCCAGCAAGATGTAAATGGAGACTGGCACCCCTGCGGATATATATCGCACTCGTTCTCTGCGCCAGAGCGGAACTATGAGATCTATGATCGGGAACTCTTGGGAATTATCCGAGCACTGGAAACCTGGAGGCACTACCTCCTTGGATCACCGTTTCCAACAGTTGTTCTATCAGATCACAAGAACTTAACGTATTACCGGGAACCCCAGAAATTGAACAGACGACAAGCACGGTGGAGATTGTATCTCTCCGAGTTTGAACTCAAACTAGTGCATACCCCAGGATCGAAGATGATCCAGTCTGACGCCTTGTCAAGGCGACCGGACCATATACCCGAAGAGGACACCGATAACGAAGACGTTATTGTCTTGCCAAATGACATTTTTGTCAAAACAGTGGACCTTGAGCTACAAGGAGATATTCTAAAAGCAACCGAAAATGATGAGCTTTTCTCGAAAGCCATCACTGCCCTAAAAGAATCGGGAACGCCACCGATTAAATCTCATTTATCAGAATGGAGAACAGAAAACGGAATATTATTCTTCCGTGACAGATGTTACGTACCACCAGATGAAACTCTGCGCCGGGAGATAACGAAACGATACCATGATTCCCTACCAAGCGGACATCCGGGACATCTAAAAACCCTGGAACTAATCAGAAGAAACTATTGGTGGCCAGGAATGTATGTGTTTGTCAAAAATTATGTTGGAGGATGTGCAACCTGCCAACAAATGAAAGTCAACACACACCCCACAAATCCTGGATTAATGCCGATCAAAGCACAAAAAGACGCTAGACCATTCTCTCAAACGACGATCGACTTCATTACGGACTTACCCGAGAGCAACGGGTTTGACAGTATCATGGTCGTAGTAGACCATGGTTCTACGAAGGGGGTAATTTCCATCCCTTGCATGAAAACCACCGACGCGACCCTTACTGCCAAGCTTTATTTGGATCACGTATACCGAAGATTCGGACTCCCAGACTCCATTCTGTCTGACAGAGGGCCGCAGTTTGCCTCTCAGGTCTTCAGAGAACTAGGGCGACTCCTAGGGATCAAACTAATGATGAGCACGGCTTATCACCCTCAGACTGATGGGGAAACGGAACGAGCAAATCAGGAACTTGAGATCTATTTCCGGATGTTCTGTTCGAACAATCCTGAAACATGGCACGATCATAATTCAACAATGGAGTTCTGTCACAATCAAAGAACTCATTCCACGACGAAATGATCCCCGTTCTATCTGATGATGGGATACGAACCAAGAGACATACCATTGGCATTCGACAAGACAAACGTGCCAAGCGTAGAAGAACGGCTCAAAGAGCTGAAACAAGCAAGAGATGAAGCGCTGGCAGCACACGAACTAGCCCGTCAGATGATGGCTGAAAGGTCAACACGAGGTTTCGCTCCGTTTGGAAAAGGAGAACAGGTATGGCTAGAAGGAAAGAACCTCCGAATCGGATACCCTTCCAGAAAACTGGCACCCAAAAGAGAAGGACCCTTCACCATTTCCGAGGTGCTTGGACCCATGACGTACAAACTGAAACTTCCAGAACAATGGAAGATCCACCCCGTTTTCCACGCCTCCTTGTTAACACCTTATCGGGAAAATGACACACACGGACCGAACTTCCACAACCCACCTCCTGATCTGATCAAAGGAGAACACGAGTACGAAGTAGAAGCAATCCTCACCCACAAGCGACAGGGCAGAGGGTACAAATATTTGGTCAAGTGGATGGGATACCCATCAAGCGATAACACGTGGGAACCCGAATCCAACTTAAAAAGAGCCCAAGAAACGCTGGAATACTACAAACAGACCCACCACCTTTGAACCCAACCACCCACATCCTCTCATCATGACCACCGTTTTCGATACCGCCACCAAGGAACTTCACCGACACCGCCTCTTTAGGCTCCTGACCGAACCAGAACACAATGACAGAGTGCTGCGGCACATTGACGATGAGACTGACCAATTCTTGGTCAACACCTTGTTCGGGCTAATCACCCTCCGCCAGTTCCACTACGACACCACCGCCAATATTGCCCGACTCATTGAAGGACACATCGACACGCTCCTGGACCGAGGTGTCTACCAACAGTTTGCAAGGCTGTTCCATAACCGCACAAACACTCCCGATGTCGCCCTCCTCGACCCACCCGTAGAGAACCCTATTCTGACCACTCCCCTCCCTGATCTTGCCACCACCCCTGAACCGACCCCCATCCCTGATCCAATTCCCCTTGTTGTCAGGAACCCTGACACCCAAATCACTCCGTCCTCTCCCGAAACCACGTCGCCCTTGACCAGCGACCGAAGCCTTTCCGACGTCAAGACCGACGTCAAGGGAAAGAAGAAATCCTATGGAGTTGTTAAACGCTCCAGAAGAAAAACCACACGCACCATCATGTCTATTCCATTAGGGCATGGATCATCATCCCAAACTCCCATCGATCTCACCAACGAACCCGATGACCTTGGCTATGAGGTTGACACGCATGGACGAGCTCACTCCCCAAGCGGACCTTGGCGTCGTCCTGCTGGATGGCCACATATAGACAAAGGGCGCAAATGCGGCCTTTGTGCTAGGGCAGATGGACACATTGAGTGTCAATGCGGATACTATGTATGTCAGAAGTGTTGGAAGAAGGCACCCGGACACTACGATTACGAGTGCTTGGGCCCGGGTTATGCAGCGCTGGAGGATGACCAGTACGAGTTTGACGAAGACGCCATACACAACATGGCAACTTGAAAACATTGAAGCCGGTGACTTCAAGCATAGAAGGGGGGTAATGTTACACTTTTTCACCCTTTTCCTACGCACCCTCACACGATCCTTCAACCCTTGATTTCCCATCATCCCCGTTTCACTTAACTCCGACGACCCTGGGACATGTGTCCCCTCTACCAGCGCTATGACTCATACTGACTCGGACTATTCCCCTTTTAGATACATTTTCACTCGTTATCTCTGACTCACGGCCTCGCGACCTTATCTCTGACTCTTATGCCACAACCCCTGAAAACACCTATCTAACCAATGGCTTATTTAGCTCCTGCGCAGCACCTACTTATTTATAGCTATAGGATAACGTATATAAGACCTGTAACCTTAGAGTAGAGGTCTTCAGCTTGACCTAGGCAAACAACGCTTATTTGTCTACTACTTCGAACGCTCTCAAACTAAGTGCCTTGCGAGGACTTAGCTCTGCTTGACCCGAACCGAGTCGTCCTTCTGAGGAACTCGCTGATTGACCAAGTCGACCTATTGAGGGACTTGTTGTGGAACCAGTTCGAACCCACGTGATCCGATCTGTTGAACTTGTTGTTGTAGGCTATCGCCGTAACAAGTACCTTACCCA
This sequence comes from Entoloma clypeatum, assembly GCA_963565915.1. Lineage (NCBI taxonomy): Eukaryota > Fungi > Basidiomycota > Agaricomycetes > Agaricales > Entolomataceae > Entoloma > Entoloma clypeatum. Next base: position 2,335,210 of record OY751492.1, read on the forward strand.
GGCTTCCCTGCGTATGTAGGTGTGCTGTTCAATAGGTTATGGGCCCCGGTTTGCCCGGTACAGTCTGCGCACTCTAATGGAGTTGCTGCAACTGTCTAGCCTGTTAGATACTAACCTGGCCTAGCCAGTGAGCGCGAGTCTTAAAAGCGCCCTTTTGGGCTGCTACCGCCTCTTTAGCTAGTAGCATAGACTAGTCTAAGTTAGTTATCTGGTTTGATACTCGGAGGTTCCAGACTAGTGAGCGCCCTTAGGGCTGCACCTAGTTCTGATGTCCAAGACTAGCAAAGCGCCCCTAGGGCTGCATCTAGTTCTTGATCTAGACTAGGGCCTTTTATGGCCTATGTCTATATTTGGACATTTTGTATAAAGCCTGTGGCTTGAGCGCCTTGATAGGCGGCCGCCACACCCCTGTGAAAAACCCTCTCTTGTATCTGCGCCTTCATTTGGCTGCGATCTAGATTTGGGGTTTTCTCACGCTGTGTCATGTCCTGTCTGGCATTTGGTTTCAAAACCAAATTGAGTATATCTCGATGTGCTGACATTCGGACATTACGATTCTCAGGAACTTTCTGTTCCGTGAACTTTTTCGTCGATCGATCTTGATCCATTGCACCCTGTACCTGATGAAAGCACCCTTTCCGGGTTGCCTCAGGGACTTCCCATTTTTATGGTTGCACGATCTCAGATTTGATGCTGACTCAAAATCGTTCCTAGATGAAAGGATCTTGCATCTGCTTCCATTATGGTTTCATTCAAGCAAACCATTGGTCACACCGTGACATCCGCGTTATTCAGCGTGATGACGGTTTCCACAGACGACACCTCTGTACTCTGAATTGCATGGTCACACCACGCATTCGGAAGGTGAAAGTCACGCAACTGCGATACGGACGGCATGCGCGCCATGTCTGTACTCGCAAATGTGGAAAGAAAAAAGCAGTATGTATCCCCATCTACATTCTCTTCATTCGTTGAACTATGACTCTAGGATCCCTGGGCGCCACGCCCAAGTAACATCCGGAGAGCTCGAACGAGGGACTTACCGTCCCCCTTCAATCATAGTGACGAAGAAGAAAGGAGAATCACACCCGAGGTTACACCCGGGGTAATAAAGATGGAGCAATCGCCTGATCTATAGGCGACCGTCTTTATGTAAATACCACAGCATTGTGACCCCTAGTCACATAAATAAAGGCTATTACATAAACTCTCTCTGACATGTGTCACAAAACAATTCAGACAATACCTCTTATCGGTTCAAATTGGTCTTGAATATTTGCTGACCACTGTTTCTTTTAGAAACAAACATGTCTTCAATCACTTCTTTGATTGCTGTTCCCGTTCTTAACGGCACAAACTACCCTGAGTGGGCGAACACCATGTGTTCGTTCCTTAGATCTCAGGATTTGTGGCAAATTGTTGATGGTGCTGAGAAGCGACCCTTGATGTCTGCTAACCTTACAAGGAAAGCCCATACAACTAAAGTCAAGGCATGGAACATTAGGGATCAAATGGCTTTAGCCAATATTCGACTTCGTGTCGACCCGTCGATCAAACTCACCAAAAATATGTCTTCTGAGACTTGGTTTGAGTTGAAGAATAGGTTCGGACGAGCTGTTTATAAAACAGTTCTGTTTGACATTCGTGCTGCATTGTCCTTCAAACTTTCTATGAAGCGACAACCTGCAACCGAGATTGATTATCTTGATAAAATCTTTGATCATCTCGGCGCACATCATTCTATTTCTCCATCGACTCGGGCCCTAATGCTTCTATCTGCCCTCCCGTCTCCTGATTGGGATGACTTTGCCATAGAAACCCTTCTTTACAATGATGATCTCACCTATGATAAGGTTCGAGAGTTGATTGTTGAAACATACAATCATCATCGTGTTGACCCTGTTCCCGATTTGTCACTTGAGGATTACCTTTACGGCATAGGTATCTCCTATGATCCTCAACCGACATCGTGCGATGTTTTTCATCGGCCGTTTCGGAACTTATGGAGAAAGAAGTCTTTCTTATCTGCACCAGCAGACCCTGGTGCTCTGCGCTACTCTAGCTGCGTCGCCGGTCTGGTGCATGATGCCGTCATAACAGAACAATGCAAGGGTCCACCCGTCGACAATTACGACATAGCGTTTCCACGCCTGGACCTTATAACAGCATGATCATTGTGTAGAACGATTGTATTTTCTTTCTTTGCAATCAATACATTGATTTGCAATGTGTTCATATTTTGAACGAAAGAAAGAGAGATTTAAAAATGCAAATGCATTTTATGTTCAAATAACTTATATCCAATCTGGAATAATTCCAATAAGTTGGATGTGCCGTTGAGCCACCTACTATAAAGGAAACAGCTTAATAAGCTTGTCAAGAAGACTGCACGAGTCATTAATTTGTCTTTCTGCTGCGTCTATCTTTCCTTTTCAGGAATTAATATTCCACCTTATATTGGATAAGACAGAAAGTAATATTGTATTTGTGCGCTATGGCATTTGCATAACACTAATTCTGCGCCTTGATAGGCTGCGATAGTGTTCAGAATTGTCATTCTGGCTGCCAATATATAATACTTTATTATGAGAAGAAGAGTTTTCCAACCCTTCAATCTAAATCGATTCAAATTGGTCTAGCCAACCAATCTTGTTCCTCCACTCTTTCACCAAAAGTAGTGATGATTTGGGGCAATGCAAAGCTTCTTATCTGAACTCTCCATTTCTTGCATGGGAATGATCTCTGATGCATCTTGCGCCTTTTAGGCTGGCATTGCATTTTGACTTATAAGGCATTTGCGCTTTAATCAAGCGGCGATGGCCTTGTCAACAGAATCATATAGGGATGACCGTGATGGTACACACCCTATGGCAAAAATGGATATAGTCAAAAAATCAGATTGTATCACAGCTTACAAATATTGCTGGAATAAATCGCCTGAGAGTAATTACCTCAGCATAACTTGGAGAGTAATTCCTCCGCAGTTCGCGATTATTTTTTCTGCATGAATTTCTGGTTTCCCAACCAAGTTCTGCATCTATTTCAGTATATGCTCTTTGAAAGCCAAAGATACATGGGAAATGATTGCCATACTTGACTGTGAAAAGGGGGAGAATATAGAGAAGCATTTTAAATGGCAGCATTCTGCGCTATTTGCTTTGCGATACCATTGCTAGAAGACTGATCTTTGATCTTTTGATCTCACCATCAGATGCATTGCTTCGTATACAACACTCTATAGGTTGTACCATTAAAGGAGCGCCGTGACCGCTGCATACTTATCAAATGGTCAACTTGAACAAAAGAAAAAGCTTATCCCAGCTTATACCCCTATGATTTCTCACCCAGAAACGATGAATTCTGGATAAAAGAGAATATTATATGAATCGATCCGTTAGTCTTATCAGACTATTGTTGGGTTCTATTCCCAAGTATATCTTCTATGATTACTTGATGAAGCATCTTAATTGATGGCTTACTAATAATGCATTAATTTGCATTATATGGTTCTTGGAATACCAAGATTACTATTGATTGCATGAAACGCATCAGAGTGCTTGTTACACTCTGGAGATTTGGATCAACCCATCATCTGATCTGCGCCTTGTTTTGGCTGCGACAATGATCTGGTTCTTGCATTGAGTAGAGCGCCTGTGTTGGCTGCCTCCTTTGACAAAACAAGACCAAATAACACCCTCACGCGTTATTGTTGTATCATGCAACGAACATAGTAAATCTGTGTTGATGTCTTAGAGTGGATTCTCTATTGACCTCTGAACATAAATCGGTTGTTCACCAACATAAGTATTACCAACTACAAAAGAACTACATCGCAAGTCATTTATTTGACTATAATCTGCAATATTGCTTGCACATCATCACATATAACAGTTGGCTTAATTGTCTATAAAATCTGTAAAATGTACTCCATGGAATTGGTTTTCAGGGGGAGATAATTCATTCTCTGTTAATCCTAAAACAATCCACATGATGTTTGCTTGTCTAGCCTTTGCATAACAATGTGCGCCCCTTTGGGCTTGCCACAGTTACTAGGCTTGATTATATCTGCGCTCAAATAATGGCTGCAATATTAATCATTGCGATTATATTTTGCAATAGCTTGGATAGTACGTCAGACGATATGGGAAACGATGACGGAACTACCAGCTGTCTCAGATATTATATTCTGAAGACTCAACGTCCACTATGACGATAAACTAGACCCTACTCCGGAACAGAGCATAAACTACCACAGTGGACTCTGAACCTAACTAGTTCATCCACATCCCTGAAGTCTGGAGTATTACACTCGACTCAGATGACATTATCTATAAGCGCATCTAAAGTGTTGCCATGATAATATTACATACTCAGGATAAAGGCACCCTGGTCTAAATCCATGGTTGTTAGCGCCTTATTTGGCAGCTTCCCAGAGTATTAATAAGCTATTTATAGCTTAGATCATGCCAAGCATGATATCATCAGTTGGTTAAATGACCCTTTGAGCCAGATCAAGTCTAACGAGCTCTTAATTGAGTTATGTCTTCTGACTTATCCCCGGCCTTAGTGCCACATGCTCTTTCCATACTAGTTCTTGCGCTACTACTGGCTGCAACTACTATGTGATCCATAAAACTGAGTACCACTATGTCTTGAGCGCCTTCTTGGGCTGCCTGCATTGGTAGTCTCATTTTTGTGTGAATCATGGTCAAAACCATTGATACTCGTCTGGAATGACAATAAACTATCACACGTGGTTTGCTGATGCAATCAGGCCAAACACCTGACTCAGCATGGTCCGTGCGAGATAGGCAAAGCCTTAAATACGCTCCTCAAAAGGAATTTTAGAGCAGGCTTCCAATGGCATTCTTCGCCTACTTCTCCACCGCCTTTTACACTCGCTTCGCACATGCCGACCAGTTGGCGCATGTTGCCTCGACCGACGCCAGCAGCACCACCACCACCACCACTACTGCAGCCTCCGCCGCTGCTTCTTCATCATCCTCTGGCAATAACACTGCCACGACCACCGACGATAAGACGTCGGAGAAGAAGTAAAGTAGTTAGTGGTACAAAGTAATTAAAATAATCAATTACTTCAGTGGCTGCTCTAAGCGCTACACTAGGCTGCTTCAAGCGCCATTAATGGCTGCATGTTTATTGCGCTATTTCATGTCTCTCAAAGGTATTTTTATCCTTTGATGATCTATTGATCTCAGATTGACTTCTGATGAGACCTGTCTATTCTTGTTTTGGAATTAGACTCATGGGTCTCTGATAAGACCTTAAATGACAGCGTATGCTAAACGACACAGCAGATCCCCTTTAGCGCCCTTACGGCTGCTGCCATTTATTTTGGCTCTTCACTAGGACTTGAATGTCTTCTTGTGAGCAAGTATTGAAACCTGACGGAATCACACTTGAGGGGGAGTGTTGAGAATACATTCTAGACGGATGTCTCGACAGTCAATCACATGTCTATAGACATGAGTATTCCCATATGGAGTTACATATGGAAGTGTTCTAGACTTAGAACAATCTAGACTCGCTCTAGATCCCTGACTCATTAGATATGTGTCAGACGTGCATAACATATGTCATGTTATGTCACATCATGTGCTTGTCACACTATATGACTATAAGTCACATATTACCATATATGTGAGTTTATGGTTCTGCGACAGAACTCAGTTTGTACTTGTTTGTACATGGTCTGTGCGCATCCTTGTAGGTATAAATACTTGATGTATCTGTATCTACAATAACAGGACTTTTACGAAGTACCTTCATCACTCAAGCTCTCTCTTCTTACCTCCAATGTGAGTACCTTACCCAGGCTTCCCTGCGTATGTAGGTGTGCTGTTCAATACTCCAAACCATGTAAGTGACCATAGCGGTATCGTAGAGTACTTCCACTGTAGCTATGTTGCTCAGTACACCTGTGGCTAGCGCCCAGGTGGAACTTCAACATCCACAACTTCCTTATAGTCAGTTTTGGGTGCTATAGTGGTCAGAGCTATTGGATAGGCCACAAATACATCCCATTTGATGCACAGAATAAGGGATTACCTTTTGGATGACTCACAAGGGCTAAATTGTTGTGCTGATCTTGCGTGAAGCAAATCTGGTAAAATCCCCTTCACTTTTCATTTTTCATTATAAAAGACAACTCATAGAATGAGATTTAAAAGCTCAAAATTATTCTGTGGTCTTATACAACACCTTCGCAGAGTTCTGTCCATTGGCCACTTTGACAAGCTGACAAGGTCACGAGATTTGTGTAGATTTGCTGATGCTCTCCTCAAGACAAGTACTCTCCATCTATCAGAATTGGACTATATACATATAACCAGATTGCTGGAAAGAGGTGAGAGATCACATATCTAGCATATACAGAAGATTCCACATAATTATGTGGAGGGTGGACAGCTGACTGCAAGATATGATGTTGGACACATTAGTTGAGGTATTAGCCTATGGGTACTTGCAAACTGTCTCATGTTGGCACCTGTATCATTCACAAACATCCAGCCTCTCTCACTCCATAAGATTGATATGAGTCTTTTATATGAGGTAGATTTGTTCTCTTGCCCCTTTCCAACACTTTCATGATGTGTATTGTAGATGGAGAATACTTGACTGGACAGAATTCTTATAAAATAGTCTACATATATACTCCACCTTATTCCTTTGGTCAATATTATCTCATATACTTCAAATCTAAGAGGGTCTAAAAGGTCAGAGGGATATTCTCCATGCCTTTGCTGGAATATGGTGCATATTTGGAAATACAGGTGGTTGAAAGCATATACCTCTAGAAATAGATCTAGGCATTTTCTCACTTATTCCTTCGGTGAAATACATCTTCTATATATATTATCTACAGTGGCAGAATATGAGAGGCAATGGTTCCACGGTTCTGATGATATGAAGTGTGCATCATTATTTTTGGGGCAATCAGAAGACATAGCTGGATCAGTTCATCTAAACATTTTCTGGCATATTCCTTTCACAAAAGACACACCTAATTTATGTTTCAAATAAGGACTACAAAGATATTAGGTATAGGCCTTCTGGTTGTAGTGCAATATAAGGTGCGCTTTTTTCACTTTTTGGCAGTTGCAGGATATATACCTACATGAGTTGAAATAAACATTGCTCTTTTGTAAAATGCATATAATGTATTATTTAATTGAGATTGAGGATACAAAATATGAAAGCAATCCACCCATTGGATGGCCCGAGATACATGATTTTGTGGTCAATGAGGCCAATTGATGGAGACGACGCGTTGTTTGTTATTAGTCAGCCGGCATGTTTGTCGGCTGATCCTTCATCAATCAATATGGACCCTGCCGCTAATCAAAAAGGGGGCAGTCCAGGTTCTGTTGCCATAGCATTAAATCGTTGCTTAATTTTGAGCCTCCAGCCATAATTCTCTAAGTCCCTCACCACCGGTGTTTGTTTGTCATCACCTTTGTTTGGCAACCTCCCATCAACGTTGCTTTTCTCCTCTCCATCAACGACCCTCCCACGCCCGCCAAAGCATCTCCAAGACCCTTCCCTGCCATCAACGGTGTTCAGCTATG